>WBNO01016301.1:199789-241228 GCA_013400575.1 Peucedramus taeniatus | reverse complement strand
ATGCCTTAAGAAGCTTTTCGTTATACTAGGATTAAACCCAAGGCTTATTGAATCCCTTTTTTGCTTCTGGTTTTGCAGAATCTCCATTGCTCCACTGATACTGCACTTTGTGTCTCTTAAAGAGAACTGATAGACTAGTCCACAGTTTCTGAAGTCAGGTACTTTCCAATAGCAATCAATATGTTTTTAAATAAGATGGAAAACTTGTTGATTTATAATCTGAATATATTAGTTGAAAGGGTTAAAATTGCTTCTTTTGGCAGTAGTGACATAGATTATATTGACTTAACTAGCATTCTTCAAAAGCTATGGTTTGGGGGGGTCTTGGGGGGCTTGATGTTCTTTGGTGTGGTTTTGTTTGGGAGTTTTTTTTGATTGGTTGGGGTTTGTTGGTTAGTTTGTGGGGTTTTGTTAGATTTGGTTTTTTCTTTCACTCTTTTAATTGGAGCTGATCAGAAGACAGCAATTTTATTCTGTAGCTATTATAAGACTTCGGAATTCTACTTTTTTTCTGCAGTGAGAAATCCATTTGAAGCATTCCTGCCTGGTTTGAATATGTCATACACTTTCCCATTGTCCAGAAAATTAGCAGGAGAATTTGAACTATCCAGTTTTAATTGTGCTGTATCTTCACTATATGGTCCAAACACAGAATAATTTAATCTATAGTTTCTCATGGTCTCTAGTCTATAATTCTAAAGCCCTTGAATGTGAAGAAAAGAAAATATACATAAGAAGGAAAGGAAAGAGATGAAGTTTGGCTACCTGTTTTTAGTATGACCCCAATAAACTCGGCACATTTTCCTTCTTTTAATATGTATTCCATCAAATACCTCATTGACTCTAGTCACTGTAATCCATTGCTCACTGGGAGGCTTTTTTTTAAAGAAATGTTCAAGATGACTGCTTAATTACTCTGGAAAATAAAGATGTGCATCTATAGAAAGGATGCAATGATACAGCTGTCATAAACTAAAATCTTGTAGATGTGAAATTGCACTAAGATGAAAAATATAGACTATTGCAGAGAATTCTAGTCACTTACATGATTTCTTAAGACCTCTATTAATACATCCTTTCTAGTCATACTAAAGCTGAGAGCACAAATGTTTTTCACACAAGTGGGGAATTTTTATTCTTTTTACTCAGTGAAAGTGTGCAAAGTTGAACTATTATGATGATGAATCTTGAATTCCTTTATTTCTGCAGTACTATCCAAAATAGACATATCTTACTTAAATGGCTGGAATCAAGCCTAAGAGTGTCATGGCAAATTGTAACTTAGGTATTTTGAAACACTAGTTGCAAGTTTCATTCTGGAAATAATTGGCCTCTTTTATACTGCTTTCTTATACCAAACTTGCTGATACACTCCTTTCCTTCTGCCTGGTATTGTTAAATTAAAAGCTTTAGAAGAGCAGAAGGTAAAAATTAATATATGTGTGCATGTTGCTTAGAAAGTTACTTTGTCCAAGTAAAGTAAGTAAAAGTCTTGTCCAAAGCCAAATAATTTCCATTGGAAATACCTGGAAATCTAATCTATGCCTTTTTCCTTAGAGTTGAACTAATTCTAAGCCGTTCATTTGCAAATGCCCATTACTTATTTTCCAAGTTCAAAATCAAAACAAGATGTGGCAGAAGAAATCAGCTGGAATTTTGGTAAGTGTAGCAAAACATACCTACTCAACTTGCCAGTGCTTGACTTGTCTTTCTGCCAGAAATTTCTCCAATATTAATTCTGATAACCAGGTGAAATAAGAACATTAGTGATGTGTATATTCAAAATTTATACCCCTTATTCTACATCTCTGTTCCATATTGAGAATCACAGCTAGAACCTAAGAGTTGAGGTTCCAATGGAGAAAATCGTTACATACTCATACAATAGAAAAGAGTTAATGCATCATCTCTGCAGTGAATTTCATTCATAATCATACTGTAATTTCATCACATCACTGCAATAAAAACAATAATTTTCCAATTTAGGAGATAACCCATAAAAATTCAAAAGATCAAACAATATGTTTCATGTGTTGCTTCACTGCCTTTGCTCTTTTCAAAAGTTTCTTCAAAGTTAAATCATGACATGAGAATGAGAGAAGATGCATATTCAGCATAGAGCTGAAGATTAGTGGTGTTTCAGCTGAACAATTCTACTGCCCAAGAAAGTATTCTATTCCCAAGAATATCATGTAAGGCTAATGGTTGCTTAGCATCATTGAAGACAGTGTTGTCTGAAACAGTAGACGAATTGTAATAGTTGCAGTATTTTCTGAACTTCAGGGCAGAATTCTTTTTTAGCCATTACTTACCATGAGCAGAAGTGAGTATCCTGCTTCCTTTTGGTTGGATTGCCTATCGAGCAATAAGCTGACAAGAACGATAATCAGCATACTGGTTTAGTTCTCTTTTTTGACATTCACTGGAAAGAGCTATCAGAGCCATGTTGTCATGTCCTCTTGAGTTGTGTACATTGAAAGCAGATATGTTTTTCTTTAATACTTTAAATATTGTAAAGAAAACCTAAATGCAAAGGAAATACTTCCATAATAATTATTGAAAGTAATACTTTTAAGATGCTTTTTGTTTTAAATAATGCCAGCCTTGAATTATGACCATCTCAAACAGAATACTGCTGCTGTGTGTCTGGCACAGTGTATCAGAGCATATTCTGTCCATTCTTTATAAGAAGCTTTCTATACACGTGCTTCTTATGTGAAAGTTGCTGACAAATCTTAAGTTTTATTTTCAAGTGTGAAGAGACTAGTAACTCCGTCTCCCATCTAGATATTATGTGGGACTGAGAAGTAAAATCTGATAATCCTAAACAATAGGTACTGTAATGAATATGAGGATTTTTAATTTCCCTAATCTTGAAAATTTGGAAAGGCTACAATTTCCCACATAACAAGTGTTTAAATACAGCATCAACAGTAGAGTTGAAGTCCTTGACAGCTGGAAAAATAATGTCCTCCTCAACAGGCTGGAAGCTCTCAAGTGATGTGTTTCCAGTGAGGATATTTCTACGTGGAGTCTCTCCATGGGTTGCTCCTGCTTTGGCAGAGAGCTGTGTCAGAGAAGGTATTGTCAGCATCTTGTATGACAAGAGGGAGGGAAAACCTAGCACCCATGCCTCAGGAGGGTAAACGACCAGAGTTGTCTGTAGCATTTAATTACAAAATGAAATAAAAAAGAAACACCCAAAAAAATCCACAGCAGACCTAACAGTGGTTTCTATCTCTGCCTACTTGAACTTTTTATCTGTGAAATATAAGATAACAAGTGACAGGAAAACATGAATTACAGAGTAAGTCGAGAAGAACAAAGCATCTTTATAGATGCTTATCGTTATCTAGAATTACCTTCAGATATGAAGTCTGTCTGTATAAATAAATCAGTGGTATTTTCATTAAGCCTAAATTTTATACCCAAGATGGTGGCTAATCCTGCAAATATTTTCCATTTATGTTGTCTGAAGTTAGATTTAAGAGACATATCTTGTGGGCTACTTTCTGGAAGTTCTGAGCTCTGGAACACTCATCAGATTGGCCAAATGTACAATTTCAGCATTCTGTGCCACTCAAAACTTACTTTATTCAGAACTTGATTTGAAGAAACACTAGAATGTAGCTTGCAGATGTAAGTTATTGAGGAGGAAAAATAGCATAAGAATCTGCTAGACATATTTAGAAATTACTGGCTCTGTTTCTCATACATCTGTTTTAATTATTCTGTGGGAACCTTCATTGGTTCAACGGTTGCATATATGCTGTCCTTGAAACTTAATATTATTTAAATACCTTTCTAAGTAGACCCATGATTAAACAAATAATGAGATGCCAAATAAAGTAGATATTGCTGTATAGACTTCACTCAGTCATAAAATTACCTTGAAAGATACACAGTTTTTAAACTGTGCTTCACTTTTCATTCCTGTGTACAGATTTCTGGAAAATTTCCTGTAATAATCAGAGGTCAGTCAAATAAAACACTGGATCAAAAGATATGGTTAATTTCAAAGTTCTGTTATCTTATCTGTATCTGTACAATTCTAACTTCAATTAGACATGCAAAGTATCTGAGAATAATGTAATTTTGAAGCAGCAAGGCTTGCGTTTTAAATTAGTTCTGGATAATGCTGCATTCACTAACTGTCAGCTTTCAGTTCCTTTCAGGGAATGGATTTACACTGAGTATAGGACAGAGCCCAAAAGTACTCAGTGAACTTTTACTGCATCAATCTGCAGAACTCCCACCAGAAGTGTATACAGAGACAAAGTCTAAAAACTGAAATAAAATTTTGTGCTTGTCTGCACAATTAGAGCACGTTCTACACTCATAAATGCCTAATCTCCTAAGTCCCCTGTGTGGTCTTCTAAGCTTTGGTCCTGCTTCCTGTGTTGCTTTCGTGTCTTCTGTAAGCATCTCTGTGATGGTGGGCAGGAAGGTTGGTCTTGTTTGCATGGTGCTGGTTAAACCTGGCCCAGAAAAGCATGAGATTAAAGGAGAGTCTTCTGTTTGATGCTTCAAAAATGTAATAGTTACTCTTTTATTATTTATTTGCATAGATCAATGGTCTCAAACCAGGACCTGTTTGAGCTTGCTACTGTGTAGGTACAGAACAATTGAATGGGTGTATGTGTCTTAGCAGAAGGTTTGTTTAAGTGGAAATGGAGCTTTGGCAGGGTTTAGCTCCAGGTTGTTCCTCACTTAAGCTCAATGGATGGGGAACAATCCAGAACTGCAAGGAAACTGTTTACACAGAGGTGATGCACTGGTTCAACTAATTCACTTTTATGTAAGTTAATAAAACTTCGTTGAGCCTTTGGTTTCCCATTTTAAAAAAAAAACAGCCACACAACCCAAAAACCCCCAAAAAGAAAACAAAAACAACAACAACAACAACAACAAAAACAACAACAGCAAACCTACTTTTACACACTGTATCCTTTGTGGATTTTGATATCCAGGCCGGTAAGGCATTGAATGCTACCTCAGGGTGGGGAAGAAACAAATTTATCTGGAATGTGTCCAAATGTCAAGAGAAACATTTCTGGTTTGCATTGGTGTTTTGTTTGATAAATTATCTGCCTTAACTTCCCATTCTTCTATTTGTAGGAAATCATTGTTTAATGCAAATGTGTTCTTCCACTGACATGGCTTAAGATAGCTGGAATTCACTTCAGTTGGCTTTGGCATTTGTTGCCTTTTTTTACAGAAGTGAAAAAAACTGTTTTAAAACCAGTTGTTTTGTTGAGATACACTTAAAGTCTCAGCCTCTGAAAAGAGATTGTGATTTAAACTGCCCCTGAAGCATTTAGTCAAGTTTTTTCTTCTTACTACTTTAGGAAACTTTCATATTTAAAATGCGGTAACTGTTAGACTTGCTGTGCACCAAAGGTCCACCTCATCCAGTGTCCTGCCTGACAGTGTCTCTATCACATGCTTCATGAAGGTTTTCTAGTATTCCCTTTCCCTAGCATATATCTAAAGCATGTCCTAAAGCGGGACAGATCTCCGGAGAGGAATAAGTTTAGGATAACCTGGACGTTTTACTGAGAAAATGTATTTGTTTTTCAGACCAAAGAGAATAGCATAATCTTACTAGAAGTATTGGTCTCAGTGTGACATTTAGCAAGGGACTGTCTCTTAATAGTAATGAAATATACTGGACAGAGCTCATTTCCTGCGGTACTGCAATAACAGAAACCTTGGTGGTGTTTTCTTCATGTTGTACCCTATTTTAGGGAATGTTCACTGAGTTTCCTCTAAACCAATTAAAAGCTAATTAGTGTGAGCCTACTTTGCTAGGTTCATTTCTGAGTCTCAATACAAAATAATTTTGTAAGATTGCTGTTTATAAGAAAAGGACGTCAGTTTTTTTTCTGTATAGGTTTTTTTACCTTTACTCATTTAGGTTCGTGTTTGGTGAAGTGAGATATTTCCTTGTAACAGCAAAAAATGCATGTGTTCAAGAAACGAACATTATTGCTTCTTGTCTGTAGATAAAATGAGAAGCAGCAGCATGTAATACTTGGATATAAAATAGTTTTACCATCATGAACCCCAAAGCAATAGGGTTTCTCACCCTATGGAAGAAGGCTTAATTCCACCCCTTCCTGCATTCAGGGAAAAGTGTTGTACCTTAGCACAGCCTTAAATAATAACTATGCAAAAAGAGCAATAGAGATGCTTGAATATGTAAGACCTAATTTTAACATAGACCCATGGAGACAAGCTTTCTAGTCAGCCTTGCCAGCTGTACATATGCTTATGTTTTCTGAGCACGAGGGAACTGAGTCTGCAGTAAAACTAATAAAAATCAATTCTCCTTGATTGTGCTGTGTTGATTCCAGAGCTGCCAAAGCCTTGAAAGGTGGCCTTTATGAATGCAAGAGTTTTCTTTTGATTCCCAGAGGAATACCCAAGTGAGAATATAAAGGCTGTTAAGCATTCTTCACCAGTTATGAACTGTTTTCCAAAGACTGAGGAGAAGCGGAGTGATAATTTACCTTTTGAAGGGGAGAAAAAAGTAGTTGCCTGGGTGAAAAGGGAATAGGGGCAGTAGGACCTTGTTTTTTGATTGTAACTATGAATTTCAGGTCAGGTAAGACCATTAGAAAATGTCCCAGTCACACTTGAAGATACGGTTTAAAGTACTCTTGTTGCTTTCCTTTTGGTGCTTTTCTGTCATTATATAAGCCCCTAGAATGATTATAAGTAGAATTTAGATCTTGGTATCTCCCACCTGGGAATGCTGATGCAGCAGTCCAGGCCAGAGTCCTGGTGCTCCTTCTTATATTGTGGAGTGGTAAATAGGAGTCAGGTCCTGAGTGGGGCATCACTCCACATAAACTATTCCCACAGACATCCCCTTCCATCCTGCTCCTCTGTAAAAACAACCCAAGTAACCCAAGTTCTGCTGTTTCACAGTTCTGATTGCTTTTAGCAGAACTGTTTGGGTGTTTTTCATCTTCACCACTGCATTTGCTGACAAGTATTCCACCCCAACCTGGCTGCTCAAAACAGAGTCCAAACATGCAAAGGATATTGTCTTTAAAAACCTTATTTCTAGCAGCAGACCCATAAGATCTTTGATGAGCAGATTACTGGGGGTTTTTCCTCCATCCTCTGTCACGTGAATTCACTGCACATGGTGAAGGAAAACAGGAGTGTACCCTTCGCTTTCTTAAAATGTCCAGGTGCCCAGCATGCTGGTTCCATCTCTATAAAAGAGTAATATAACTACTGTCACAAGTAATAGAAGGTAAGGATGTTTCATGTGCTCTTGGTTTAAAAAAAAAAGGAAGTTTAAAACATGATTAGAAATTACTTGAAGATTGGGGAAAACTGGCAGGGAATAGTAAATTGTGGAGAAGAAAAATAATCCCATTTTATTACAGAAATAAGGTTGATAGGTGGGCCCTAGAGTAGCTCTACCCAAGCAAGATACATAAATTTTGGGAGCAAAAGGGATGGACACAAAGCTCCTGTAAGTCTTCCAAACATGTGTGATAAGCATGCTGCCTGCATTTCAGTGATTCTGCAAAATTAATCTTAAGTGGTAAAAAACAAAAGCAATGAAAGAGCAGGGACATATCAATCTGACCTAAAGAAGAAAACAGCATGACAGATTGGCGTAAGTTTAATGAGTTATTGAGAATCCCCTGTGGTAGTTACCAGAGAGCTGCAAAATTGGTGAAATATAAATCCAATGCTGTTATTAACATTTCAGTCATTCTCACAGGGAACAGGTCTTAGTTTTTCAGTGATGCACTTGTGAAATAGCAAAATCTATTAAACCCTCACTTTAGTCAAATCCTGCCAGGTAAAACCTAGAACACTTTTTGGAGAAATTGGCCTCTTAAATTTATGGCAGAAACCAATCACAGTAAATTGACCTCACTAGTGCTATGCACATTAAGTGTGTTATTAATCAAAGTCACTAGCAGTTTCTTTTTGAAATGTGAAGGATGTTGTTGTAATACTGTGCTTAATTCTATTTTTCTAAGTTGCAAAGATTCCTCCCTACGGGGATGTGGCATTGGGATGAATGGTTTGCTGAGATAGGTTTTAAAAATTCTCACCAGGTCAGTAGTAATGGTTGGAATAAACTCTGGAGGGCTCCTGTGAGACACTCACAAAATACCGTCAATTTTTAAAATAAATATTTTGAGTACTTCTTTCCCTGAGGTGGGGATGGACTTAGCTTCTATCTTATCTGTAGAGTGCTGGAGCATCCTCAGCAGAGGTTGCATCCTTGAACTTCAGTCTCTGCAGAGCAGGTGATTGCCTTCAATGACTTGTGCTCAGATACCACAAGTTGCAGTGGAAAATACACCAGGTAACGAGTCCTCCAGGTTTGTGCCTGTTGAGAGTATCACAGAGAAATCATGACAGTCTGAGCCACTGCTTACATTAGGATGTTAATCCTAAAGGATCAACAGAATGGAAAAACAAAACAGCAAAGGAAAACGGTGCCAGGCTTCCCTTGCTCCCCAAAACTGCATTTGTGCAGTACTTCACATGCCTGGCACATGGCCAGAATCTTTGGGTGGACTTTGGGGGGTTTTTCTCTGTGTGGATATTTTGACTGCGTAAACTAGAGAGGGTAAGAGGTCTGCAGTAACAGGCAGACAGATCAGGGGGAGGTTCAATTGCTTTCTTGTTATTACGAATTTTTGAGACAGCCCATTGACACTCAGGATACCTGGTTGTCTTTCTGATGCATGTTTTAGGCAAAGAAAACTGATAGGAAATAATTGTTTCCTGCTCTGAAAATGTTTGGCACTTGCTGAAGTCTCTCACTGATACAAACCCTACTGTTCTTAAAATTTCATTCTCTTTTTAGTGATGTAAACCTCTTTTCAGGGGCTCTTTCTCTACTTTACTTTGTCCCTGCATAGTTTGTCCCAAACAAATCCACAAGTTAAGTAGATTTCCCACCTCAGTGATGCCGTACGCTTGGGAGGAGTTGCGTGTTTCTGTCCTTGAGGCCACCGTGTACAGCAGGACCTGTGCTGCAATGACTGAAACAAAACAAGCTTGAGAGGACAAACCATAAAGGCTGAGTGTTTCTGCCCCCCAAAGCACTTGAGAAAAAATGCAGCAAGGCTTTTTCATTGCTGAGAACAGCTTGAGAAGGCTCCTCTTCCCCTCAGACTAACAGCCAGAAAAATTAAGACCAGATGATCTAAACCAGCATTGGTTTAGCTCACATTGTTTTTACTCTACAGCTTGAATCTTTTTCCCCTTTCTTTCTTTAACACATTATGTTTTCCAGCCCAGGATTTACTCCTGATTTAATATTTCTGTAACAGGGAATAGGATTAAATCCTCCAGATCAAATATTTCTGTTAAATAGCCTAGCAGAGATGCAGAGCTCTTGGTTCTGCTTATTAGGATTTGCATTTGTTTTGCAGCAGCTCATGGGATAACATGGGAAGGAAGGCCCTGCAGATCTGGATGCATAACAAAAAGACAGTTTGGGTAGGACTCATATCCCTTAACAAGGAGTATTTTCAAGGGAGGTGTCTAAATCTGACCTAATCCTCTTAGGCCCCATATTCAGACAAAAGAACTACAGAGACACTTCACCAGACTTTAAAGGAGAAATACATTTTTCCATATTAAGATGGTTGCTGTAAGAGTGGATGAGCTACTGTCATCTCTTTTCCACACTGACTTTGAAGAGAATTTAGAGCAAGTACCTCAGATGTAGATGCTTATATTCTACAGTGGGTTCATGGGGTGACATGAATACATGCAAAAGAATTTTTTCTTTTTTAATCTTGGTAACTCTACTGCTGATGTGTTATTTGGGATTCATAGCACTTTAAATGAGAGTATAATGTGGCTTTCTAGCTCAATTCTTAGTTTAAGAATTCTCTGTCCTTACTGCACTTACCAAACCCAGTCCTAACCTGTGGCTTGAGACCCTGATTCTTCAGTGGTCTTACAACCACGAGATAACAAAAAACTTTCCAAAAATCTGACTAGCATTATATGAAATATCTTCAATGCTTTGGGGTTTGTGATTTCTTTGAAGCAAAAAGAAAACTGTAAGTTGTTTTTTCAATAATACTTAGAATAAGAGACTACAGAATTGAATGGCTTTTTTTCTTTCTAAGTTCCAGCAATAAACTTTTGAGGACATCTGTCTTGGTTTTCTTAGCTCTTTGTTTTGAATCAAATTATAACATTTTATTTTAAAGGTAATAAAAGGAAGAAAAGTTGGCTGTCAGAGTTCAGGCTGCTAATGAAGTCCTTGATTAAAATCCCATTTTTACTTCAGTCTGACACCCAAGCAGCTGCATATGTCCCTGTGATGAAAAGAGAGACTTTCAGCCCTCAGCTGGATTGCAGGGTGCTTCTCCATCTTGTAACTGTCAAAATCTGAAGACAGAAAACAAAAAAGAGAGGTTTTATCATGGTTTTGTTTTTCTTGTGGACTTCGCACTTTTCTTCAGTGCTTGTATTGATGACTGAATTATTAGATACTGTGGTTTTCTTCTGTTCCCTAGTGAGCACTGCGATGTTGCTGGTTTTAATGAAGCAAAATGTGTGTTTTTTTACTTGATACCATGTTTTAAAACAATTCTCTGTTTCAAAGTTGGAAATAAAATGCAGTTTCATTGTATTCTTTAAAATGTGTTCCCAGAATGTTGTTTTGCTCTGACAGTTGTGAAGACCCACATTTTAAATACTCCAGGAGAGGAACCTATGAAATACCACAGCAAATTCTTGTAAGTCAAAGCTTTCCTGAGGAAATGGGTAAAAAATTTTAAGGTCTTTAGTGGTTGATGCAGGGGTAGAGGAAGATCCAGGTTCTGAGTGGCTAAACACACTATATGACTGCATCTTTTTTTCTAACAACTCAAGAATGGTCTAGTTCACAACCTGGAGAAATGAGAAGGCAAAAGTCATTTTTAGTCTTTCTGAATATCAGAAGGCATTTTCATTCAGTGAGTACTTTACTAAAATTTGAGCAAATACATAGAAACAGCAAAGGCTAAAGCACAACCCTGCAGCAGTTTATGTATGAAAAGATGTTTTTTATGAATGTAAACAGAGTGTGAGAATTAAATGCATGCCCAGCTGTGTGTGTTAGAGACAAAGATGTACATCAAGGGTCATCTCAGTTGGAAACTGTTGTACCTCTTGTTTCCAGTTTCACTTGCTTGTATGTTATGCTGGATAAGGATTTGTTTGGTGTTATACACACTTTTAACCTGATGTCCTAGTGAGGTGAGCAGATGATGATACTTGAAGGTGGATTAATATTGTTCCAATGTATAATCAACTTTAAGCTATGTGGATTAGCAGAGAAGAGGTGCTGCAATGATCTGGCAATCAATGGATTCAGTTATGTGTAGGTAGATCCTTGTGGATGCGTGTATTGGGTATGTGCACCATGGTTTCAGGGGAGCCTCTTCACCGTAGCCACCTGAGTGCTTAAGATGTGGATTTATTCACATTACTATTGTGTAGCATTAAAGTCAGACACTAAATAGTAATTACACTTCCCATGCATCTTTACCTCATGCTCTATTTTCCGCTTCATCAATACCCTGAAGTAGTGATATCTCAAGTAGTCATTTCTTCAGCATCTCCGCCTGTTCTGCATGTCTTGATTCCATGTCCTGCATCCAAAAATCTGGTGAGAATCTATTGCATTTTCATCTAAATTGTTTCATCTACATTATTAAATGACAAGCAAACTATAATTCACTGTAATGAAACTTCTCTTAAGTACCATTCTTATAAGCAAACTGCTTTCTTGGAGGACTATTTTAAGCTGTCTGTTTATCCCTGTGAAAATCTGCATGACCTTTACTTGGAGAAGACCCTTACCATAAAACCTGTTGCAGTCAGGGGGAGTCCTGCAAGAAGTCACACTCCTCAGAGCATGCATCTGTGGTGAGCAATTAATTCACACCCTTTCTTCAGCAAACAGATCAGTTTGTCTTGAATGTGCCAGACCGATCCATAAATTTTGGTTGAATTTCTAGACATACTGAAATCAAAGGCTAAGTTTCTTCCACTAGCTTCTGTAGGGCCAGATTTTTATCCTTGTGTGTTCTTAAGAGAACGTTTTTTTTAGGTACATGATACCAGTGACATTTAAATACCTGATGTTAAAATTTCCTTCTGAGTTCTTTAGCCCAACTAACTCTTTTTCCCAGCCAAAGAAAGCATGTCATAGAAGTTAATAAAATATTTAAAGAATAAATGGTTGGACTAACTTGTTGTGAAGTAAGTTTCAGACAGATCATGAATCCTAGTTCATATGCTGAGATGCTGCTATTATTTCTGATTTTCAAATGGAAGATGATTAGCTTCTGTGGTTCTGAAGAGCACTGAGAAATCCTGAAGTGTCTGAATGAATGAATGATGAAGTAGTGCAGTATTGTACTGTATTCATTACTCAGCTGTAACTCAAAACCAGCTTGATTATTTATCTTCCTACTTTCTTCAAGGAGGGGAGAATATGGAATTATTGTTTATACCTTGGAAGTTACTAGTGATCTTGCTTACAGAAGACTGTAAGGAGTTCTGAGATTCAGCTGTGTCATTTTTGTCAGGAAATTTCTTGCTTTTCTGTGACTTTAGCAAAATTGATGACTACAACATATTCCACTGGTTTTCCCACGCTGTATTTTTTCTCCTGAAGTTCATATGAAAGGATATGCAGTTGACCAAATGGCACACCAGGCTGCAGTTTTAAAGCAGTATTTAAACTGTCACTTGTCTTTCTTTACTTAAGCTGATATCAAACCCATGATAACAAGAGGGGGTCAGTCAAAAATACTTCCAATGATAAAGCAATCTTTATTCAACTGATTTTCATATTCATTCTCATATTGAGAAATCTTATGTCACTTTAGGACAGTTTTTCAGCAGAATTATTTCTTCTATTGAAGTCTCTCTAGAAGTTGTTTATCAGTACTAATCGGGGAAAGTAATTTGGGATTTTCTTTTGTGACACATTTATATTTAAATATACATTATCTGATGATTTCTGTTATCCAGCGAGAAGTGTTGCTGCTGTTTGATGTGAAATTGGGTGTACTGTGATCTGCTGAAGATAAAAGGTGTGGTGCATCACTACTTTACATCAGCACAGTTGTATCAGCCCAATCTGCATAAGCTGAAGGTACAACTGGAGCATTTGCTTGCCAAGTGACACTTTTTTCATTGAGACACCCACAAGTAAGTTCCTTTTCGATGCTTTTCGGTTATGAATGCACACACAAAAAATAATACAAGTTCTTCTGTATTCTGTGTTAGCCAACAGTAGAAGTGACTGGCTAAAATGGCCCCAAGCTGTAAATCCAAACAACAATAATGACCAAGGTGAAGACATGAGCAGGCATTATTTGCTAGTTAATTATCTCCTGAGGCACTCTAGTCATGGGAAACTTTGATCTGGGGTCCTTCTGATGCCAGGGGTGAATAGCTCATCCTTCAGGAACTTCTGTTTCAGTAGCAGGCACAATTTATGCCAGTCTGACAGCTTGCTTCATTAAATGTGTGGTTACTGATTTACCAACAAGGCATGATTTCCTCCCCCTCACTCCAGCATCTTCCCTCCATAAGCTTTGTAGATCTCATCGTTATTTGGGGGTACAATAGAGGGTCAGCGGGGTCAGACACACAGTCAGGAAACTTGGATCATGCTAGCCAGGGAAACTTTATGTTCTTCTGGTGGCATTTCAGTAGAAAATATAGAGATGGAGGAGATGCTGAAGATATGTTTACTGTTACTAGTTTTGGTTCTCATCTTCTTTTTGCTGTTATGGGAGACAGTTACTTTCAAATAGATTTACTCAATTAGACTTACTCAGGGTTTTGTATTAACTTGATTTGAAAGGTTGATGGACACTCTATTGAAAATAAAAGCTAGCATAAATTCCACAAGTCTGTGGTGTGTAGCCAGCTGAAATTTACTTTAAGTCCAGTCCCTGAACAATCCTTCTGTTGCTCAAGCAAAGACATCACCGAAGGAGAGCCCAGCTTTGTTCCTAGTTGATACAGGAGTATTGGGCAGCCAGTCATGAGAGAAAAAAAAGAACAGTTTGAGTGAACAAGGTCTATGCTGATCTTAATTAGTATGCTTGCACTGGAGTGGATGGGGCTGTACTGATGTCACATCAAACTAAGAGGGCAACTCCACCAAAGCTCAATCAGGTACATTTTTTGCAGTATTTTATTGCAAAATGTGTTTCCTGATCTGGTCAAAGCACACTGGCACATCTCCCTGAATGTGTGAAGGAGGCTCCTTCCAGATTAAAGTGTAGTCTTTACACTTTGCAGAGTGGCTGAGAAAATATAATATATATTTTAATTAATTAAATTAATAAGATAATGCTTTTGGAGAGCTTTTGTCCCCTGGGCTTGTTATGACCAAATGTTTCATTTGCTTCTCCAAGGTACTGAAGGAGCACAACCATTCATCTATATTTTAATGTTCTCTGGTTGCTTTGTCACTTAGCGTTCAGGAAAATGGCTCATTGCACTTAGATGTCCCTTTCTCCTTTCCACATCCATATTACTTAACACCTGGCTAACACCACTCTGAACCTTCTTCCTCACATCTCCCTCTGAATTAAAAAAACTCGCACAGTGGAAGAGTAGCTTTTCTTTCTTTTTTTTTTCTTTTGAGTTAGAAATCTTTGTGACTATATTTATGCTTGTTTCACTGTGTTCCCACTTTGTGCAAATGTTGCTGCTTGCAAGTGCATAGGCCGTTGACTGCGTCCCTGTTTGTGTCCAGTGATTAGAGCAGTCCCAAAATAGATTTCTTCATGCTGGTGGAGCCATGTGCACACGGAATGTTTGTTTGAAAAATTGGAGTTAACAGCACACATGGGAAAAGACAGCAGCACACTTGACTCTATTTTTGTGATTGTGTGCAGATGCTGTTCTAAATAATGGTGCTAATGAGACTAGGAGAAAAATAATGGTAATGACTGAAAATACCAGGCCAGTCCCTTGTGTGCTCCCCAGAGTAACACTCTTCATAAACACTTCGAGTGTCAGTCTCATTACCATACTGTCCCTTCAGAGCAGCAGCCTCATACCTCTTTGCTTCAAGAAAACACCAGTTCATCATGATCAAGTCTTCATCTAGCAGGCGTCAGTGTTTGCCTATTTTCAACACATATTCTTCAGAGAGGAATTTACTGCTGTCTGCACTGGGATGCTGGGGCTCAGTAGCTAATAGCTGGGTCATAGTCTTAAATGAGATTTAGTTTCTCAGCTCTTACTGAGCACCAGAGCTGAACACCCATTTGCCTCTTTTTTTCCTTGTAAATATTCCATCTTGTGAAGTTATCTCTCCTCTTTATTCTTTTTGGTAGGTTGTAATTTGTACTGGATTTTCTTGCAGGTGATAGCAATTGAGCAGGGCAGGGAATAGGGCAAAATGGATCCTGTCTTAACTGTTTCACATGGTCCCACAGCAGAAAAACAGTGAAGTTAAGTTTTCTGTAGACTTGCTCCCAGTCACTGAAGTCTTCACTGTTGAAGGAGGAATATAGAGTGGAATCTTTCCTCACAGTTCTCTCTCTCCTTGTGCTCTCTGTGACTGTATCTATAGAGGTAGCTTGAAAAGGATTTGTTTCTGAGCACTTGACCCCAATGGTTCTTGAAGGAATTCCCTTTTGTGTTCATGACTAAGGCCGACAGAAGCTCTCCCAGACAACCTCTGTACTTTATTTAGAAGTCAGTGCAATACAGGGATTGTTCCCACTGGGCTGTTCCGCTTGTGGGTACCCTTTTTAAGGGTAAGGCAGCTAAACAGAGCAAATGAGGGTTGTCCCATGCCAAAAGGGTTGGAGAAGAGACCCTTGGTGCTTCTTGCCAATGGTGCTCTCTTTCTGTGGAGAGCCCATTCAATGTGTCTCTGTGCTAGAGCCAAAGCCTTTTTCCCTTGACCAATGCTGCAGGAAGGGAAGCGGTCTGGTCAGGTTAGATGAGCTTCAGCCACAGGGTCTGTGTTGTCCAGTGCGACAGGTATGACAGGCTGCTCATAGCGATGCCTCAAGGCTAATCAAAAGCTGAAGCCAAACAAATTATCCTAGTATTTTTTCCTTCCCTCTAGAATCACTACTGTTACCAAGTTTGTTAGCCAGTGTCAGCTTTTGCCACCAGATTTTTAAGTTACTGGGAAGGACAGGGAGAAGGAAACACATAGGGAGCATAGCAAGTAAACTTCATTTTCTCAGGACGCTGGTAAAACCTGCTGATTCTGCTGATTTATCTTATAAAAGCTCCAATAACATTTGCTGGTGAAAATGTGCTGACAACTCATGTATTTTTTGTCTAGAATTGATTAGTACCTAGAACACTGTATTATTATTACAGTCCAATGAAGTTCTTGATATTTCTTGCAAATAGCTTCTAAGCTGAAAGAATGTATTTACAGCCAGAGTTGATGGATTTGAAATCGTGATTAAAATAGATTTTTTAATCAGTCAGCAGAATCTCTTTACATGGATGGTTCATTTTTGTTTTCTATTTCATTTGTACTTGCTAGTTATTTTCCAGCAGCAGCATGCATTCTTAGGGTATGCATGACCATTCAAAACATGCTGATTTATAACATGATAAAGTTTTTGTACTAAAAGCCAGTGTTACTTTGCTAAACTGGCAAAGGCACAATATATAACTGTCTACATACTTTAATTCCAAATGAATGCATACTAAGTATTCTTAGCTTTTAGTATTTTTTATAGTTGCGTACTGGAACTTTTTGTATTTTTTAACCTTCTCATGTCAGACAATCTGTGAATGGGAACTACTGTGGAGTGCAGTTGAGATTCATGTCAGCATTTTGAATTGGTTTTGTTTTATAAACTTAATAAAATGCATTCTGCTACAAAGTCCATTTAACCTAGATTTTAATACCACCTGATAGCTGATGCCTAGGAAAGAACATAATGAGATAAGTATAGAATAATACTTCCCCAGTGCACTGTAGTGGTCTCTGGAGATCTGTAGCTTATGGTCTATGTGAGCCAAATTAGCTTCTCCATGTTTATTAGCCCCTGAAAGATACTTTTTTTGTCCCCTTACATTTATTTGCCTGAATGCTTTATGAAGCTGGTAGGATTTTTTGCATGTCTTCCCACAGCATGTAGTTCCACTGCTGAACTGTGTGTTGCATAAAAAAGCCTCCTTTTGCTGTTTTTATCCTGCCACGTGCTGATCTTATTGATTTAATTTTATTTCTATTAGAAGAAGTAGTGAATAGTCATTTCCTACTCATTTTCTGAAAGCTAATGAGGATTTTAGTCATCACTTATTTCTCTAGATCCTGACGAGTCCTGCTCTGCTTAAATGCTCTTTATGTGTAATCTGCTCTGTGTCTTTGATTGTCTCTTTGTGGGAACATGCTGGTTGTCCTGAATCTGTTAACATGTACAGGGAACCAGTTTGGCCCCTGTTCAAGATGTGAGTGTAGCATGCATTCATATAGAAAGCATTCTCTCTAGTTGTCTCTTCCTTGCTAAAGATAGCTTTATTCAATATTAGAGTGCTAGAATTAGTGCAACGCTTTACAGACAGAGGAAGAAAATACGTTTGCCAAAACACATTTTGTCTTCAAAACTAACTGATCCATTCAAGAACTCAGTGACTTCTTGTAGTTAGTGTAAGGAAAATTAATCCACAAACATCAGAGGTTTATGTCCAAAAAGGAGACAGAGGAGTCCCTTTTACTTTACTCGAATAAAGGGAGAGGCCATGGGGCATTCCCCTGGGGTCTCTCGGATTTTTGGAGGACGCAGCCTCCTTTTTATCCCAATTTCCCGGCCGCATTTCCCTCTCTCTTTCCCCATTGGCTGAGGTACTTGAGAGGTACAGCCTTCCCGGAACGCCTGATCCCAAAGATTTCCCTCTAATGTATAACCCTCCCTTTTAATTCTTAATTCTTACAGAATTTAGGGGTTTTCTTTCCCATTGTTTCTTTCGTCTTTCAATGTCTAATTTCAATTATCAGCAAAGCTAGAGTTTATTTGTAAAAGCAAATATCTTTTTCCATTCGTCAATCAGTAGAATCCTTCCCATTGTTTCTTTTATCTCCCAGTGCTAGTTTTATCTACCAGCAGACCCACAGCTTGTTTGTAAAGACAAATTCACTGTTCCTCTCATTAGTGAACAGGTTTTGGCCATGCACTACTCATATTTTTAGAACTAAAAGTTCTAGAAATGAAATTTCTGCTATGTTTTTTTAATATAGTTAGGGGTTTTTAATTTCCTCAAATCCTGGTGGATTTTGTTCATAGCAGAATGACTTAGCTTGACACAAGTAAAGGTACATACAGTTTTATTGGTGTCAGGATTTGTGTTAGGTTTGTCAGGATGAAGTGTTTTCGTCCTTCATCTTTCTGGGAAAAAAATGATGTCAAGTACCATTGGAGAGAAGATGCCAGGGTAGTAAGAATCTTAGTATAAAATAAAATGGCACTTTTCTTACATGCCTATTTGGACACATTTTTCATAAAGGTTAGTAGTGTAGCAATTTATTCTAGCTCAACCCTGGTCAGTCTCTACAGACTTTCTTAACAAACACTGTTAACAAATTTTCTATTAATTTTGCTCCTTTTAATTTATCCTTCAAATCATTAAATTTTGATACACATGTCAGTATTCTTAATGTCCCACATCATTACTTTTTACTTTTTTCATTACAGAAGTCATCATTGCCTGGACACTGTTTAAATGTAACTGTAGATACATGAAATAATTTTTGGCTTTAATATTCACTCTTACTAAAAGGAGGGGGGTGGGGGGGGAGGGGAGTGGCATAAC
The DNA here is from genome assembly GCA_013400575.1 of Peucedramus taeniatus. NCBI lineage: Eukaryota > Metazoa > Chordata > Aves > Passeriformes > Fringillidae > Peucedramus > Peucedramus taeniatus. Next base: position 222,412 of record WBNO01016301.1, on the reverse strand, counting down.
ACTGTTCCCTTTGGCAAAGAACTTTGATTCATCTGTATTGCCATAAAATATTTTGCAGAGGCTCACAATAGGTTAAGGAGTGGCATAACATTAATGTTTTTTGTCGCCCTGATTTTGGCTCAGCAATGACATTAGTTTTGGCAGGACTTTGGACTGCCACAGGGCTGTGGCCAGTGTATGATCTGTCACTAAGAGCAACTGATCTCTTGCATGCTAAGTGGTGCAGTACTTATGGATCTGACACTTTCTGCTTTGTTTCCTTAAGGCAGCCATGGCTCAAAGTGGTGTAATCAGGGATGGTGTGACAGTCTCTTCATCTAGGGAAAAGAGTGCCAGATGTATTGTTTTTCAAGTTACTGCTGTGGTTTAGTAATGATAGCCATGATAAAGCTATGATAAGGATACAATTTTTTTTGTACCATAACATTTCAATGATGGGTTTGCACCGCTGATAGCAGCCCATGGTTTAACTGACACCTAAGTTATAGGTATAATAGTTTATTTCTGTGAAACTGTGTAATTTACATAGTTTCTGGATTTTTGTGTTGTGCAGTGTTCTATCATGCACAGTTAACAGCCCAGATACCTGGTTTTTACAAGTACATAATTTTCAAATAATCATTAGCAGATGCTAAGAGACAGCCTGGTCCTCTTGCCCACACAAAGGATGTCAGTAATTAACAAGCTTGTGCCTTTAAAGTGAAAAGAAAAATGAGAGGGAAGGACCACATTAATTAAGTACCTGAACAATCACTGTTGTCAGAAAGTTGAGTACTAAGGATTTATAGTTTTGGCTAGCACCTTCAAGGCTTTCAAAACAAAGTGTTGATGCTAAATGAGAGGGACTGTCACAGGGTACAATTAAAGGGATGTAAAAGAATTATATTGAGTTTGTATGTTCAAAATATAAAAGCTGTGGTGCAGTAACAGGTCTCAGTGTGAATGCAGGTCTTTGAAGATGGAGTTCACTCTCAGTCAAGTTTTTTAGGGAAAATATGTAATAGGAGTCTGGACTTGCTACTGCATCGTGCATGTATTATGCTGCCAAGCAGAAATCACAGCCCCAACTTAGGTGTCTCTTTTCCATCTGCTCTGTACCAGGAGCTTCTTGGCACCTGAAAATGAGATGTGCCAAAGTTCTTGTTTTATTATATATTCCACATAATATGCTTAAAGCTTAGCTAAGTGAGTACTGTGGCTGTGGTATGATCTGCTAATTCTTCTGTTTCCTCAGTAGATACCTAATGATGCCACTGAAGTGGAACAGTATGAACTGCAATTCAGTAGTACTATTGCAGAATATAGTGTGCTCTTTGTCCAAGACAGATCATGTGCTGTTATTTCCTACTGTTTCTATCTGCTAAAAGTTCATTTGAAATGTTGCTTTATTATTTTTCCTATTAAAAAAAAAATCAATTTAGTACTTTATGCAATTTAATTGATAGGTGCTTTCACTCTGGTTTCCAGACCATAACGAATATGATAACATGTTCCAGGTGACTTCACACAGATCATATCAGTTGGATAGGAAAACTGTCAGTCTGCTCATCTCAATGCAGTTATATTAAATTCGGGATATAAAATCTGTTTCCTTTTGCACAAGGTATTCTACGTGAGTCTAAATTTTGCCTTTTTTTTTTTTTTTTTTTTTTTTTTTTTTTTTTTGGCCAGCTGAGCAGTATTAACCTATGACAGGCAGTAACACCAAGTTGCAAGGGCCCTTGATAAAAGTGTGGAGTTTTTCATGTCCTCTTTGCAAGAGTATGTGAAGAACAGGAGCCACTGGAGGCCTAAGGATAAAGGTTACCAGCTAGTAGCTTGTTGGCTAAAAGAGAGAGATTTAGTGAAATATTTACAGAGCTATATTTCAGGTTCAGTTCAAACTGCAGTCTTTCTGAATCTTGCACATAGTCTTGAAAAAGCAATACCACAGAGAGGCAATAAACTTGCAAAGTAAAGTCAGAAGATTCGTACAACTTCCCACATCCTAAAACAAATACATCCGTAGGTTTGTGTATTATTTTTTTCCCCCAAGGTGCACATTTCTCATACAGCAAAGGAGGGAAATTAGACCACTGTAGAACTCAAGAAATCTATGGATATAGCAGAACCAGAGAAGTCAAGCAGATTGCAGAGATAAAGAACTCACCTGAAAAACCCCATCACCGGCAGCTGATGATGCTGTAGTTTAAGGGTCTTTCTCCCCTGACTCAGTAGCTCTAGTGGTTACTGAGAAAGGTAGTTGTCATTTGTCAGCGTTTCAACACACCTATGTTAGCTCCTTACAGTTTTATATTTTATATTTTATATTTTGTTACTCTTGCTGGTAGTTTTACCAGAGAAGCCAAACTAAGTGAACAGGGACAACAACTCTTCACTTTCCTTTTCTCCTGGGAACATTTATTCATATTTTGGTCATAATAGAGCTTTAAATTTTGGGTTAAGGTGTGGTCACAAGTTGGACAGATGTTTACTTGTGAAGGATTTGGTGCATATAGCACATTGTACTTGTGCATAAGTGTTGGATGTTTTATCATGACTCCTTAGGCAGTTGTGAGCTGCACCAGTTGTTGCGTTAGTTACATTTCACTTTCCATATCTGTATTCTGCATGGTCTTTGTGCCATGGCTGATAGTGCAAAGTTCCTTTCCTGTTTGCCAAATGATAAGTCCAGGCTCTCAACCAACCACTGTTTGCTGAAGTTCTCCAAGTACTTAATTTCTTCTCTTTTCTTTCAAGTTTTGAGTTGAGTGCAAATTTGTGAACATGTCAAGAAAAAAAAAAAAAAATTTGTGTGACTTCACACCTAAGTAAAACTAGGAAGAACTAGCAAATCTCTCGCATGCACACACCCACATCCAGGCTTTCCCTCTCATGCCTTGTGCGCACACTCCTCCTTCATTCTTGCATAATGCTCTTGCACCAAGAAGAGTGGGTGGGCTGAAATAAACTGCTTGATGCTCATCTGGCCTAAAGAGCTGAATCTTTCAAGAATTTGCTTCTCCACTGCTTAATCACTTCACCATTGTGATCATGTACACATCAGAAAGGACAAATTGTCCTTTCTTCAAACTGTCCTTTTTCAAACTCCTTTTCTGAACGGTTTCATCAAATAATCAAGCCTTATCTGGTAAAGGAATGCAATAATCCTTCTGCAATAATACTGATCTGTTTTCTTTGTATTATGAAGCCTTTGAAATTCCTCTCAAAACTGCTGAGGTATGGAGATTTGCTCACTCTGGTTAGTATGTTTGCTCTCAGGTAGTGCAGGCTTAGCAGTTATCTTAAAGTTTGAAATACAGCAAGGTGAGAGCTTACTCTTACCTTATCAGAACTTCTCAGCACTTAATAATATGGGCCTATTTAAGACCATCAGCATAGGACTTACTACTTCACTACCACTGTTGTCTCTTTGATGCCATCACAAGGAACTAGAGCAACTGTGGGACACCAAAACTAGCATTCTGCATGACAGTTGCTTTTGCAGAATTTTGAGAATTTCCTTCTCAGTGATGGATTACCAGATACATGTCGTAAATACCTTATTTAATCTCCAGCAGTCCCTTGCTCTCTAATCCAGTGCAGGGCTATGGCCAACACTGGCAGGTGTAAAGAAATGCACAGAGCACTTCAGGATGTGTAATCAGAAATTTATGCTTCTCATAGTCTTTGATAGAAACACCACCTTGCTGTACCTCCTAACAGAGAAGCTGCTTATTCTTCCACTGTGTGCAAGTATCTGTCATACTGATTGTCACAGCAGGAACTTACTGCTTACCCTCAGCACGTTTGCCTGGCAATCTCAGGCAACTTCTATAAATGTAGGTATCCATTTACTACAGAGTTAAATCAACTCAGCATATATTTGGTTGTCAAGTCTTGTGCCGACCAAAGAAAAGCATGAATGAGCAGTCTGTGCGTACATAAACAGGTTAGAAGGGAATATTTTCACAGAAAGCATAATTGTTAGACTTCTGTGGCCTCCTAGCTCGGAAAAACACTGGTAGTGTTTTTGAGGTTTCTGCAGCTGCTGTTTTTCAGTCTGAAGTCTAACTCGTATGATACCTGTAACATCTGAGGTTTCACTTCATCTTCCTTATTACGCCCACTCTTCATCAGTCATGGGGGCCTCAACCATTCTCTTCTGTAGCTTACTGCAAATACAGTGCAAATTTGAGGATACTTGGTTAAATAAAAGTAGGGCTTGCACTGAGCCTTGACAAACAAAATAGATGCATTTCTTTCTAAAAAGAAAATGCATATAGCCTGTACAGAATCTTCAAAATGTGTTGAAAGCTGTGGAACTTTCTCCTGTGTTAACAATGGGAAATGTTTTTATCAAAATCATTAATAATTTTTGAGTGAATATAGCCTGTGGAAAAGTAAATGATGTCCCAGCTCTTGAAATGAAAAGCCTCTCTGGGAAATGGGAACATAGACTTTGTCTGTTTTCTGAAGTGCTCAAATGAAGGATTTCCTGAAGTTAAAAGTTGATTCTTCCTGGTTCTGAGTTTTAACTTCCTATTGAAACTGCTACTAAATCATGATAAACAGCCTATTTCCATGGTGGTTAGGGGCTTTTCATGCATAAGAAGAGGAAAGAGGGGTAGGAGAGGGTTGGCATTTCTACAGCTATTGAGTACATGAGTGATTTAGATAAGTGCATATTTGTATTTATAAATTAGGATGATTTAAAAAACCAGAATTGAAATGGTTACAGAGAGTAAATAGAGAGTGGAAGATTACAGGCAGGGAAAGAAATACAAAGGCATAATTAAAATAATAAAAAACCCCATAACTACACATTGACCATGCTTCTGTGGTTCAGAGCATACCATCACCTTGCAAATGATAGCATCTTATAAATTTTCCTGTTAAAATAATGCCTTTCCGACCATGGCATTTCTCAGTTTAATGTGTAACAAGACTATCAAGTGTATTCTGTGGGCAAAAAATTAAATTCCTAAGTTGAAAAATGTGATGATTTGATCTTACTTGTTTTCTTAGGAAGCCTGTTTGGCAGAATGGCTATTGATGAGAGGTGGAAGTGTGTAAAAATCAGTCAGATCTTAAAGTGTAAAAAGCTGCTGTTTTTATCTCCCATGTGTGGCATTCAAAGCCTGTTTAGTTTTCTCCCCTGCCATGCCCCTCAGCTGTACAGGAGGGCTGGAACACTGGGCACAGTATAGGTGTTTTGGGCTTATGCACAGTCATTAGGATTGGGGTTTTTTCCTCTTTAAACATTACAGATTTTAAGAAATTCCCATTTACAGAAGAAGCTGAAGTGCAGTGTCTGGTTTAAAGCAGGAACAATTGCACAACTCTGGCTGACCAATTCTTTTTCTTCCATGACAACACTCACGTGTTCACCCTGCTGTCCTTCCATAACACAATAATCATCAAAGTGACTCAGAAGACAGAATATCCACTGATTTTTCTGGTTAATTGAAACAGATTTTTCCTCTACTTGGTGTTTTGTTGTAGTTATTTTGTTTTTACATATGTGTAATTCATTAGACCTGACAGAGCGTGTTTCATAGTAGAATTCAGTTCAGACAGAATTGCAATAGTCCTACAGAAATTCTGCAGTGTTGGCAAAAAAAAAATCTTTAAAAAATTTTTTAAAGGATTAAGTTGGCTTGTGACAGATGTAATGGCCTCTTGTGGGCCTGGGAAGCCTGCCAGGCACTCATCATAACAAATACCCTGACAGGTCACCATGGTTTTGTGTCACAAGTTTAAAATTACTTAAACTTGTCTGTCTTTGCTCAAGTCTCTAATTAATTCCTTCTCCTCTGTTATTTTCTCCCCAGTCTGGAGATAGGGAACAAACCTACAAATTTTCATATGATGTATTATACAGAAAGATTTTCTTCTCTTGAAAGAGAAGAGAAAATAGAAAAAATCAGGTATTAAAAATAAATTCATCCCAGAAAATCTTGTTTTACAGACATGTATAAAAAGCATTTAATTACTAATTTCTTTATCTGTGTCGTGATGAAAATGACCCAAGAGTACTTCTTCTATGGGGCTTTTAATTTTTGCACCAATAAAATTCTGTTTTGTCTTCTCTCCCACTTTGCTATTCTACCTTCATCCTTTAAAATACTTTCTTGACCATCCACACTTCTTTCTTGTAACAAAGAAACAAAGCTTTATTTCTAGATGAGGTTTTCAGTGCTGCCACCACACTCTTTGGAGCCTTTCTGCTCATCAAGTTATATTATTTTTGGAGCTACTTTTTACATTCTCTTAAGCAACTGACCTCTCTCAGTGCATGTGCTATTAGCCATGCTTATTACATGAGTCCAAAAGTCATGGAAATGTAGTCTTATGTATGGTCAGGACTTGCAACACAAAATAACTCAAGGAGCATCCAAGTTAAATGGTAATGTACATGCTGAGAGGAGGAGGGGAAGCATAATGAGCAATGTGATGGCACTAACGGAGATGGTTTTGATGTGTTTTGTTTGAAGCAGAGTTGCTAAGATTTGGTAGTCAGCTCTCCTTCTTTGAAGAAGCAAGGAAAGGTAGGTAATGGAAGGAAGTTAAATGGAGAGGAACAAGGAGGCAGGAGGGAAGGAGCCAGCACCCGCCAGAGAAAAGTAGGCAAACCCAGAGGAAGCACTTGGAATTTTCACACTCCCTTCCTGGCTGCTTTTGCAACTGTGCTCCCCTTAGCTGTCATCTGCAGCCAGACTTCCTCTTTCAACTCTCCCCTCTCCTACCAAACACCTCCCTGCTTTCTCCTCTCTTCTTTGTGCAAAGGAATACTTTCCACAAAGCTTTGCAAAACCATTAGTGCTCTCTGTCAGATTTCTCTCTCAGACCTAGCTTTTACTTGGGGCCTGCAAAATTCTTGTTGATTATCAGGCCTTTGGGGGTGGGCATGTGTGCACCCACATGGATGCATTGAAGGAACAGGGTCTCTTCTTGGCGTGAAATTTATGGTGTTTATTTTGGGCACATTATCTGCAATCACTTTGTGTATCTGCGTGTTGTCTGAGCTTTGCAGTTGTGCTGTGAACACCTGTGTGCATGGACAGTGTTACAAAGCACCTCTGCAGCACTTGTCAGAAAGTCTCTCTAGGCACCAACATACTGCTGTACCTTTAAAGGCTAACAATTACAATGCTTTTTGTCTCCAGTAAAACAACTAAGAAAGATCTCCAATGCTTTTATAGTTCTAATGTATTACACAGGGCAGCTAATCCCTGCATGATGTGGATTGAGCTCCTTTTTTTATTCTATGCAGAAGCAAATAATCCCTCACTTTCCTGATTTTACTAATGTTACTACACAGCTTTTTCTCTCTTTCCTTCTCCTTGTTGTCTCTAATATTTCTCCCACTTTATGCCTTTACCCTCTTTTCCCTCACTGCAACCTTCTGAGTTTGAGGAAGAGATTTTTTTAGAGTGGTTGGGAGGCTCTTCTGTGATAAATCTGTTGTGTTTGTCTTCATTTTAACTCTTCCATTCACACCAGCCCCCCTGCCTGCAGTGTCACAGGGCTCCATCATCACACTGAGGCCCATTTTGGTGGTCCCTCTGTATAATTGATGCTACAGTGTCAGATGTAGTGCTATCTTCAGCCTACGCTCATTAAACAGGGAGAACCTTCCATAGCATCTCTCACATCCAGAGGAGGAGGATAACTGAATAATCTGCTCATCCAACACTAGTGAAGCCTTACAGATGTATATGTTGGGTTTTAAGGGCTTTATATGAGAATTCCCCTGTGTTTTTTTTTCCTCTCTATGAAAATCTCTTTCAAATTCCTCAGTTGCTAATGAATGTCATTTGCTTAGGCCATCATTCCATGTTGTTTTCATTTTAACTAGGTGCATTCCTCGGCATTAGTCCATGTATCTCTCCACAATAAAAGAACCTGCATTATATGAAATCTTGCCATTGAATCACATCGTTTGCATTCAAAAGTTGTTTCTATAAATCTTCCCTCACTGGTTAGCAGATGTCACTCACATCTTGCAAAAATTAAGTAAACAAGCCCTCCCTGCTTATGGCAAGAAGAAAGGAAAATCAGGACTACTCAGAATTCCCCTGGTTCAGACTCTCCTTTAATTTCATTCCCATTGAACAGTAAGTTGACAGTGGAAGTTCACAAAACAAGTGGACAGTATGTACTGCAAGCCTTTGTATGTGCCTGAGTTCTCTATTCTTCATTACTCCCACACAAAGCCAGATTTCCCCCCCCTTGCAATTTCATACCGCCATAATTGTGCTGCTTTCACAGAATGTGACACATTTTATGGGAGAAGGGGATAAATAACTGCATCAATTAAGTTGTATTCTTAACCTAGCGAAATGAACCGAGCAAAATTTCAGGTGACCAAGTGAGTCTATTCTTGATGATTAGGTTGCTTTAATATGGGATTTGAGGACAGCTTTATTTTATTTTGAATGCAATGTACAGCAATTCCATGTTGGGTTTTTTTAGTGGGAAATAAAACCAGGTGGAAGTCCATCAAAATGGACAGATTCAGCATTGAATCTCCCCTGTACAAATTCTGTCTCTAGCTTCAGATACCTTCACAAAACAAAAACAAAAACAAAAACAAAAACAAACAAAAAAAAAAAAATTGAGCCCGTCCTGACAGAAAAACCGAGACTGAAGCTCCCGGTTCCAGGGACAGGGAGCAGACCCAGGGCACTAAGGTGTCTGTAATGATCTATGATATCTATATCTAATAATAATATCTATATTTGTTATACATTGAAAGAAATAGAAAGAAAGACAGGTCTAAATTATCAAGACTTGATTTATTTGCATTTCTTAAGTATTCGTATGTAGTCAGTGAGAGGTCACATCAAGCCACACTTCATCCTCTTACTGAGTTACAATAAATATTTCTATGGGATTATGATAAATAAAAGGAGTCTTAGCTTACAGTAACTACATAGCACTTCAATTTGCATATTTAACAGTATACAGTACATCTTGATCAGATTAAGTTCGTGTCCTGGTTCTGACCAGGGCAGGCTTATACTTTGCAGTAGCCAGGAGGGGGTTTAGCTAGGACTCAGCGATTATTCTATCAGCTCATTTTCTGGGGATGGAAGAAGACCTCTCTTCAGGGTGCCGGGGTAGTGGGAGTAGCGTGGCAGTGGGAGCGGCTGGGGCTTGTCAGGCTCACAGTGAATGCTCTCTGCAGGTGAATCATTCCCCTCATACACTTTTTTTATTAAAATTTTTGTTCTTACTGTTAATTTTCTTATCTCATCGTTGTTTCCAGTAAGCCATTCTTATCTCAACCTATGATCTTTGCCTTTTGTACCTCCAATTCTCTTCTCCAGCCCACCACAGGGAAGAGGGAGGGAGGGAGGGAGCAGGGCATGATTTGGAGTGGCTCCAGTGGGAACACTAAATTGGAGAATACCATTCCTAAACTATAACACTTTGCATTAAGTATTTTGCTTTGAAGTATTTTGTTGGTTTAGGGGATTTGTTGGTTGGTTGGTTGGTTGGAGTTTTTTTTTCAATTATCTCCCCTGTGAAGTTAAAGATGTGTTCCTAGATTCAGTGTAAGAAATTGCATTTGAAAATTCTTAAAATTTGAAGATGTTCACAGCTGAATAGGAGCCTTCTAGCTCAGGCTCATTACCACCAAATTAGATCTCATGTTAGCTGTGAAGATATACAACTCCTTTTAGTTCTGAAAGGCTTCTATACTTTTATGTTTTTTGTAAAACCTGGACTACTGTATTTAGAGAATTCAACTTTTTGTCATTAACTAGTTATAAAGATTCACAAAAGTGTTCATACTAACAATTTTATAAATTGCACATATGCCTGGCTTGCGTTAATGAAAACCTCATGTGCTTTTTTTCTCTAGACTTTCAGTTCAGTAATGGCTGCATTTAACATCTCTTTTTCATCCATAAAATTATCTCTGTTGTGTGAGTGTGAGCTGGCCTCATCTCTCGTAGAGAAACACAACTTCCATGCAAAACATGAACGGTGATCTGACAGGGAGATAAACTGAATGCAAAGAGAATTCTGCTGATTTTGATTCTACATAAAACTTGTAGATCAAATCCAGCATGATTTTCATAGTCCTGATTTTCAGACTCATCTTTTGGTTAAAAAAGGTTGAATTTATTTTCTTCTTCCGTTCTCTCTTCCGCCCCCATCTCCCCCTGTCCCTCCGCCTCGCCTGTTGTCTGTTTCAGCACCTGGCTCTTAAATGCAGTATATCAAACATCTTTTGAAGGGCTCAGAGATTAAAAATTGTAAGTTACAATTAGAACAGCTATAATGATGATCAGCTCTTCGTTCCTGCATAATGAATAGGAAAATGAGATACAAAAGACTCAAAGCTTTAGCCAAGATTTGAAGATTGCAATTTTGGTTAAAAGAAAAAAAAAAAGGAGAAGTAGAAGAAGAAGGAAACAGTCTGTGGTCCATTTTTTGCATACTTGAGGTTCAGATGATTCAGGTTTAGGCTTTCAGGTACTTGCTCACCATGGAACATTTCAGAGCTTTTTATTTTATTACCTGAGACACCTTCAGACTTAAAGCCTTCTGTCAAGGCATAGTTATGTGTTCATGTGACTGAAATGCATTAATTAGGCATTCAGTTAGGGTCTGGGGTGGGGGGGAAAGATGGCATCTTTTTTTTCCCCACTGTGAGTGATGGCTGATTCAGACACGTCAACTGAGGTGGTTATTGTGAAGTATGATTGATGTGTGTTGGTCTCTGTGATTATCTGCACCTATATGCAGAAACATGTATTTTGCTTTAAATAGCAACGGAGAGCCTGCATTTTCACAGGAAGCATGATTTTAATCAAATGATGCAGCTGTGTGAGCTTTTAAAATAATTTTTCTCTCAGAAAAGAGAGCATTAGTGTTTCAATGTTGTATAACAGCCAAGAGATTTCTTTAGCGAGAACTTCAGTTGGTGGCACTGCTATGGTGTCCTTCTTCTCATAAGGAAGGACACAAGACAAATAAGCTTGCAAACAAGTTGAGTGTAGCTCTGCACATGGGCAGCAGTAGGTTGGTGTTTGCCGAAGGCTTGCAGAAGAATCAGCATCCCTGGCTGGAGGTGAGGCAGCAGAAAGTGCTGAGGGAGGATCCAGGACCAGTTCTGAGTTCAAAAGTGATCCTCAACATTGAGCCAAGACCTGTCTGTAGTGAAGGTAACCAGGGAGCTGTTGTTATCTCTCACCAGTAAAAGTAGTGCCCTTTGCTCTCTGAATGTGTGTCTAAGCCACCTGAGGGTTTGATATCTGATTTCTAGTGTTGGGACCTCTGTTTCTTACTTAGAACTACTTATGACTTACATACTTGATCAGTGGTAGCATAAAATGGCACTCCCTCTCTGCCCTCAGGAACTAAAATTATTCAGAGCATTCTGGATATGCTCTGTTTATTGTGCTAGTAGCTATCTCAGCCCATATTTATTAGGGAAAAAATGCAGACTGAGTGTTTTATATGAAAAAGGATTGTCCATCTTTATGACTTGCCAACTATTTGCTCTTTATGTTTATTTCCAGCTAGAACAGGAATGAAATTATGTGAGGAAATTATTTATCAACTTTCTGATAGCATCTTTATCACCTGCCAGCTTAAAAGAAATGTTTAGAGCAACAACTCAGCAGTTCTGAGAGGAAAAATTATGTGGGTCCAAAAGCAACTTTATCTGATCATTGTTCCTCCCAGTTTCACCTACAATGAGGTGTGTGTGGTTCCAAAGCATATTGCAATTTTGACCAGAGTTTTGATAAATGTAACCAGTTTATTGTGCACAAAGTTTTTTAAGTGTGAGCAGCAGGCTTCTTATGGGTCCCTGCTCTGAGTTGTGTCCACCCTTGTATATTTACATATCGTGGACCGAAATAACCTTGGACTTAGAAGGTGATTGTAAACATGTACCTGTGAAAGGCAACCTTTATGTATTGAGCAGGGAGAGTTACCACTTTGTTCCGTGCTATTTGTTCCTATACTAGAAGACGATTTGCCATATCCTCAAGAAATTCCCTATTTCAGACCTTTCTCTGTTACCGAGTCCATGTTTCCATTCATGCATCCTAGTTCTTGTACATCTCAATGATGGTTAGCAGGAAGGCAAACATGAGAACACATCATTGGGGATACCTAGAAGGATCCCTCTGAAAAGTAGTTTGGGCTTAGGCACATAATGAATCAGTATGTGGTCCTCCATCTGCAAAACCTTGCAGTTACATTTTGAACACTCTGTAAACAGCCTAAGGCAGTTTAATACTTTTCATATCTCTGCCTATTTATGCCCATGTTTTCTGGTCTGATAGCCTCAGTCTTCACTGCATGTACTGAATATGATTCAGCGTCACTTTTGAGCTGAATATAAAGGATACTATAGTAAAAAACAGAGATTTTTTTTGTTTTGGTTTGGTTTGAGGGTTTTTTTGTTTGTTTTGGGGTTATTTTCAGATCCAAAATACCATATCAGTATTTGCAATCACCAAGTGCTTCAAGTGTAGGTCAATGCCTAGGAGAGGCCTTGAAGTCATCACTTCTTAGTTCTTTATCTTTTCTGCTGGCATTAAATAGTGTGGTAGGAGCCCATCACAGACCAGGCTCCCACCATGGAACTAGGGTATGTGCAAGTGCAAACCTGACACCAAGGAACCACTTTCAGAGTGTTTGATTTTAGACACAGCCTGTACATCTTGGAAAATCACCTTAATGACCTTAATAGGACCTGAATCTTAACCCTTCTATGTCTCAGTTTTCCTACCTGTTCAGTATGTACCCTACCACCTCTTTCCTGTGTGTGAGGGAACTATTTAGATTGTGGAGTCCTTAGTTCTCCATCTGAGAAAAAAATCTTGCAATGTTTCTGAAAGAACTATCCACAGCACTGTGGGCCATTCCTGCTCTAACACTAAGCTTTTATCTTTCACAAAAAGGATACAAAAGAGGGGAAACCTGTTTCCCCTGCAGATCCTTTCTGGTTGCTAAAGGTGCATCAGCATCCACAGCTCTGTGGGGTTTTGCACAGCAATAATCTTCATTGTGTTCATTTCCAATTTTGTGCACAGCAACTTGTTGACTAATTACTCCTGAACTAGTTTGACATTTCTAGTGCACAATTTAAAACATTCAGGAATAAGGAGGTCTTTGTTTTTCTTGTCTACCAATTAATTATTTCGGGCATAATCATCCCCTGGAGCTGGAAGGGGAAAATCATAACTGATCACAGCTTGTGGTGCTGTATTGGTGGAGAATCCAAGCAAGAATCAAAGGCTGTGTTTTATTCTACCCCAAATGAAATCCCACTGTGACATGTCAGCATAATATTTACTTTGTACTGATTGCATCCCAGGCTGCCGAGCAGAGAGGAAGGAGCTAAGAAATCCCCATGCTGATAATAACCCTCATTTGTCAGTTAGATGGCATTAGTGGTGACTGCACAGTCGCACAATTCCGCTCTGGTCAGAGCTTTAGTTTAATTTTTAAACTTCACTTCCATCTCGTGGTCGGGTCAGGCATTGCATGCAAAATGCATTGCTCGCTGTCTTTGAACTTTTTAAGCCCTAATTTTTCAGGCCTTCTCATAAGGCAGCTTGTGCCATGGTGTAACTATCTATTGTAAACACGTATCATTGGGCTGTAAACACGTATCACCTCTTCTTTTCCTAGAGGTGGCTGGGTGGGATAATTTTAGACTAAAGATTGTCCCAGTGTGATACAGCATCTTTCAGCAAATCTGTTTTTTTGTTATTTTGTTCTATTTTGTGGGGGAGTTTGTTTGTTTGTTTGTTGGTTGGTTGGTTGTTTTATGGTTTGGGGGTGGGGGATTGTTTGTTTGTTTGCTTGCTTGCTTGCTTATTTTGGAGTTTTGTTGGTTTTCTTCAGATAAAATGAGGCAAACCACCACACAGCAGGGGGAGATCTTGTGGTGCAGCATACCTAACCTAATGATTCTTTCCCACCCAAGCAGCATTCACAATCTTTATTATTTCCAGCTCTAAGACAGTAAGCCCTGCCCTTTTCATTTGTGACACCTTGGCTATTTGTAAGTTATTAATTTTTGCAATTTTAGCAGTAATTTTTTTCCGGATTAATGACCTGTGCAAGGGAAGCAGCACAAGTGAGCTTCCATCAGAGAGAGGGAGGAGAGAGATGGATGCCTTCTTAGGCAGTAGAAAGACATTGTACTCATTCAACTATGAAATGAGATCTCCTTTTCAAATCATATCTCCTTGGGTTGCCACTGTCCAGTGTTTGTTTTCCTCCAGCACAGCTCTCCTCTTCTTAAGGCCTGTCAGCCTTCTAAGGGTTTCTAAAGGCAGAGGGAAGCTCACTTTCACACACTTAAAATATCTTTCCCTGTTCTACAATAATACATGCCTTAACTATGGGTTAAGAAATAATGCTGTGAAAAAAAAAAGAGTTAAAAGTTAAATAAATTTTGTGACTAGACAGCCTTTCTATTAAAGAACTATCTGCATGGGAGCCATGAAAACCTACAAAGAGACATCTTTTTTCCATTAAGAGATGAGTTACTGTCAATGAGAATCCAATTTCTGCTACCTTTCTGTTTGATTAATATAAAAGTGTGCCTTTCCCTATAGTAAGACAGTGTAGTTGGTAATTTGTGACTCAAGTTTTTAAAAGTTTTATTTCTCATCAGAAGGCTTGATAATGTAGAAAAAGAAAAGATCAGTTTGTTTCCTGATGCTTTAATGATCCAGAAAATAAAATTTAATCAGATCAGTTTATCTTGTCCATGAGCCTTAATCTTGCACCATTAAAATGAATGAATATTGTTATTGACTTAAAGATGTGCAAGTTAAAATGTAAATATGAAAGGACGCCTTATAAACAGATATTAAATTTGTGGACAACTCGTACCAAGTCAAGTCACAATTGTTAAACTTTTCTATTTTGACTGTTTTCTTAATTGGGGGATTGCAAGTCATGGCCTGATAGCTCAGTTTATATCCTAGAAAATAAACTCTAAGAGAAACAGTGTGAAGATGCCTATGGGTAGTTGTATTGAACTTGGATTTATCTCCTCATTGCAGTCTGTGACTTATCCTTCTTGTATCATCAGCATGTGCCTTCTGCAGTACCCACTCTATGCTTTCACTAGTCATGGTTTAAGTTCCTTTACCCATGTTTCTCACAAATTTGAGGTGATTGTCTCCCCTTTAAGAGGCATTTCTATTTCTGAGAAAGGCCAGGCTTGTAGTAACAAAGTTCCAAAGAATGAACCACATACTCTGTTGCCTTTCTCTGTTAGTGTGGTAAAATGGACAAACCAAGAGGAAAGAACTTGAAAAGAGTTTCTGAAACTTATGATGTGCTGCACAGAGGCCACAGGTAATCCCTCTATCAGTACTGTTTTGTGCATCATTTCATCATGACATTTTTACAATACTTACAGAAGAAAACACTGCTCAAATTAATATACTCAGCTTTTGAATCTGGTAGGGCATCTTCACCTTAAACTTAGAAAAAGATTGCTCTAGGACTGAGCTCCAGTACCCACATTATCATTTAATTATTCTGAAATAACAATTTTGTTACTAATTACATAATAACACCATCCACCCTTTACTGCAATTAAATTTGCCTGACTCCTAGAAACTGTCTTATCATAATAAGGGTCGTTTCCTTTATTTGCTTATGCTGAGTTGCAGAATCTATAATTATATGCACGGATCATCAATTTTAGACTTGTTTGTATAATTATAAGTACTTGAACATGAAAGCAATTTAGAAATTACTATAAAGTACTCTGTCTATTGTGGAATTGGAATAATTAGTAGATTAGAGGGATGATCATCAGTTAAGAAAGAGCTTCATAACTTCATAGTAATTTGAATATAAATAAAAAAAAACCACAAGTTCAGCAGCAGCTTTCCTTTCTTACAATTAGGGATAGTCAGATTTTCAACGTTACTCAGATATATGCACATTCAGAATGATTTTGGGTTGGTCTAATGTGCTAATAAATTAGCACAGTAAATTCACCCACTAATGTTTTATGGACTGTATTCATTGTTGTGAATGCAGGCATTATTAATAGCATCATTAAATTTATTGACAATATTTTTTTTCTAAACAAATGAGAGGTCTATTAAATATAAAGTAAGCATATGTCATTTCTCAGTGTTCACTTTGCATAGAATGGAGCTTCTTAGTGATTGCAAACAAACTTGCTGAAAAGCTAGGTGCAGAGGGAAACAACCATTCTTCACAGGTGTATCAAAAAATACAGGCGTGTGAGAGTACAGACACTTAAATGGTCTCAGATGAGGCTGCTGAGATTGATTTTCTGTCTCCCAAGAGATCAAATGCTCTGAATTTTGAGCAGGGCCAGAAGGGTTGGCAGGGGCATAGTTGAGTGTGTCAGAAAGCTGTACTGGTGGGTCTTGCACCCTTCAGGACTTCCACAGTGTAATCTCCAGAGTCCCACAGCTGCCAGCCACTGTGCTAATCCTGGCTGCAGAAGGGAATTCCACCCAGGGCTGACTTCACCTTCCCCACTGCTGAAGGCAGGGATGAAGGGAGAGGTGGTGTCCTCCTCTGAGCTGTGAAAGGCAGGCAGGAACTCCACCAGTGCCACCCTGTGTGAGTTGTGGGAGCGTTCAGATGTTTTCATGCATCTCTTCACAAGGATTTTTGTCCCTTATGGTAGAGTGGTTATCAGCTCATTTCTCCTGGTGGGGATCAGGGGAAAGAGACCTGCCTAGATTCTCTGGGCCCAGAAGGGAAAATAAGCTCAACATTCAGGGACAGATCATCTTGGCTGTGGCTGACAGGTGTGGTATTTGGGTCTTCAGAGTGCTTTCCCACCGAAGGGTAGTGCTTGTAGCACTTTTGTCTCTCTCCCTCATAACAACTCAAGTCAGCTGCTTATTTGGGGATCTCACAAATGTCTCTGATCACAGGAGATGGGTATCTGGGACCAGGTTACAAAACTGTCTGAAAAAATGGTGGTTTCTGTAATTCCCACCTCCAGGGGATAGTGGCTGAGAACAAAGTACTTCATAAAACTTGTTATTCTCCCCCCAAAATAAACCATCTTCTATAATCTTACATCAGCTTTATTTTGCTTATGTATTTTTTCTCTTATCTGAACATAAAAGCAAGAAGTTTTTAAAAATAAGCAGATTTCCTCAGATCAATATCATTTTCTACTAACTCTGAACTGAAAGTTGAAAGAAGCAAAGTGAGCCAAACTCAACAGAACCCTAGAACATGGGCAAGCATTGCATCTCCACCTCAGCACATGAAAGGAAATTTGCTTGCAGTGCGGTTCGTGGCTGTTTTTTGTCGATACTGAGGTTTTAAGCCTAGATATGTTATTGCCCAGCTCTGTGTGGTTTTGAAGTGACACTATGTACTGGTGTGCCGCACATACATAGATTTTGTAGCACTGACATCTGGTGGCAGGACACAATATGAACTCCAGGTGACTGGCAACCAGGGCTCCAATAGTCCATACACTCTTCTCATTCCTATTGTTTTCATGTATTTTCCAGTAAATGCAGTACTTGGTTAAACTAAATGATTGTGGAAGATTTGGGTCTTACTAATGCTGCTACTGTATAATATTTAAGTAATATCAAAAGCTGATGGTAACAAAAACCAACTAGCAGCCGTTAAGTGGTAATTAAAGTTGAAGAGGTGGAAAAACAAAAAGATGAAGATACAAATTCAAGGTATTCCTTTCATTTTGAGGAAAAATGTTTTGTGTGGCCTAATAAAGTTATTAAATACTCACCAATACAAATTTTGGAAAGTCAGCAAAGGAGAATTCTCTTCTGCTCCCTCTTTCTTGATGGGATTCAAAAATGCTAAGCAGGTCATCATTTTTCTTTTCTATCTATGGTTTTTCCCCTCCTCTTTTCTGCTTCATTGCCTCCAGTGAGTTTTAGGCTTGCATCTGGCTGTGATCAGAGCACTCTGATGATTCCAACAGCAGTGCCAGAAGCAGGAGCTTAAAATCATGAGACGTGCCCCAAAAGACAATAAAACTTTCTGAGATATTTTTAAATTAAATTTGCAATGCTTTGTACTTCTGTTCTGATGTTTGAGATATAAGGGATCACATTTTCAGGACTACCCTTACCATTCTTAGAACTGAGGCTTTGTTTTGTATACTTTCTTTTTTTCCCCTCAATTAAATCTGGTCCTGTTTCCATGAGCTCGGACCTCCAGAGAGCTCCCAGCTCCTGGGAGAGTCACAGGAGAACTGCAGCTTGGCTGCAGTAAGCATCTGTGGAACTGTAAGTCTCCCCACAGCCAAAGCCTGTCCATGTCTGTATCTCTGTGTTTAACCAGACCTTGAATTCCCCCTAGGAGACAGTCAAATCCCTTGTGGCACAAGGTGACAGTGACTGTTAATAGCATCTCTTTTTTTCTTGAGCATATGCATTCAGGTTTGTAGAAAAATTGTTCTCAGGATAATGTTTTTTATTATTAGTACCAATAAGCAATAGCTGAAATTCTCAGTTAACTCACCAGATTTTTTTCTAAGACAAAAGCTTTTTCCTGACCGACAACACTTGTAATTCTTTGTTATTTGCTAGGGGGCAACATTAGGGTTAAGTAATGTTACTTGTTAAGTAATGTTCTGTGTGATTAATGCCAAGGTCTGTAACAGCAATACAGTGAAGAGGAGGCACATAATAATTACATGCAAAATTTCTGTGCTTGAAAGTGTTAAATAATAAGAAATACTGAGATGCAAAGAAAGCAAATGAACAGCAATGGCCGGAGATCCTGATTGTATTTAAATGAGAATACTCTAACTTATAGCTTCATGTAGACAAGTATTGCTCTGGTACGTATAAGCACAGACAAGTATTTAACACCCTCATGCAGGCTGTGAACGGCCCAAGCAGGTAAGTCACATTCTGCACAAATGTAGTTTCCACACCACAGGCACTGCTGTGAACGCTGCTGTACTGCTGCTGCTCAGTGATGCCTGGTCACTAGCTAAGGCTTTTGCAGAAATTTAGTCTCTTTGCACTCTGTCTTGTAGTCATTTTAAGGCATAAAATAATTCATTGTAAATGGTTCTAAGGATTTCAGTTTGACACCAGAAAACACTGCTAGTAAAAAGGTGTTTCATGTTAATTGACCAAGACAAAGAGAGAAAGAGGATTTGTACCCAGGTTTAACACAAGTATAGGTCTGATCACAAATTCAAGATCAAAAAAAATTTAAAAAGACTGCAAGTCTTCACAACTTATGAACTTTATGCAGCCAATGCATGTTAGGTAGTGTACATCTTTTCAATGTTTATTACCATCTTTGACCATTTTCTTATGCCAAGCCTATTCTCATGTTTGGGTGAAGGTAGCAGTTACTGTATTACATCCCTGCTCATGCTGAGCTCTGGTGCATGTCACTCAGGAGAAACTCATAGCTGAGAAGGTTTTTTCAGAAGTGGTTAGATAGTCAGATAACACTGCTTTTATATTATTTGATTGTTGGTGAAATTCAGGAACACATATTCATGTATTTGTTCTAGGACAGGCCTACATGCTGGCAGACAGTTGATATACTCACTGGGAACATATATTTTATGAGCACTAAACTGGATTTGCAAGAAAGAAAGAAATTCATCATGGAAATAATTCAAGAGAGAAGTAATTCAATAGAGAAATTGTAGAAATAATTCAGTTGATTTTTATTAAAAACCCCTGAATCCTTTTAAAACTAATATACAAGGGTGGGTGCATTTAGCAGAGCATGAATTTGGTAAAATGTAAAACAGGCATAGGCATAACCAAGTGAATTCTTTTTCTTACCCAAGTAGTCCAGTTGAATTCTTTACAGGATATGCAGGCCCTCGGGAGTGTGATGAGTGGTTTAATTCATTTTAAACCATCATATTCAATCAAGCACTGTGCATTTTCAAAAGGCTACATTCATTCCACTTCCAGGAAGACTTAGAGGTCTTTTTATCATTAGTAGTTTATGGGACTTTGGAGCTCTATATTCAGTGTGAAGCAAATCTCTTTAATTGACATCACTATGCTGTAAAACTGAATGATTATCCTCAAAGTCAAACCTTAAACTTACACTCAGGATACAAGAAGGAAGAGCCATTAAACATTTCTAAGCTAAAATTTTAATTGGGATATCACTTATCTGCAAAGCAGCCAGAGTTCATTCTATTTATCCCTATGATAAGATGCTCCAAAAGGCATACATGATAGGACAGTGGACCAAAAAGAAAAGTGAATATACCCATAATGATTAATTTCATTTTGCTGAACAAATTTTTCAATCAGAGCTGCTGTGGGACAACTAAAATGTTTGGTTTGCATTTTTATAAGCTTCACTCATGAAGCAAATATCAAAGCAAGATAATGACATCTTAACCTCTCACTGTACTAAATAAGCTTTACTTAATTTAAGTGAAGAAATAACGGAGGATAAAGGCTCTTGTTATGTTGTGATTTTTAATTGGATTCAAAGGAAAGTACCAAAATTACAGTTTTATTAACTTTCCGCGTGGAAATATGCTAGCAAACAAAGAAGGTGGCTTGCACTGTGGTTTTGGGGTTTTTTTTCTGTTTAAGCAGGTTTGAGCTATGCTGATGGCAGAAAACAAGTGGGGCAAAGTCCGATTCTTACTTGGATATGGTCTCTGCTAGAAGCTGCCCACAAGATGTTGAGAAGATCAGGACCAGGTTCTTTGCCAAAGATTAGGCTGCAGCTGTGTGAGGAAAGGTAGCCCATTGCTCCTGCAGCCTTGCTAGGTTCCTTCATTAGATGTGTACGTGTTCTTCAGCCCCTCTGTGCAGTATCCCTTGGGGGTTCCCATCTAAGTCCTGGAAATAATCTCTTTTCTTGATATGATCTGGACATGTCACATGTCTTAGTGCCACTGTTGTGCTGTTCACAGATTCACAAAAATGTGTTGGGCCATTGAGCTCAGTTTTGATATTTTTCTATGAAACTACATACTTTTTGAACAGTGTAGAGTTAATATTAAAAATAACTTCATTTGCATTTTTCACAAAAGGTTTGTATAGTGAATTCCAGAAGAAGTCTTTCATGGAAATTTCTCCCTGTTAAACAATGAATGCCATGAGATTTTGAAGCACGGACTCTTATGGTCCTAAATTTTTTTCCCCAATGTCCTCNTCCCAACACCAGAGAGGCCAACAACAGAATGACCACTCCCAGGAGAGACTTTCTGAATTTGAAATCTCTTCAGAACATTGAAAGAGTTTTGTCATCCAGTACTGTTCATTTTGTGTGTTAGGGAGTGCGTTGCCTGTTAAATAAACAGGTTCTTTCCACTTCTCTCTGAGGAATCCTTCCCGAACTGGTTGGGGGGAGGGGCCGTGTGGGTTGGCTTTTCTGAAGGGGCCCCTTTGGGGGTTTTCTCCCAAATTTGCCCTAAACTAGGACACTCTGATACTTATTACAATTGTAAATAGAGAATTAGGTTTTAAGAGTCTGCACACTCTGTTAGAGAAAACAAGAGACAACTGTTTTTCTGATAGATGGCACTACTGTGCCTAAGTGCTTTAGAATAGCATACAGTTATGATACTCCAGTCTTCATTAATTGCACTTGTAATATTACAATAAAACATAGAAGTTCTGGCAAACTGGAGCCTCTTTAAGTATCCCTAGTGCAAGCACAATCCTTCTCCTAAAAAGTTTGCAATCTAAATAGACAAAATTGCCAAGGAGATGAAGAGCTTGCTGAGAGAAAGGTAAAGTGACTTGCATAAAGTTGCCCAATTAATTTATAAGATAACTAAAAATGTACTTCTCTGTGTCCTTAGAACTTAGGTGGCAGTTTTTCTTGCTGGTGGCAGGTTTAAGGTTTGCTGTCTCACAGTCCTTCTGATCTAGGCCCAGGATTTACAACATCACAGTAAAATTTATGGCAAAATGTGAGGTATCAGATCTGATAACTACGGGACTCTTATATATGAGAAAGTTGTACTGGATCATTTTTAGGTGCTTCTTAAGATTGTATCAGTCAATCTTTTACCTTGTACATAAAATAGGATGAGTAATTTCTCCAAAAAAACTCCTACACCACTCTGGATTTTCTGTATATGTGAAATATCCAATACACTATTTAGCCCAAGGGCAAAATGTTTTACTGACTTTTGTTAAAACTAATACCAGCTGGAAGCATCCCAAGTTCATGAACTCATGATGGACTAGTGAGAAGCTCTCCAGCAAAATGGTTTCTTTTTTCCTACCTGCAAATGCTGATGCATCAGAATGACAATTATTACAATGTTCTTTGGACAGAATTCAAAACAGACAAGAAAGCAAGTGAACTTTTGCTGGAAATCTCTCAAACTTCCTTTGCCTGGTTTATCAGCATCTTGTGGTCTGCCTTTTAAAGGAGCTTATAGTGTGGAGCACTGGCAGTGCTGGTTTCCCAGCTCTCAGGCAGGCACATCCTCAGTGAGTACCTCTTGTTTAGGCAAAAATTTATCCTTTCAGCTGAATGTGAGGATGAAGAGCACACAGGAGAATAGTGGACCCCCTGGCCCTCCTGACTCGGGGAAGGAAGGCATTACTTGCCTTAAACATGTGTCTGTAAACAAGGAGATACAGATGTGCACAGCAAAATTCTGGCCCACAATCCTGTTGTTGTTGGTTTTTTTTTTTT
>WBNO01016301.1:0-199750 GCA_013400575.1 Peucedramus taeniatus | reverse complement strand
TTTTGTTTTTGTTTTTTTTTTTTTGTTTTGTTTTTGTTTTGGTTTGGTTTGGTTTGGTTTTTTTTTGGTCCTGAATTGCCTGCATTCACTTGTGCAAAACACCTTTTTTAACAGAGAATTAGCGTTTGGGAAATGGAATACTGGTTTCTGTCTTCTGTGGCACAAAAGCATTCAGGAGAAAGGAGAAACCTCCACAAGTTGAAATTAGCTCTCCCTCCATACCCCCTGGGCTCTGCTCAGTGATACAGTTACACATTAGGAATGGAGAAGTGATGCTCCAATATTCTTCACTCAGACGCAGTTCTACTAAGTGCTGACTAGGGGAAGCCTTTCACTGTAAAAGATGCTCCACAGCAGGAAGGTCTGGGACTCGCTGTCAACCACAAAACGATGCAGACTTCCAAAAAAACCCAGTCTCCAGGATAGGGCCTAGATGTTTCATGCTAGCTGCAGAAAGAGGTTTTCCTGAAATGCAGGTACTATGGAGCACAGATACAAAGAATTATGCTCTCAGGAGGCTGTCTGAAGTGCTGACCAAAAGAACACAAAGGATTGCTGAGACCAAGGCTACAGCCTGCAGTGCTATAGAGATTTCAAGATTTTAAAAATCATGTGTTTGTTGCTGTGAGCTCCCTATCCACTGCTGTGGAGGTACTTTAACTTCTGTCTGTCTTAACTGGACAATCCACCCTATGCTACTTTAAACCACCATTTTGATGTGGTTTTCTTTGTAATCCCTTAATTTTGTTTCTCTCTGAATGGAAAAGGAGAGCCTTTTCTTTTCTTGAGAAGTTTTTTTCCTCCAGGTACTGTGGTATGATAATTTTCTCTTACCCAGTTTTGGCAACCACCTTGGAATATGTGTCATTTCTGCTGCTAAAAAAATCTGAATTCTGTTTAATGAGAAACAAAGGGATCCTGTGGCAATGAGTACAGGAATTCATAAAGCTGGAGTTTTGCTGTGAGGGAAAGAAGGTGATTCTTTGGGTTTACATGGCTTCAGAATCAATCTCATCAAGCACAGAGCTCTCAGTCGTGAATGCTTATAAACTTCTTTAAGACAAGACTTCAAAGGCCAAAGTCCTTATTGTTACTGTTTTTTAAAACAGAAATTTGGTACACCTCAAATTCTTATTATGTTTAATTTATCTGGTTGGGTGGTTGTTTTAATTTGCATTCTCTCTTGTCCTTAATAATTGTGACTTCTTTCTTTGGTTCCAGTTGTAACTGGGATGTAACTTGGGAGGGTTGGTGCACAAGGAGCTTTGGTTTGTTCTATAGCAGCTACTGGTGCATCACCCAGTTCTGCATCATGTGAAATCCCCCTTCAGAGCAGTATAAAATCCTATGGAAATCCCTGCAGGGAGGTTTCTAGAGCACCTTCTTGCACCTCCTGTAGAGATGTGACTTCTTTTCATAGACACTTTGGGAATTGTTCATATGTGTTGTCATTGAATTGTGACATATTAGACATCAGCTCTGAAGATGAATTTAGCTTACTAGCCTTTTTTGTGTGAGTTCAATTTAGTTTAGAACTTTTGATTTCTTTGAATAAGCTTAAGAAACCAAAAGCAAAAAGGATGCTAATTGCTAGGATACAGAAGACAAGATGGTCTCATTGCATTGCAAAGGTAGCTCTATGGACAAATTTATGATGTCTGAGTACAGGTCAAGCTAGTCAGCTTAGACATTTACCAAAGTGCTGTACCATTCCTAAGAGGGATCCTTGCTGTGATTAATACAGTCCCACCGACACTGGAGCAATAAATGCTTTTTGACACAGTATTTCAAAATAATTACAGCAGTAGTTTCAGTATTGTGCTGTATCTGATTGTACATCACAAATAAGGGAGGTCAGGTGGCTCTCAACACCTAAACAAGGGTCCATAGAAACATAGAATGCTTTGGGTTGGAAGGAACCTTTAAAGCTCGTCTAGTCTAACCACCCTGCAATTAGCATCTTCAACTAGATTAGGTAATTCATATTGCCATCAAACCTGTCCATAGATTCACAGAATCACAGAATGTTGGGGTGACACAGTAACACATCCAGGTGGGTTTTGAATGTCTCCAGAGAGGGAACCTCTCTGGGCAGCCAGTTCCAGTGCTCTGCCACCCTCAGTGTAAAAAAGTTCTTCCTCATGTTGAGGTGGAACTTCTTGTGTTTCAGTTTATGGCCATTGCTCCTCATCCTGTCACTGGGCACCACTGAAATGAGTCTGGCACCATCCTCTTAGCACCTGCCTTCAAGATAGTTATATGCATTAATGAGATTCCCTGTCAATCTTCTCTTCTCTGGACTAAAATCCTCAGTTCCCTCAGTCTCTCTTCATAAGAGAGATGCTCCAGAACCCAAAACATCTTTGCATCCCTCCACTGGACTGTCTCCAGTAGCTTTTTGTGTCTCTTGCACTCAGGAGCCCAGAAGCAGACACAGCACTCCAGATGCAGAGGAGGAGGATCAGCTCCCTCAACGTGCTGGCCACACTTTTTCCGATGCACCCCATGATACCGTTGGCCATCCTGGCCACAGTGGCACACTGTTAGCTCATGGTCAGCTTGTCACCCACCAAGGCCCCCAGGTCCTTGGTGAATCCATGCTGACTATTCCAAATGACCTTCTTTTGTTTTATATGCACGGTGATGACCTTCAGAATGATCTGTTCCATCACCTTTTCAGGGATGGAGGTGAGGCTGACTAAGTCCTCCTTCTTGTTCTTTTTGAACATGGGAATAACATTGGATTTAAGGTTGCAAAAAGGCCTCCAAGATCATCAAGTCCAGCCATTTAACCTGACACTGCAGGTCCACCACTAAACCCTGAATCTTTCCAGAGATGGGATATCTACAGCCTCTCTAGACAACCTGTTTGAGTGTTTCACCACCCTTATAAAAATTTCTTCTTTATATGTAGCCTGAATCTACCCTTGTTTATTTTAAAACCATTACTCCTTGTCCTATCACGACAGGCCCTACCAAAATGTCTGCCCCCATATTTTTTATAAGCCCCTTTTAGGTCTCCCCAGGGCCTTCTCTTTTCCAGGTTGAATAAGCCCAACTCCCTCAGCCTGTCTTTACAGGAGATGTGCTTAAGCTCTCTGATAATCTTTGTAGCCTCTGGGTTTGCTCCAGCAGGTCCAGGATTTTCCTTTGTTGGGGGCTCCAGATCTGGATGCAGCATTCCAAGTCTCAGCAGAGCTGAGCAGAGGGACAGAATCCCCTCCCTCGACCTCCTGGCCACGCTGCTTTTGATGCAGCCCAGAATGTTGTTTAATGCTTTCTGGGCTGTGACCACATATTGCCAGTTCATAGCCAGTATTTTAGTTACCAGCACCCCTAAGTCTGCAGAGCTGCTCTTAATCAGTTCATCCCCTAGCCTGAATTGATAGTGGTTTCATGCAACTTAAACAGTGTGACTGCACGTCGAAGGTGAAGACTGAAGAACATGGCAGAGCAGGACAAAAGAGGAACCTCATCTCCCCCTATTCAGACCCAAAAGCAGTATTTGTGTCCTTGAGGTGGTTCCATGAACACATAAGAGGAACATATTTATAAAGTTGATGCCTCCAACATGAACTGAGTGGATCCTCTATATTGTATTTATCTTAGGTGAGCTGTTGGTATTGTGACAGGTTTTTTTATTTACTGTGGAAAAAAATTGTGTGGGTTCTTTTAAGCATCACTTTTGAAGAGTATATGTGTTGAGGGCTTTTTTCATTAACCCTTTACAAGTACTGAATTTGTGCTCTCTCACATGTTGAATAAGAGAATAGAAGCATTTCTCTGAAAAGTTAGAAAGCAAAGATATATTAAAAATGCTGCAGTAAGAATTCAGTTTAGATCTTGTTCTAAAAGATCAACATTTTCATTTTCTGCTTGGTAATGTCAATTTCTAGTTCAGCTTCTTTCACCTAGTGTTTCAAGGCTCATTTTTTTTTTTAACATTTTTAGATCTTTTTCACAATCCACAGCACATGCTGGACAGGATTTTTGTAATGATTATTAATCTTGGTAGTTTCCCACTTCTTCTTTGCTGATATGGTAAATTATTTTAAGTGGCAGTGTGGTTATTCATTTCAGAGATGAGTCTTTCAGTTGGCTGTTTGGTAGGATGATGAAAAGTGTCTGCTTCATGTTACCCTGACTATAGTGGAGATTACTTATGACCATTTAAGATAGTTTAGCACAGTTTAATATGTACATACACTTGAAATAGTAAATGTACTAGGAGATAAATTTTGCTCTAGGGAGTTGAATCCAACTGAGCAAAATGGTAGAGGAGCCTGCAGGCTTTTTTCAAAACCCCACTTACATGCTTTATGCTTCCCCCTCTGCATACAGATTTATAGGATAAGATGCAGGCTCTGGATATAATACTGTAATGTATTAGTGAAATCCACACCTTCTGAAACAGGAGTTTAGATCTAGCTCTTCGGGTTTGTTTGTGACAACAAAATCAGCCAGTACAATGCTCAAATGCTCAAATACATTTCCGTTGGTTCTGTCTGTTCCAAAAGCAGGAACACAGACTGGCTTTCCAAAATCTCCCATTTATATACTCAGATACCTATTTTTGTCTAATTAATGATTGGGTTTTGGCTTTTGGTAGATTCTGTTCATGAATTTGCTAGAAGGAATAAAAAAATCGTTTGCACAAACATGTTTCATTAACAACCTAGATGTCCCCAGCTACTTTCTGTGTTTAAGAAGCTCAGAGTGGTTGAAGCGAGGCATCTTCTGCATATGTCTTCTGACAATCTTCTTAAATGTGTGGCTAAAAAAAAATTATTCCTTTGGTCTCTGTCAGTTCTTTAAAAAAAACCTTAGAGAACAGTAATTTTGATGCGCACCCACCTGATTCCAGCTCTGTGAAACAATGATCCTTTCAGTGCCAGCAGCTCTTTGTTAGGTTGCTTAGGCCACAGTTCACAAGCAGTTCTCCCCAGGGACACAAGATGTATGCCGGTACTGAATATTCAGGTTGCCTGAATGAATACTGAGCACAGAACCTAAAACCCGTATTGGAGTCTTACTTATCTCTGTGGTTTCCTAAGCCCTCAGGACAGAGCTTTCCCTAACTCATGAGGCTGTGGGCTTTGCAGACATGTGCATTATGCAGCTCCTCTCCCCGATCTTGCCTAGAATAGAAGTTGCCCTATATGCAATGAGAGCATGAGGGAAGACCCAGGCAACCACAAATCTGCTAATCTAACTTCAGTTTTTGGAAGAACCATGGGGAAGATTAAACTGGATTGTACTGAAGGGCATTTGAAAACCAATGCAGTAATCAGACACAAGAGTTCATGAAAGTCACATTTCACTAGTTTGATATCCTTTTACAATAAGGTCACATGCCTGGTGTGTGGAAGGAAGGTGGCAGATGTAGTTTTCTGGATTGTTGTAAGGCTTTTGATAGGATCCCTTACAGCATCCTTCTGGACAAGTTGCCCATCTCTGGGATGAGTGGGTACACACTGAAGAACTGGCTGAGCAGCAGGATGCAAGGGGTTTTGGTTAATGAGGCTGCTTCTGGCTGGTGACCAGTCAGGAGTGGTGTTCCTCAGGATCAGTTCTAGGGCCAGCGCTGTTCAAATTATCTCTCAGTGATCTGGAGGCACAAATTGAATGCTCCATTAGCAGGTTTCCTGGTGGTATGAAACAGGGAGGTGCTGCTGACTCTTGAGGGACAAGAGTCCTTGCAGAGAGGTAGAGTGGAGCATTGGACAATCATCAGTGGGATAAAATTTAACAAATTCAAATGCTGGATCTGGCTCCTGGGATGGAGTATCATGGGCACAAGTATGAACTGGGGTAAGAATGGCTGGAGAGCAGCCCTGTGGAAGGGGATCTGGGAGTGCAGGTTGGCAGCAGCTCCCTGTGAACCATTGTGTGCCCTGGCAGCCCCAAGGGCAAACCTCATCCTGGGGTGCATTGAGCATGGCATAACAGCCAGGCAGGAGGGAGGATTATCCCACTGCATCAGCCTCACCCTAAGTACTGTGTGCAGGTCTGGACCCACCATATAAGAAGGTTGTGAAGATCGTTGAACCGGGAGGTTAACAAAGGTGGTGACAGGGCTGGAAGCAAGTCCTGTAAGGAGCAGCTGAGGACTTTGGGCTTGTCTAACTTGGAGAGAAGAAGGCTGAAGGGTGACCTCATTGTTCTCTACAGCTTCCTCAGGAGGGGAATGGGGGAGGGAGGTGCTGGGCTCTACTCCCTGGGATGCAATGATAGCATATCTGAGAACAATTCCAGTCTGAAACAAGGAAGATTTAGACTGGGCATTAGGAAGCAATTCTTTACTGAAAGGGTGGTGAAGCCCTGGAAAAAGGTTCCTAGAGAGTTGGCTGATGCTCCCAGCCTATCAGGGTTTAAGAGGCATTTGGTCAGTGCCCATAACAGCATGCTTTAACTTTTGGTCAGCCCTCAAAAGGTCAGGCATTTGAATTATGGATGATCATTTTAGGTCCCTTCCAACTAAAATAGTCTGTTCCATTCTATTCCTAGGAATAGCAGGAAAATCTATTCTGTTTGACTTCAGGGGAGCTATATAAGGCAAAATGTGGTCCCTTCATGGTATTATCTCTAGCCTGTTTTGACCATTTCATTTCCCGTTCTCAACTGTTACCATTGCCTTTTGAAGCAGATAATTTTCACCGGGTTGGATTGCCATCATTCAAAAGCATAAGCACCTCTCTTCAGCTGCTTTGTTTTACTCTTGATCCCATTTTAAACCTTTCTTCTTTAACATGCAGCAAGTTCTAAAAACTCGAATACTTTGAAAGGATGTTGAAGATAAGGATGTGAAAACCACCAGTACTGTCATTTAAGATGCTTCAGATGACCACTACATTCACCATCATGTTACTGTGTCATGGTAATCCTGCTTAGCCATTATCTCACTCACTCATTCACTACCTTGACAGCCCAAAATCCTGTGGAACTACTTGCCAGCTAAGGCAAGATAAAAAGTTTAATACAGGTTTTTGCACAGGCAGTTCCAGACCTTCAGTGAGATAAGAAGAAATTAATCTAGTCCATATTTACATTCACTGTTGGGGTAATGTGGATTTTCTTGAAATTCCTCTCACTACGATGAGCTTTAGGTAGCCATCCCAGAGCTTTTTAAGAAATTTGTTCAGTAAAGTTTCCACACAAGTCAATAGATCTACAAAGGGTTAAACTTGACCTCAGGTGCTGGCCAGAATTCCTTGCAAAGTTATGGAGATACCCATGGAGTAATGAATTCTCTGTGACTTGAACTGCTTTTCTACCACTGTGTTTAGATTTGACTTTAAAGCCAAATCTCATCATGTTTTCTTCTTCCTCCTGTTTTTATTGAATGCCACTTGCTTGGCCCTTGTGAGTTGACAGCCTGTCTTTTTATAGTGGTTGACAGAGCTGTTGGTCACATTTGTTGCCCTTCTCTGAAAGGGTACTGAGGTCCGGCAATTTTCATTCTTCTGCTTTTGATATGGCTCTGGCTACAACGTCCAGATTGATTGGGTGAGGGAGAATCATACATTGTCAAGCCAAGCTTTTCTGACTGCATTTTTCCCCTAGTACAGCTGTCTGTGTATTAAAAAGGATGTTATGCACATTTATGGTTGAACTATGTACTTATTCTTCACATAGGCACAGAGTTATTTTGCTCCTCCCAGAATTATGTGGCCTTTTGATATAAGGAGAGATACTATCCTCCTTATTGTTTAAAATGATGGGTTATTAGTTAAGAAGAATGTAAGATGTGGGTCTGGAAGCATGTTATCTATCAATACTCCTTTAACTTTTAGCCCTTAGCTTTCCCTGTGTCTTTAGCCAGACAATTTTACTATCCTACCTCAGTGGTCCTTATCTGTAAAAGAAGAATTAGTTATCTCTGAATTTCAAAGGAGTGTTGGAAGGATTAATTTGCTACATCTTCTGTTGAATGTTTTGGAAAATTATAGATGCTAAGAAAGTATTATTATTGCTTCAAAAGCATTTTTGTTTTGCAAATTTTCTCTAAAATACCACATTTTTATTCTAGGAATATTTATAGTGTGGATATTTTTTAAAACAACATGCATTTAATTTCCCTCAGTGAAACCCTACATAATATGAACTTTATTAATAAATTGCTTCAAGTATTACAGACAAAAGACTGAATTCAGAAACCCTCAGTATCTTACAACCCTTGAAATGCCTCATTATTTAGTGATACTTAAACTAATCTGCAGTAACTCTCTCTGTGTCATTAAAATTCTGCTAGGCATTCACATTATTTGTAGGGACTTTGAAGTAGACAAGGTTTTGGATTTGTTGGTGTTTTGGCATTTTTTATATGTTATACTGAGGAAAGAAAAAATAATTTGATAGACATGTTTAACAAAGATACAGCATGTAAAAATAAGTCTGTCTAGCAAAACTAGAATAATGTATTGCTGACTCTGTTTCACATTTATGTTGTGCTTGACACAAGATAGCTTTGCCCATTTCCCGCTTTGATAGGTCTTAAAGCTTTTTTACATTTTTGATGAAATGAGATTTTTTCATAATTATGTCTACCATACAGAAACAAAAGATGGTTTGGACACTACTGAGTTCAGTGAACCTGGTGAAGCTGCACTGAGGATTGATGTTTACACAAAATATTCAGACTTTCTGTGTGGAGCACAGAACCACAACTTCATGGTTTCTCATGGAATCCCAGCTCCCCACATCACATGAACATGCTAGAATCACAGCTGTTTGATGAGGTTTATTTTTAAAACACAGAAAGTAAAAAAATAGACCAACCACACATAGCAAATCAAAGAACAGTTGCACAGAATGCTCTTCCATATTTATTACTTGTGGATATATATTAAAATCTAAGACAAAACAATCTGGGTTGTTTTTTTTTTTTTACACTGCATATGATGAAACTAGCAAGAGAAAGCACCTGATTCTTCAGTAAATGTTGATCCTCTTAAAGAGAGTCCGCCATGCATTTCTAAGCTGTTGTTGCAATCAACTAACCTGGGTCACAACCCAGATGAGGCTGGAAACTGAAAACTTCAGTTGAGGGGAGAACTCTTTACTAGAGCAGAAAAGAACAGACAGCTCAAGATGAAACTGTGATATGCTTTGTGTCAGGTTACGAAGGATGTTCATGAGATGATCATTAGGAGTTGCTTTCCTAAACTGTTCAGAGAGTACTCAGTATCAGCAGTACGCTTGACTTGCTGCTTCCCGTTCAGCTAGTGATTTATAGGGGGTAACTGTGGTACACACTGTTGTCTTTTTCACAAGACAAGTAACGGACTTTGATCCAGATCTCCACTGGATGGACTTTACTCTGGTTTTAAGCTCCCCTTTTTCTCTTTATTGTGAAGGTTTCTGTTGAAAAATGAGATACAAAGTGAAACAAGTACTGTATGTCCCTTCCAGAGGCTAATAGTTTTAGGACAGTAAAATCACAGAAATCAGTATATTCTGTCAGCTTTCTGCCTTAGGCCTTTTCATACATGACAGTTTTCATTCAGATTAAGAGTCCAACACCAAATCCATCCCATCACTGAATATACCTTGAGTCTAGGGACTCACACATTAAAATATTCAGCAACCCAAGTGGACTTTAACAGCATCTTCTTTTTTCTGTTTTTGTTGTGAATATTAATTTCCTGTAGGGTTCTCTGAATGTGTTTTGCAGGGGATAAGTGGAACGGGTAAGGAAAGGGCAGCTTGCTGAAGAGACAATGTCAGCATGGTGTCATACACAAAGTGGAAAAGTTTTCAAAGAGAAAAAAAGATGCAGCAATCTCAAGAGACAGCTAGGCCCCTGCTTAATTGCTCTGTTCTGGGAGATCAGCCCACATTTGTATCACTGTGTCCACAAAGATCACCAGCTCAGAATGACCAAAAAACTCACATAAATGACAGGGCCAGGTATGGGCCTGTCCTTCCAGTAGCTCTTTTTCCTGAGCTTATTTTGTAGTACATGATATGAAACTATTAGAGAGCATCCAAAGGAGGGCAACAAGGAGGGTGAAGGGCCTTGAGGGGAAGCCATATGAGGAGCAGCTGAGGCCACTTGGTCTGTTCAGCCTGGAAAAGGGGAAACCTCATGAGGAGAAGAGAAGGGGCAGACACTGAGCTCTTCCCTGTGATGCTCAGTGACAGGACCCAAGGGAACGGCCTGATGTTGTGTCAGAGTAGGTTTAGGTTGAATATCAGGAAAAGGTTCTTCACTCAGACGGTGGTTGGGCACTGGAACAGGCTCCCCAGGGAAAGTGGTCACAGCACCAAGCCTGGCAGAATTCAAGAAGCATTTGGACAGTACCCTCAGGCACATGGTGTGATTCTTGGGGTGTCCTGTGCAGGGCCAGGAATTGGAGTTGATGATCCTTATGGATCCCTTCCAAGTCAGCATATTCTGTGATTCTATGGTCACAGCTGTCAGCAGCCACCCCTCAGCTCCCTCCTCAGTGAGGGTAGCAGTACACAGTGATTGGGGAAACACTGTGGAAAGCTGAAAGATTTATATTTGAAAGTGCTTCAGGCTGGATTGGATCAGAAGGAAAGTTTCAGAAGGACACATACCACAGACCTGAGGAGCTGCCCATTCCCACTGTGGGTCTGCACACCTCTGTCAGTGCCTCTTCCATCAGGATTCTGGTCTTTGGCTGGATCTTTGCATGCATTTTTGGAAGCATCAGTAATAGCTCTGACCATAAGGAGAATTACAAACAAGAGCTGTGCTATGCAGGAACTGGACTGCAGAGACAAGGCTGCTGGTAGCTATACATACTTGGTGTGGGGCATGAGGGAATGGAAATGCTGGGAAAAAAGAAGTAACAATTAGACAAATCGGTTATGTTACACTGTAAAATCAGTGAAGTGGTAAAATTGAAACTGGCTACCTCACTACACAACTTATATAGAAAGAAAAAAAAAATAATAAGCAAAAGTGTGATCAGGAAAGAAATATGACAGGCAATTTGTGAAAGAAGTTGAAAGTAATCTAGAAGCAATTTATCAACTGAAGCAAGAAAGCATATCTGTTCCTGAGGATTTAGGGGGTCCTAAGGAATATGCCTAACCACGTGGACAGCATCTGCCAAAAATAGGGATCTTTTTCTTGGGCCTCACATCCTAGCACCACACCTGGCCATGCAGATGAGTCATCCAAGCCATTAGCTGCAGAGTCTGTCATTACACACCACTCATATGCACCACAGCAATTAATGAAATGCTCCTTAAGCTTAGTTGGGGCAGACAAAGAACCATCCTGGGCTAGGTTTTAAATCAAGTGTAAATTCTGTTGTTGATCTCACCATGACAAAGTCCAAGAGCTCTCTGTGCTTCACTTGCATTTATAAACAACACCATTCTAATTTTCTTGTGTCCTGCATGATACTTTCCCAAACATTATGATGGAGCTGGTCTAACCCAAAATCTCATATACAAATATTTGTATCAGTTTCTTTTAAACTTCATGAAATTCTGAAATGTTCTGCTTTGACCCTTGGAGAAGGCTTGTATTGGACCTGAATCTGAATTTTAGATTTTCCACTGTTTTATTACTGTTTAAACTGTTGGTCCCCCAAATCTGATACACTCAGATTCATACATATCCTCCTCTTCCCTGTATCCATTTCCTTCTTGAGGGCATGTTGTAGCCTGTTTGTCTGCTTATTTTGAACTCCATGTACTGATGGGTTCCTTTTAAACTTAGGTGGGGTTTACATTACTCCATAACTCATGGAGTTTTTCTGTGATGGAAAGCCCTGAGAGAGTGCACACTGGGGAAGTTACAAGCTGCTGCTTACACAGAGATAGTAGTTCCTTGTCATCATTTGGGTTCATTTATCTCCCCACCTCATATGATTTCCAGATGAGCTTAGCACACTTTTAATCCTCTAATTACGCTGCTGCAGACATGTGACTGCCTGGCTGAGTAATTCCCTGCAGAAGGAGACAAAACTGCATGTAACAAAGCTCAGCAGACAGCATTCAAAATGTGAACGAGTCACAGTAGTATAAAATACCATGCCACTTAGCCTGAAATCTCCTACTGGTGCCACAGCTGTGCAGAGGCTGGATGTATGGTAGCAGGTTTACTGATCTGCAGGGAAGAGCATGGGTGTGGAGGGAAGGCTAGCTAGACCTAGTTCCTTATCACCTTCCTCAGAGGTCTCAGTGAGGAGGCAGGATTCCCTACCTCATGGAGGTAAGGAGCTGCCTTCTGCACCAGCAGGGAGCCCAAATGCATTCTGGCTGTTCTGCAATGGTAAGATAGAATGAGAAAGATAAAGCAGTTGGCATCAAATATGCAGCGATCTGCTGAAGACCTTCTTGATTTATAGATAATATATGAGAGGAGGGGAAAGGGCAGATAAAACCCAATTGTTCCCATTTTACAAAAAGGCTTGTGCTGTTTTCAGAGCGGTTAATTGCATTGATTGTTCCGACCTCTATATCTTCCTTTCATATGGGAGCTGGTCATTGAATTGCAACTTGTTTTTCGGCTGGCTGATGGCGGAGAAGGGGCTGTCTGGCACGGCAAGGCTGGATGGGTGTGTGTAAAGTGTGTGTGTTTTCAGAGCATGACACTTAGGAAGGCTCCTGCTCAGCTGCCAAAAGCACAGCTGTTACAGAGCAAGGGAGAGAGCCTGGCAGCAGCCTTGTAATCAGGTAGGCAAACGTGCAAGCCATATGCTTATTCCTCATTTTATTGCTCAAAGTGGCAATGTTATTAGCAGGTTGTGTCTGGGTTCACAAGTCCTCTTTTCTGCCGGCAATCAGGCAGGGTTGATGAGAGCAGCTGGGTGTGTTTGCCCAGAAGCCGGTATCTATGAATGAAGAGATCAATAGCTGCACTAAAAATCACTGAGCCATCTGGGATTTACAGATAGAGGATTGACTTGCAAATCCTACTGAAACTGAGTAACTGCAGTAACTGCTGAATAACAGCACAAGCAGTGGAGGTGGTACAGAAAGTTATCTAGAAGACCTGAAATGGCCTAGTGGTACTTTTCTCAGCCCTCAGTCACAAAGAAGCTCAGGAAAGGGTGAGAAGATGCTAAGGTAGTTGAAAGATATGCTCTGCTGCTATTTATTTTCTTTTTAACCCTGTCGTTAACATGTGATTTTGAAGGCACTGCAAGATGATAGAAAATGCAGCTATATTTTACTAATACCTGATGGCTACCAAAATCAGTGTCTGTACATCTACATGAAAACAGGATAAGCCTGTAACCAAGCCAGAGAGGGGGAGAAAAAGGTGGAGACAAAAGAGAAGGCTTGTTCAGAAAAGTGCCAAAGGATGCAGTTGGAAATGGAGTTTAGACTTTGAGCCAGTTTTATGCTTATTCTGGGCTCTGTGGTTACGCAGAACTACAGCAGCTATCAGGCTGCAAAGAGGAGCTAGGGACAATCTGACACCTGAGAGTGGAAAGAAAATGTACAGAAACAACTTCTACTATAGGTGAAGAAAGCCATGCATTCACAGCAGAGACCAGTCATTTCTCTAGTACCTTTCAGCATAGACTTTAAGTGTGGAATTGGTCTTCCATTGATTAGCAGGGATATTTGCCTGACTTATCACAAAGAAATTGAAGTATGGGAAGTGTCCTGCGGGCTTCTGGTTAAGCCATTCTAAAACACGGCCTCAGAGAAAGATGCTGTTTACTGGCATGGGGTGCTGTGATTATAAACCTACATCACAGTCAGATGAATAGATATGTTCATGGCATGGAGCAAAATGGGTATTCTGCTCTGCATACTGCTCTGTTGTCTTTTAAGGGGGACACAAACAGATATTGAAACTCAGCCATCCGTGATGAAGCTAGACATCTAAAGACATCTAAGTAGGAGAACAGTAACATGTGGTGACTACAAAGGCTAAACAACTCTGCTGATGTTTGGGAAAGAACTGGAAATGCAAACTGAAGCCCCAGCATTTTATCCACGAACCCATTCCAGTTAAGCAAAATATCAGCTTTTCTCTTTTTATTGTTCCTTTTTTTTTTCCTGGCAGGGTGTGACCTTGGCCTTAGGTTAGCCTAGCTAGTTGCACTATCCTGTACCGTTCTAGTTTCTATTTAAGAAGTGGTTATAGTGTTCATTTTACGGTGTTGTTTGTGTAAACCTTACATCTAAGAGGGGGAGATTTTAGTGGTGGATGATGTCATCTTTGTTATAAGTTTGTAAAAATATGGTACATGATTATTGGTCCTCCCTAATAGTAGTATTGCTAACTGTGCTGCATGTTTAGAGGTTTGTCAGTGCTAACAGCATTTGTCAGATCTTTTTCCTGAGCTTATTTCTCAATGGAAGTATCCACAGTAAAAATACTTCAGGTAACACTGATAAGTGTAAGGCATCTTTCATGTTTGTAGTTGTCACTGGAATCATACAACAGATACACTATTGTGACTTTAACTAGCAGTAATCTAATTCCACTGCCCTTGCTGATGTGATAGCAGAGCTACACCTCCTGCACTGGCCTTCCTAAGAAGCAGAAATGGGTCTTTGTAACTCATTTCTGCTATTGAGACTGCAGCCCTGCTTGTTCTGCTCCCAAAATACAGATCCATGGCCAGTAGAAATTAAGAAGCAGTTTATCTTGTCTTGGGGTGCAGCTACAGAAGAATGTCTCTACTCCTGGGACCTAGACCACGTGTCATCTCTCTGCAGGGCAATCTCCCCAGGTAGGCAGTAAAAGGTTATAGTCATAATTTCTGTAATGCCATTGCTCCGTGATGTTATAGGGGACATCTGTGTAGACAAATACGTTCACAGCTATCAAGAAAGCTCACTAGATAGTCCTGTATCACAGCATATGAGTACAGTATCCTTCAAAGATATTGAAGAAAAAAAATATAATTCAGATGTCTTCTTACAAAATCTTTCTCTGTGCTCTGCAATCTCAGGAGATCAGAAATTGAATGAGCTGAAACTTCTTTCAGCATAGTCACTTATTTCTATGCATTACCTCCATGAGGGCAGTAAGAGTAGGGATTAGACAGGTAGGAAAGCACAGACCTATTAATTTTCATAAGGGGTGGTCAGTCTTACTGAAGATTAGACTTTTAATCTCTGAAGGAGTCATCATGATTTATTGGATAAATGATCTGCAAATGAGACCTTCTCTGAGGAAACTGTGATGGGTGACAAAGAAAGAAAATGGTCCAACACAATCTTTCATATGTTGATTAGGAGTAAAATTCTAGCTCAACAGTGAAGCTAGGATTTGATTTATCAAATTGAGAAACAGTCTCAAACTTTGTTATTTTTGTCTTGATTTTCAAGCAATAGACTGCAATAGGTATGTGAGTAAAGTCCAGATTCCTCAAACTTTCTAAGCCTGCCATTCTCTGACAGTAAAACAGAAGGTGTCTGGCATTTTTAACAGCCTATCAAGCTGATAAAGCAGCAAATGTGTCTGTTAGAAATTCCATGGTTTATTAACCTGAGAGGGTAAAACAAGCAAAAAAACCCCACGACAAACAAAACCAAATAAAACCCAAACAAACAAAAACCCTAAAGAAAACAAAAACAAACAAACAAAAACCAACAAAACCCCACAAACAAACAAACCCAAAAGAAAACCAAAAAGAACCACCACAAGCAAACCCAAACCACAAACAAACAAAAAACCCCAAAACCAACCCGGAAAAATCTGTGCAAGGTTGTGTTTCTGAAATACAATGGCTAGGGGAAGCACAGAATCCACTTACAAGTGAAGTGCAGAGCAAACTGAAGCTGCAACTGTGACTTTGACCACCATTGCAGTATTTCTGCCTCTAAGTAATTCTTGTTTCACACAGTCTTGGTCTGATAGACCCATGGAAAATGTCTGTAAGAAATGACAAAATGTACTTAGTTTTCTAGTTCTCTTAAACAGTTGTCAGATCCACAGAGATTCACAGTGTAGGCAAACTAAGAAAATGCTGAAAACTTTTGGGAAGTGCAGCTGTAGTGAAAAAAATGTTTTCAGAAAGAGAGCATCTTTTAGAGAGTCAAGTGTTGTTTAAGAGTTGTTTCCTCTTCCTCATGACAGATGCAAAGAACAAGAAAGGAAACCCACACTATGGAGTAAACAATATTCTTGCTTGAAAATATTTTTTGTCACAGTTTGAGTTGTTTCAGACCAGTGACATAGAAAAAAAGTCCCCTGTGATTGCTCAGAATTTAATCACTACCAAAATAAATTGCAGCACTATTCTCAAATTTTCATGCTATTTTTTTCAAAGTTTAGTTTTTTAGGGATCTGAATTTGAGTTAGACAACTTCTCCCAAAATTGTTTTCCAGTTTATCGAAATTCAATTTTGAATATACCGATGCTACTTAGCATCAGAGGATAGTTTAAATCAGAAGGGATTTCAGGATGTCAGGGCAGTCAATTCAGTGGTATACTGTTAAAATGGTCCTTCATTCTGTAGCAGTTCAGTATAAGAGTAGGCAAAACTTTGAAAGATTCATATTGAGAGTCTTTTAAGCTGTAGAAGAGATCTGGGAGAGTCCATGTGAGTAAGAACTTTATGTAAAAGCTTTGGGTTTTGATTTGGGATAATTTTTTAAAAATTATGCAATGGGAATCTCAGTTTTGCTGACCACAGCAAGGCCAGACATTCCGGAAAACAGTCCCCCAAATACTGCACCTTTTCCAGATGTGGTGGTAGTCTGGGCTTCAAGCCCACCACATATTCTCTGTGGTGTGTTTTGCCCTCAAATGTGGCTCTTCAGATGTGGATGTAACCAAAATGTTTTGAAGCATTTGTCTTTTTCATTTTGTCAATTTATATACATTTAAAAATGTATTGGGAAAACACTTAAAAAGCAAAAATGCTCTAATATCCTACCAGGAAATGATGATCAGGAGAATCCCTCTGAGTGTGCCTGGATCAAGTCAGAACCTTTTCAAGAATGAAAGGAGTCTGCTTTTGGAGTCAGCGCAATTACGCAAGAGATGAATCTGTCTCCCTTTGTACCTTTCCCACCTTTTGCTTAATGTGGTGCAGTGAACTAAAACTTGAAACTTGTAGAGCACCATTTTCACTGGTAGGAATATCTGCTGATTAACTAGGCTGCAGTACTTAACATTAAATCTTGCTTACTATAATTGACTGTTATGTCATGCTAATGACATTTCTTTTGGTTTTACTGCCTGCATGCTGCTGGTCTAGACAGCTAAGAATTTTGTATTATTTTATGTTCACCTATGCCTTACTTGGCTATGGCTTTTTTGCTTTTTGCTTTTTTTTTTTAGTGGTGGGGGGCAGAGGGAACAGTAAATTACTTCTCTGCTAAGTATTTTGTCTCTATCTGAAGCAAGTGAATAGGTGTGTGCTTAAGGATATGAGGCTTCTGAGCCATCTTTATTTTAATCTTTAAAAACCAAACAGAACCTGAAAATAGTATTGTATCTTTTTTAAATATCTACAATTAAAAATTGCTGAGAATAAGCATGGGAAGTGGAGGGGGAAAGGAATTAAGCAAAGAAGCAATGGCTTTTCTCCTTTCATTTCTGCAGCTCTAAGCAGTTACAGAGTAGAGTGAAAAGATGTAAATGATGTAACTAGCTAAATGTACTTTTTGTGTTTCCCAAAAGCAAAGCAAATCTACCCATTGGAGACATGACCCAGATGAGAGTTATATCTCCTGGGGAAAACTTTGGCTTTGAAATGAGCATTGAAATAAAGTTGGTGGGATCATTACCATTTAGAGGCCAGTCCACTCTGCTGCTGTGCCCAAGCTGTGACTACACATATTTTAAATTTACCTGGTTTGCTCTAGTTCTTCATGGACATGGCATAACTGCTTATACTGTATAACCAGTACAAGCTGGTTAGAGGGTCTGGAGAGTGAGTCATATGTGGAGCAGCTGAGGGAGATGGTGTTTAGCCTCAAGAAAAGAAGACTCAGAGAAGATTTTATCAGTCTCTACAAGTGACTGAAAGGAGGGTGTAGCCGAGTGGGGGTCAGTCTCTTCTCCCAGGCAGCCAGCAACAGGACAAGATATGGCGTCACGTTGTGCCGGGGAGGTTTAGGTTCGACATCAAGAAGTGTATCTTACTAAAATGCTGGTAAAGCATTGGAACAGACTGCCCCAGGAAGTAGTGGAGTGACCATCCCTGGAAGTGTTTGAGAAATGACTGGACATGACACTGAGTGCTATGGATTAGTTGCCATGGTTGTGTTTGGTCAAAGGTTGGACTTGATCTTGGAGGTCTTTTCGAACCTTAATGCTTCTATGATTCAGTGTTCACCTCACATGGAGGAGATGACCCAGGGATATTTAATCTACACAGGATGTGGAGCAAGTGTAGTTCTTTGAGGGAAGAGATAGATTTAGCATTCAGGTGATTGCTATTTATTGCTTCTATTTGTAAGTCACATCACAAGTGAGAATAAAGGATTTAGCCATGTTGAACTTGATGGACTTATGCTATCTTACATTAGCAGTGTACTGAGCTAATTATTGTGGTGTTTTGCATATTTATCACAGAAAGAAGCTTTGGCCCATTCACAAGCCATGGAGATGCAGTAGCTCCAAGGCTTGAGCGTAGTCATGAGCAGCAGGAGTGACTAGCCCTCACTTAAGAGTCCTCCTTTAGGCTGGAGGTGATGGGTTTTCCCCCTTCTGCTAAAACATAAGCCATCTGCAGAGATAAGTAATCCTTATCAGTTATTT
Source organism: Peucedramus taeniatus (assembly GCA_013400575.1). NCBI lineage: Eukaryota > Metazoa > Chordata > Aves > Passeriformes > Fringillidae > Peucedramus > Peucedramus taeniatus. The sequence continues at coordinate 181,088 of WBNO01016301.1, read as the reverse complement.
ACAGATGCCTTAAACAGCAGAAGCAAGTAGAGGCATTTAGTCTGGATGTCATGGTGTTGAACAGTGATTTGCTGGGATTTTTGGTCAAAGAGGAAAGGCATTAACAAAATGAACTCAATACCACCAATCTGGGATGGCCGCTAAAATGTCTGCTCTTGGAAAACTGGCACGCCGAGGAGGGTGAGGGCAAACCATCTGATAAAAAAATCAAATCAAGAGTGGCTCAACACAGACATTTCTTGCAGGGACCAAACCAAAATGAGGAAACCATGGCTGAGTCTCTGATGGCTTTCACTGTAGGCACTGTTAACACTAATTATCAAGTCCACAAGCCCAAAATGTCCTAAGGGATGGACTGCAAATCAGAAGCTGCAAATTCATGTTTAAATGGGACACAGTCTGTGCTGGATGCCACACATTCTCCTTGTTAGATCAGGCTTGTGTCCATACACAGTGTGGGTTACCCAGGAATTTTTTGTAGCCGTGATTAATTGGAAATCAGCCCTGCTTGTGTTCATCCTTTTGTTTGTGATGCATAACTTCTCAGAAGAACAGCGCTGGATTTTTTTTCGCAGGCATTAAAAGTGACCTGTTGCTTTCAGTCTTTGAGACCTCTGAGTCATTCTAGAGTGGTTTTGACCTGTTTTGTGCCTGAATTTTCTTGCTTACAAGCTGGTTTTCCCTGAAGAAGTGCTGTTACAATTGCTGCACTTGCAACCCTGCTTTTGTCGCATGTGTGACTGTGTCTGCAGGAGTCATTCTCTGCTGTTTCTCTGCTCTCTGCTTGTAAAGTCCATGCTGTCATTTCAGAAATTGTATTTAAAGATGGTATTAAAATTGGTGGTGTTTAGGCTTAAGTTTCCCAAACAATTGGGCTTTTGTTTGTTTGCAAATGTGGCTGGCTAGACACATTTTAAAGGGGACTGCCTTTCAGAACATTCTCACCCCGTGCTTTTGAAAGTCTTCAGTGCATATTAAGCTAGGCCCATGTAGTCACTAGTCATATTTGAAAACATAAACCTTCAGATTGGCCTTTTTTATTTAGTTTGGGTCATTTGAAAATCTTCTTTCTTTGAGACCTCAAGGGAGAGACAAATTAATCATCATCTGGTGACACTCCGTTAAGGAAACAAAATTCTTTTTGAAGTCTCTATGCAGTTATAACAAGGAAACTTTCATTGTGTCATAACCTCAAAGGTTAAATGTGATAAGACAATGAAAAACAATACCCATTTCAAGAATGTGACAAAATATTAAATTTCTTCTGTGAACTAGTTTGTGAAATACTTTATCATCCTTAAAAGAGAGGCAAATGATGTAGAATGGAGTACTGTGTCAGGTGTGTGTCTTTGTTTCTCGGGCCGACTTTGTGCATTATGTGAATGTCCATGTTTGCATAAGGACATACTCTCAGTGCCTTCCTTACCTCCCAGCATCTGTAGGTTGTAGTTGGCAAAGCACTGGGGAAGATAGCTCATTCCAACTAATCTTGGAAACTGAAGCAGTAGCTCAGGGGAGTGGGATACCAAGTTTGGCACTGAAGGCTGGCAAAGATGTAGTGAGTGTGGCTGATGCTCAGTGAGTTTGAAGGGAGGGGACAGGTTGCTGCTGGCTTGCTTTCATCTCATTCCCTCCAAGCAAGTAGTAGCATACCTGAAGGCCACCTCCAAAGCAGAGCAATGACATGCCATTATTCAGCCTTGTTTAGTGCTAGGAAGAGAGAAACACTACACTTAAAACTTTCCTAATGCATGTCCTTGCTGTTTCCTGTGCTGGCTTTCCTTTTCTTGAGAGACAGAGAGAATATCTGCTCTCTGAGCCACAGGCTTGCCATTCAGGGTTCCAAAATAGAATGCATTCCCTGTATCTGAATGAGGTGGCTCTTCCCTTGGTGAAGGTCCTTGCTCCATCCAGCCTGAAAATTAAGAGTCCAGAATGCATGAAAGCAGTTGCTTTTTTATCAAAGCAGCAGTGATTTTTCTGAAAGCAGTAGGTAGATCCTTCCACATGTGTCCCAGCAATGCAGATTTCTGCCAGTTGTAATGAAATGCCCAATTGCCAGCAGGACAAGGAACCAGGCACCAGTTGAAACTCAACAGGAATATTTTTGTTGGCTTTATTGGGCAGAATCTAGAAGCCTATAATCACTACATGTAACTGAAACTGCATTCTGGAAAAATAATTGAATGCAGACCTGGGCACTCTTGAGATGATAATGAACCACAGAAGCTCGAGGTACTAGATTATGATGCCAGCCCTTATGGTAGGCATCAATTTATCAATTGCTTTGATGCAAATGAGTATCTCATACCAAGCTAAAATTGTGTTTCTGCAGCAAATCAAAGCTAAGCAGTAGGATTTATATATAGATAGATAAATTGTAGCTATGCTTAGCAGTGCTTCCCTCACCATTTTTCACAGGGACAGTAAAGTCATTAATCTTTGCTAGTAAGAAGCTTTTTAAAAAAGAGACAAAAGGGCTTAGGAACATATCGACAATTTAGTGTTCAAAGAGAAAAGTGGTTACTGACAAGAGTCCTGTCTTATTTAAGCCACATCTGAATGTGTCACCTAGAGAGTGGTAGATGGCAGTTGCACTGCTAGATTGCATGTGCTGTACCACTGAGTGTGCTTTTTGGGTGGGTAGGTGAGATTCTGCATGCAGGAAGAGATACATTTGGAGCCTGACTGGGACTTCGGGTCTCATTTGGTGAGGAAAAAGTGTACCCCAAAGGAAAAGAGCCACTGGCACTGCAGAGAGGAATGCTGCTGGGAAGTCGTATAGGACTCAGGCATACACTGCTTACCCTGGTATTCTTTCTGCTTGTCTTTTAAATGAAAGTACTGCTTTATAGTTTCTTATGCACTCCACCAAATAATACATTCCCTGTGAAATGTAATGGGAAGTTACTGCTGTAATTAACTCATTGATTGTTTAAAACAATTGCTAATTGTACATGGTTGGAAAGCTGGGAGGATCTCACTGGCACTAATGTGACTGGATAATTATAGATTTTTCTTTTCATGTATTTTTCTGTAAAGCATGTTTTCTTTGCAGCAGCTTTTATTTTTGGCCACTTATCTTTCAATTCCCATGACTGACAGATGCAGGATAGCGATCAGCCCCAGGGCGGGAAAAAGGATGGAGATACTTCAGTCCTCAATAATTTGGCACCCTTAGGGACACTCTAGGTAAACAAAGTATTCATTCTTACATGTAATGTATGTATGCTACTGTAAACATGTAAAAACAGAGGTCTGTGCAATAGCAAAAAAGTCTATATACCACTGGAAGCATCACCTTTGGAAGGCTTATAAGTGCCAGAATATGGTTCAGTAGTTCTTCTTTTAGAAGAGGAAACAAAAAAGGAAAACGAATAGTTTGGAAAGCCACCTCTGAGATGCTGCTTCTGCATCTTGGCATAAGAGCATGTACACAACCCACGCACATTCGATATTTCTTTTCAATGAGCAGTGCAGTTGCTAGCTTTTACCACAAATCCGAGGAAAACTGAAAAATGCCAGCTCTTCCCTGTTCTTCTTCTCACAGTCAGTTAACAGAGCATCTGCATGGCACAATGTGTTGGCACAGTGCTTCTTCCAGATGATATGTCATGCTCCATGCATCCTTTTGAAGCGATGCATTGCTCTCTGTGGATATATCTCTTCTGAAGCAAATGCCAGTCCCAGACCTAGGTGTGGTAGTAACTTGCAACCAATTCTTCCCTAGATGCTGGGAGATTATTAAGTAAATGTGTCTACAAGGACTGACTAGAGCCATCATTAAAAGTAAGCTCCTCTATTCTGATGTGTATCTTGCAGCCCTACTTCAGACATGCAGTCAATTTGACCAAGATATTGCTGTATCTCAGTTACTCATCCACAGAATAAGTACATTTGCATGTAATGGAACAGGAGCTCCTTCTGAGTCTTTTCTTTAGTGACTAAGCCTCGTATCTTTACAGAGGCTTCCAGAACTCAGTGTGGTACAATTACAAACTAGGATTTTCTTCTGGTGCTCTATGTTTGTTTATGCAGTTTAGCTCTGCTTTAGCTATTGGTGTATCTGAGAAGATCTTGCTATGTCAGTGATGCTCTAATAATCAGCACTGTAATGGGCTCATGCTGCATAGGGACAGAATACTGCTAGACCTACTAGTACTGAGTAGTAGATTTTCCTCACTCTGCATCCATAAAACAATATTAATATCTAAAGTAAGACATATAAGAGGCCTTTTTTGCAATATAGACTGCAAAGAAATCATTCTCTTTGAAGAGAACTTTCCATAGTGTGGCCAGAGAGGTTCTAAGGGTTTTTTTTCATTTGAAAATGACACCTGTAGTAATGGATTCACTTGCCTTATACTGAGCAATGCAAAAGACATTTTACAGCAAAATTTGCATGTATTTGCATTCAATTTAACATGGCAGGGGAGTTTAATTCTGCATTAATCTGTGCATTGATTTTATATGGTTTTTTCATAGCTTTATGGGGGAAGATAAAGCCCCTGAAGACTTGACACAGATTAAGTGGGATGTTCTTCCCATAAGACAGGGCAAAAATGAAATTTCAGTGTATACAGGAGGAGAGTTATCAAACAGAAATTGGTCTGGGACTTCTGTTTTAGGAAAGGTTTTGAGGCATTGTGGTAAATAAGAAAAATTAAAACCACAGCATTTCTGAGGAATGAAAGTGCTCAGCTTGTTTGTCTGCTTTTCAGAGTGAATAGACTCACAGCATATCCTCAGAGACATAGATGTTCTCGAACGTTGAGGCTGAAAATGCAGCTGTGGGTGGGGCCTATTTGGCCCAGGAGAAATATTATTTTGTTGCATTTTTTTCCATGAGAAAAGTGGGGAGAAGGGGAAGGGTGTGGAATCTTTGTATAGTATCCTGTGTCCAGAATCAGGTAGCATTAGGTTTTTCCTGAGAAAGTGCATTCTCCAAAGATGCCCCGTTTCACTTGGTTGAGCACATATATATAAAAGACAAAATCTGTTGAATGCTTATTTAAATAGCTCTTTGTCAGTTTAGTGGGTTGGAAGTACTCCTTGCATTTCAATTCTGATATCAATGACTCCCTTCAAAAAGTCTTAAGAAGCAATGAAGACTCCTTTTCTTAGCTTAGATCTGTATCTAGCCTTAAATACCCTAAGTGTTTGTTTCAATCCAGCTCTAAGATGAAAAAGGCAGAGGAAGATATGACTAAATTCTAAAACCTTCAGTCCCTATACCAACATTAGAATTCAGTATTTGGATCAAAAATTAGTGCTGATGAACAGAAATAAAGATTTTAATGCTCTGCTCCGAGACGCTATTCTGAGTAGAATGAGAGAAAATAGTAATTTTAATTGTTCATAGGGAAAATAGCACAGGAAATTATTTTTGCAAAATGGCATTGATCAGGACTGTAATTAAAAGGCATCTTAAAGAAATGAAGAGAAGCTCAACATAGATTTAGATTTTAAAGCAAGCTGGATTTAGAGTGCTCCAGATGTTTTCTTAGAACAAGCTTCATTGACCTGAAATATCAAAGTGTGCCAGCATACTCACTGGAGCATTGTTAATGCCTCTGGCTGCGTTTGTTTCAGGATCGTTGGTTTGAATTTCAGTGTATTTAATTTTGTGAGCACAGTAAACTACAGAGAATGATTAATCTACAGAGATTAAATTTATAAAAGTATACCAACCATCCAAACACAAAGGTTTGCATTGTGACATCTCTCTATTCTATTTTGGTTTTAACTAAGTCATCCCAAGTGTGTAGATCCATTGTTCACTGGAAACCTATTTTTGCAAGGCTTGCATTATCAAAAAATCTTTATCAGCACAACTGTGTTTGAAATATGTTTTCACATTTTTAAAAGGCCCGTGTCTTATCTGACCTGTTATTCCAGACACCTTTTATAGCCAAAGATATCAGCAAGTGATGCCCGAAACAATTGAAAAACTACAAAAAAAAAAAACCCTTTGTAATCATCATTGAAATTATAGTTTGACAACTACCCATCCTCCCAAGCAGTAGACCATTGGAAGGTATTACTTTACAGAGTGCTGGCATACAGTTTTAGACCTTAGAAATAGAATACACTGATATTACAGTGTCTCTCATCTCAAACAGTGCCATGCTTCATGTCAGCAGAGGCAAATGAGTCAGGCTTGCAGCACCTCATGTGTCTACTGAGACATGGAAGAACCACCCTAAACTTTACAAGTGTCTATTATACAGAGGCAAAGTGTATTTTCTAAAATGCTTCTATGATGCAGTTGAGACCTGTGTTCTATATCTGAATAACTACCATCAATTTCAGAACATGTGAACAAAAACCAAAGGTTATGGGAGTTGTCCTTCATGCCTCAGGACCCTCAGGACCATGATTCTTCCCTAGTATTTTCCTAAAAGCTAGCATTCTTTTGGTAACTGTCCTTGAATTATGTCATTTTGTCCAACCTAGCATGACCAGCTCTGACACTGGACAGCTTTGCACAGCCTTTGGATATCTGGGGCTATGCACTGGAAATCTCAATGTCTGTAAAATCATCCCAGTGTCAACATTACTGTGCAGCAAAAATGCTGTGTTACATGTTCAGAGTCAAATGTGCCAGGAGACAGAATGTAAAGACAACAGATTTATTCAATCTATGGACTTTTAACAATGAAAGAAAACATCAGAAGAATAAGTAATAGTACACAGTAGTTTAAGTGAGAGTAAAGAATTTTCTTGACTGATCTAGCACCTCAGCTAGCTCCTTATTTTTTTCTCCTGAATCAAACTGCAGTCCTTCCCCCTTCCTTTGTTCAAAATGCCTGCTTCTATCTCAGAGGATGGGGAGAAGGCACAGAAAGAAATGAAGGAAGGATATTACCTCATGTGCTGTCCAAAGCTAGAACCTCTTTGTCTCTCCTTACAAAACTGTACTTTTTTCTTCCTAGCCATGAAGACACTGCCTTCCACCTCAGATGCCTCAATTTAATATTACTTGATTGTACCTCAATATGCATATTCCTGCCTTGGAGGCATTCACAGCTCCAGAAGTCCTAGTCCTAAACTCTGCACTTCAAACTTCTTATAACTGTAATTACTTTAACTCTGGTACAATTGTTAAAATACAAAATCTAATTGTATGGACAGTGCAGCCTAGAATTGGGAGCTGATGACTGGTTAACCTCCCGTTCACTCTCTTCCACACCATTAGTTTTGTACTAGTCCTTCTATGGACTTGAGGAAAGTGATGTTTCAAAAGTTTGCACAGTCCAGTTACTCAGCATGATTATANTGCATTTACTGCTCAAGGAGGATTTCATCTGGACTGCTTTCACCACCCTGATACCCAGGGTGTCAGGTCACATCCCTGCCTCTGTCAGGGCATTTTCTGAGGTTTTGTTGTTTCTTTGTTTTTGCTTGTCTCTTAGTGCTATTACATTTGTATTTGTCTTTGCTTTGTCTAATATTCCTAGTAAAGAACTGTTATTCCCACTCCCAAATCTTTGCCTGAGAGCCTCCAATTGCAAAATTATAATAATCTGAGGGAGGGGGTTTACATTCTCTATTCAAAGGGAGATTCCAGTTTTTCTTGCTGGCAGGTACCTGTCTTTCAAACCAAGACATGCTGCAAATGCTGAATGTGGTCCCATTGCATAGACTCAAAGTCTAATATGCAGCAGAGTAGCATTGCTTTGCAGTGTGCTGGATTAAACACTATAGTGCATGGAATTTTAAATCCATGCTAAATCAGTGACAATAACAATGGACTACATCAGTATAACCCCACTGATGGGTCAGGTCACTGCAGTTTCTCTGGGGTCTCTGTGTATTAGCTCTTTGTATTGTGCCCTTGTTTTATGTTTTTTCTCCTTCCAGGATCAACTAAATTTCCTAGATTCTTTCTCTCCTCCAGCTCTCCTACCTCTTTTTTTCCCTTAACTAAGTGTCCATTTGCCAATAACTCAAATCTCATCTCATGTATTTATTTACTATTCCCAAATGTAAAAAACAATGGATTCATAATTCTGAATTGCCAAAAATTTCAGGAGAGGATCTGAGCTACAAGTTGTGACCTGCAAACTCCAGTGCTGCTCTGACAGTGACCCAGTAGAAGAGGAGTTGTCCATTGTGTAAAGATAATGTTGTTTATAGCCCTTGCTAGCAAGCCAGAAGCTGACGCCATTCCTTGCTACTAACACACATGCCTTCTCTTTCTCACTGGGGAGATTTGTGAGAGCAGAAGCAGACTCTTGAAAGATGCTGATGAACATGGTGGCTAGTAAAGGGCACCTTACATTCTTTACTTCTTTATATAGACTGCAGTTTTGCCCAACAGGCACTGTGCAATTTCTAAATGCCCAGGCAGGAAGAACTGGCTCATAATTGAACATAGATTTAGATAAAGCACCAGCACATCATTTCTGTAAAGCACTGGAGAAACAATGCCATCTTTCTCTTTGTCATATTTAAGTAATACTTTAACAGTTTTATCTACTTGAATTGTAATCTTTTCAAAGCCTGGCTGTTTGAACAGTACCATGTTTAAAGCCCTGCCTCATGCAAGTGGAGGTGCTTATTGCAGATAATTACTTATGAATAAGCCTTTGTCCCAAACAGCTTACAAGGGACCAAGCTCATTCCACAAAACCTGATGAAATAAATCAGATGGCATTCATGTTGCGTTGGTACTGACTTGACCTGAATTCAACCTGTCTGATATAAAGATGAAAATCATTCCATATCATTATAGAGCCCCTTCAACCATTCATCATCTCTAATTGCTAACTTCATTATCCCTAGCTAAGCATCATGCCTACTATTCATAATAGCTTTGTAATAAGCTGCTTCATTCTCTAGAACCCATACTCTTTGTTTTCTCACCTTGTCTCCCTTCTGAGTCCTGCTTTGGTCAGAAGAACAAGAGAAAGCGTGAAGCAAACACTTGTTCCCCATTAACAGTTCCTGCATTTCCACTTGAAGGCCAGATTGGCCTCACAGAATTCCTATTCCTCTCCCTTGTGCAGCTGCAGCCAGTACCCTACATTGTCAGGGCTGGTAGCCTTTTCATTTCCCCCTCAGCATGTTTTTGTGCAGACATCAAAAGAGTGAGGCCTCAGGCAGGCAGAGCAGTCCTTTATCATTTAACATGTTGCATTTCTCAGGATAGCTGTTTTCTGGCAACCAGCTTGTGGAGGTGGCATTCCCTCAGAAGCACGTGGCTAGGAAGTGATGGAGGAACCTTTATCAGGAAGATTACGAGGCATAATTACAAAATATGCATAATTCTGGATTTCTCGAAACAGCTAGAAAAATTACAAAGTATGGCCGGGGGAAAAAAGATAATAGTGCCTTGGTTGGAAAAGCTTATTTGCAGCTTATAGTGCATGAGATCTCTCAAGAAGGAAAGCTGCAGGTTCCCTGAGGAAGAAAGCCAAATGGCTTCTCCAGAGAAAACTGAAAAGCTGTGTGTATTCCCATGAGCACAACTCACCAGCTTCTTACTAAAGGGCTGTAGCATGGTCACATCCCACTCAAATATCTTGTCTGAGTGGCTGAAAACTGTTACCCTGACAAGAAAGCTTGGAACTTGCAGTTGCAGTGTGCAGAAGTGCACACACATACCCCTGAGACTGAGTTTAGTTGTTACCTCAAAGGTGTACAAGTCAGAGGAAGATACTATTGATTAAATGTTTTAGAATCATAGAACAGCTTCGGTTGGACATCCAGAGCTCAAAGCAGATCTAGTTAGATCAGATTGCTTAGGGACTTACCCCTTCCAGCCTTGAAAACCAGCAGAAATAGACAACCTTCCTGGTCAACTTGGTCTTATGCTTGGCTGTAAGTAATTAGTAGTCTCACCTTTAAACCTTAAACTGTTGTGGGGAGGAGAAAATACTTTTTTTTGCAGAAATGTGTGCTTCAGTGCAGGCATCACAAAATGGAAACTGTGTTCTCTCGTGAATCTTTCCTCAGCATGGTCTTTGAGTACTGCCTATGAACACTAAGTTCTTGGTTGTTCGTGGTGATGTAAGGAACATAGATGTGTTTGACCTCATAGTATACATTTTAGTGATGTATTTCCAGCAATAACCCATAAAATGATGGAAAATTTCCATCTGCTATTGGCCTCATGATGCACTTGGAGCTTTCCCAAACTCTTGAAACAACAAAGTCTTGAAGCCGGGATGCTTTAAGCCCAGAGGATGACTGCTCTAGAGAAAACGTGAAGATCATCAGGACAAAAAGTCTGTTTAAATGTCAGAGTACATTGTATACTGCAGTCCTAAGCTCTGCTGGGCCCCTTGGAATTTTTGTAATACAAAGTAATAAAAAAGATCTGCAGTGGGTTTTACCACTATATTTCTGCATTCACTCCACTGTGAATGGAATGTATATTGTACTGCAGTCCTTCTAGTTCAGCCTTCAGTTACATTCTTCTCTGGTTTAAACCTCTGGGAAGGAGAAATCCTACCCTTTGTGCTACCTGTGTTTCCTGGAGACTTATGTTTTGACAGGCAGGCATCATGGATCATACAGGTGAAGCAGTTGAATCTATAAAACCTCCAAAAATTAGCATATATTAGGAGTAAGTTTTTGTTTCTTGTGAATAATTTACACACATGATGGCTAAGATTGTGAAGAGTACTATAGGTATGTTGTTATATATTATGGCAATGCATCACTGCAAAAGCAAAAGCTGATTTAGCTGCTAATATTTCCTGCTTTTATAAAAGTCCCTAAGAAATTACTAAAATCTAGCCTGGATATTGAGGCTTTAACCAATGGGCAGACATTAAAGAGCTTGGCAAGATTCACATTAAAATATGTTCTGTCGCGACGGAGGGAAGACTCGGATACTCAATATGAGTGATCAGCAAGGTTCCAGTTTATTGATAGAATGCAAGCTCCTAATATACTATGCCTTAATGAGTTACTACATATTCTGTAATACAATATTATGATTGGTACACATCTTACAATATCAATCCCTCCCATAACTCGGCACCTGTGGTGAGCTAATCCCCTTTTCTCATGGCACAGGCATCTTGTTGTTTTCTCGCTTATCTACCAAGGACATGGGGCCCCTGTGGTTTCAGCACAGAGCTCCATCTAACTCAACTCCTACACGAGATAAGTGCAGTGTTCAGCAAGATCTTATTCCGTTAGCTGTAAAGGTACTACATGCCCTCTGTCACATAACCAGCTCTCCACAATGTTCCAGGATTTCAGCAAAAAATGGTTATACAGCTATTTCTTCAGATCCTTCAGCACACTGCAGCTTCTTTGTGTTGACTGCTATTCAAGGTTTTAAAGAGGTAAAAAAATGCTTAATATGGCTTTTTGTCAGCAAGACCTGTTGATGGCGTGTGTATTGTCTGTTGGTGTTGTAAAGCCTGGTTGTGTTAAACTCTGGGGATGCTAGGAGAATGATGACATGAGACTGATGCAAAGCCAAACTTCTCCCTCCATGCTTGTGCTTCACACCAGTCCACAGTGAAAGTACAAGCAGTGACTAAGGGATAGGGGTCTGATGATGAAAAATTACCGGCCTGTAGTAAACAGGGACTAAAAAGAGGACAGTAAGAACCTCTTTTTGTCTGCTTCTTTTTGGACAAAATAAAAAGATCCTCATGCAGATTTCTGTACTATTCATGTTTATGCTGAATGAGGAAAGACTGAAAAAGATGCTTGTGATAATGTCAGAAGCTTCTTGCTTCACTTCAGCACTGCTAGCTCACTGGGTGATATGTATAGAAGCCATATGCTATTCCTAGGGATTTGTGTTGTCTTCTAATTTGAGAAAACTGTGAACACTTATTGAAGTGAGGTGATTGACTGTATTTGCTGCTGTCAGGCCCAGTGGAGGCAGATGCTTATGAAAGCTTCCTCCTACAGCTTTGCCAGCGTTCGTACCTTAATCAGCTTTTGCAGCTGCCTCAATACTCTTGGTTCCTCCACTGTGCATGTGTTATTGCAAAACACTTTTCAGTAGTGGGGGAAGCCTCTGAAGGTTGGGAGGGTCTGTTGTTTCGAAGTCACCCTGGAAGTTTAGGGAGATGTTCACAGGTTTCCTGATCTTCTCTCTTTCCCTTCTCCTTCCCTTTATCTTCTTTCTCTTATGGCTGAATGTTACTTCCCCTCATCTCATGCTCCCACTTGATTCTGCCTGCTTGCCTGTTCATTTATACCTCTGTTAGACCTCATGAACCTTAAGCTTGTTCTCCCAGCTCAGCCTCTCATCCTCTGTCTGAGCTTGTCAGAGTTTGACTTTACTGGACTTGCTGTGTGGCTTTCCCCATGCCTCCATCCTCCAAAGCTTTTGCGCTTTGTAACTTTCTCAGATTGTTTTAAACACACTGGTACTGGAAATCACAGGAACCATAGTGAACTGAAAAACTGAAATTAAAACCTGTTAGTTTTGTGTGGCTGCCCTAGTGGCACACAGGGGACATGGCAAGTCCTAGCCCATTGACCTGAAAAGTTTGGGTAGGAGTCTCTAACTGTTACTGCAAATGACCTCTTTGGGGCCAACTCTGTCAAACGTATTCTTCTTCATTTGCTGTTTCCTTTTGTGTGTGAAACTGTTCCCTAAATGAATGTGCTGCATGCACAGTCATATCCCTAACCTTCAAGTAAACTGTTCTGAACTGCAAGTAACAGACTTAATATGAGTCATTTATAAAGGCAAAAAATCCAGTCATCCCTATTATGTGCTGATTGTAACTTTGTTTGCTGTAGGCTGGTGATCTCAGTAGCCAATAGAGAGTTTTTGAGATAATAACTATCCATTTAATTGCTTGGAAATAAATCTTTTGGTCCATCTAGCAATTTCAAGCCACACTCTTACTTTGGATGTATTACTTCAACAAAGATTCCTGCAGTGTGATCCTTCTCCATAGCTTTGCCTGAGAAGCAACTTTTATAAGTAAGGATTATCAGCAGGGAGTGTTAGTCTGTACATTCTTGGGGAAACCATGCTATTTGATATGATCAGGAATTAATTTAATTAGTTATGTAGACAGAAATACAAGGGCAGTTTTTTGCTGAGAGCAATGCTTGTGCAAGCTGATTGACTCCACTGCAATTGCCTGTGATGAGAAGTTCCGTTTGACCTATTTTCTTAAATTTTCCTTAAAGCCAGATGACTCAGACCTTTCTGGAGCCAGGGCAGACAGAGCACTGTGTGTATGGCTCAGTCCTTGAGGGGTTGTGACAGGAAGCCCTAGACTTCTGGGATTTTGTGATATTCATGCCTGTCCCACACACTATCAAAGGGATAGAGATTCAGGATATCCCAAGTGGCAGTTCTAGAAAGACTGATATTTTCTCAGGTGTCTGAAGTTGGTCTTACAGGATTTCCAGGCACTAGCAATGAAAAGTAGATTTTTTTTTTCTCAGCATTGTTTCTTTTGTTCTTGTCTTGAGACATATGTAATTCTTGAGAAAACATGAAGAAAACCATAGTGGCATCCTGAAAGATGATGACTCTAACCTACTTTACTGAAGTTAGAAGTACAGTAGAATCTTGCTAGGTTCCACCAAGTTTCATGTTTCTCTATTGCATATTGTAAATCCAGGGCTTCTGCTGTATTTTCCTTGTTATTTTAAGTGAAACACTTGATTTTGTCCAAATTGAGGTTCTTCTTATAAAACAACTGTAATGCACAGCTCTGGAACCTTCCTACTGCCTTCTTTGCTTTACTTTTCAAACACGTAGTTTTACTTGGAGCTAAGAAAACCATAAGTGCCTGGTTTTCTATATCCATAGGAAGCAGTATAAAACTAACTCATGATGTGGGAGCAGTACTGCCTGTTTGTCAGCCAGAGGTGACCAGTGCATGATTTTATTTGCTCTAGAGGCTTTCCCCTGGACCTTCCCCCTCCCTTTTTGCTGTCTAGGAGCATTTGTGACAAGAACAAGTAATATTCAGATTCTTTCCCCCAGGGGCTTGCTAGACACACAGGTACACACAGGCACACTGACTTCTCCCCCTGCTGTGCTTTTTTTAGCAGACTGTGGGGGAACAGAACCTTGTGAGGAATTATAAATGCAGCCTGATACCTGACTGTGGGTTTAGTTTTGTGAGGTTTTTAAAAATATTTTTCTGCATGTATATATAAGGCAGCTCTCGGTTTGATGGAAGGAAAGCAGAGGGTAGAGAGCTGTTTCTTTATTTATGCACAGAAAGAAAAAGGTATTTTGGGGTGGGGTGGTGTGTGAAAATCCATGGTATCTTGTACTTTATTCTCTCAGTGTCAAGCAGGAAGTAACTTGCAAGGAGGCTGCTGCAATGATGTCAAGTCACCAGTGCTGTTGAGTTTTGGTATATGTTAAGGTGTGCAGCTAAAGTCATGGAAAAATTCCAATTAACTTGAATAAGCACTGGGTCAGGCCCGTATTTTGTAGTGAATCTTACTAGTAGAATTTATTACCACAGTTCCAAACACATGGGGCAAAGCAATTACCAGTGTCAGGCTGCAGTCTATATGCTCACATCAATGCTAAATATGATCCTTCTGAAATGGAATGATTAAATTGGCCACACAGGACTTAATTCAGATTCCTCCTTAGTTTCAATCTCGTAATTGCAGTGAGGTTTTTGTTAACTTCAAGATGGCAGCTATATCAAACTCTCAGTTTAGATCATGCAGGGGTGTTACCAAGTCCCAATTCATGCCTCTGCTCTATCCTTTGTCTATTGTCAAGGAAAGAAAGGTTTCAATTCCTCTGGAAGTTATGCAGGATGTGCAAAGTGCTCCAAACCGATCATAAAACTTCAGGGCATGCCACATTAAAATTAGATATGAAAACTGAGAGTGGATTTTCTAAGATGGGAGGTAATGACCTTGTTAGGACTATAGTAATTAATGGCTCTGGTGCTGGGACTTGCAGTAATCTCTGCTACAGCAAGAGCTTCAGGTATGATTTCAGCATAAAGATTGTCTTCCTTTCAGCATCATCTAATGCTAATGGTTGCTTGCTCAGCTGTTTTTGAACTCCAGACCCCACATTGGTTCATTGCTGATGTTTACCCTTAGCTTCATCAGACCTTTGGGCATTAATTGCACGTAGATATTTGGGCACTCAAATGGCAGCTCAGCAACTTTCCATCTGTCCCGCTAGGTAGGATGACATCTTCCTTTTTATCCTTAGAAGACCTTTGCCATCAGTAGTTCTTTACTTTTCCAGCAAACAGGTGTTCCTAAGCTTATGTGTTTTTAATGTGTAACCTTTTCTGTTCACTTTCATCACACCATATGGCATCACACTGAAATAAAGCAGGACTTCTCCTAAATAAGGAGAGGACTCCGTCATGGCAAAGCATATGCACAGGATGTGGAGAGTCCGCAGGTAGAGCAAGAACAAGACGTGTGATGCTTCAGCAGTATTGCTGAATGTAGGAAAGCCAGAAAGGGGCTTTTTCTTTCCTTTCTTCATCCTTCAGTTTGCGCTTGTTTGTGCAGCACTCATCACCTTGCTCTCTTGGGCCAAAGACTGCCAGCAGTAGCTGGGATTGTTGCTTAAGAATGTGTTTACAGCTGCAAAACTAAAAAGGTCATATTCTGTTTTGGCCTTCTGGAATCTCAGGCTGATTCTCCCTCCTCCTTGCCCTCCCATTTTTGCTGATATGCCACGTAGTAAGCACAAATACTGTCAGCCTAGCACCCTGGAGCCCCTGCCATGGACCAGAGTCTTCCAGCTGCAGTAACTGCCTGGCAAACAGAAAATATTTGGGTAGCCAGGTTTAAGTTGTGCATTGCAACTAGAAAGATTCTCCACCTGGCAACAAACTCCATTGACAAATGTCAGCTGTCCTGAGGTGGTTTTGAGGGCATTTTTTTGATAATAAATTGAAGACATTACCAGAGGAAGCACTGTGCTAGGGGCTGGTTCCTGTGTTGTAGTCAGTGATCAAATTGTACATATTTCCCTCTTTACTCCAAGCAAATCAGTTTGTATCACTATGTGTAGCACCACATTGATGTATGCATTAATTACCAGACCAGCTGGGAACTAATTTATTTATCTTTTATCTCTTTTTTATTCTCACTGGGATGTTTAGTACCATGAGCAGAGGAAATAGGAAGGAAAGCAAAATATTTATAAAAAACTGGCAAGTACTGGGGCATCCCTGTACTGAAAACATCACTGGCTAAATAGACTGTAAAACATGAATCATGGTGTTTTGGTTAGAAAGACTAAACTGCTGAGAGCAAGTGGTGCTGCCTTGTTAGACTTGCATTTGTCTAGCATTTTCACATGAACAGTGCCATAGCTTGTTCAGGGGAACACTACAGCTCTCCAAGACAACATTTGTATTGAAGAAACAAGGATCAGAGGTTTCCACACTGTTTCCCTTGTCCATCTATTTGTGCTGGAAGAGAGAGCCTGTCCAGCCCACACAGAAACCTCCATGCTGTTCAGCTGAGGGCTGTAAGGCACCCTTCAGGGTTGTCCCGACTGGAGTTTTGCACAGTGCCACATCTTAGAGAAATAAGTAAGAGGGAATCTTCTCTTCTGGGGAGTGGAGAATGCAGCTGAATACTTGCCTGCTCTTTGAGGGCACAGTGTCCCAAAAAAAAAAAACTCTTAGCCAAGTGATCTCTGACATGGGAATACATGGTGAAAGGGGGAAAAAAATGGTATGACAGTGTCAAGCCTCAGAGATTTTGATGCAGGTAAGAACAAAAACAAAGTAGATCTGTTTAAAGGGGTTGTTGCTTCCATTTCTTCTTTATGGACAATGGAACTGGCACTCTCCTTAATGGCAAAGGCTTCAGGGGCAAAAGAACTGAAGTACAAATAGTTTCCCAAGCTTCTAGAAGAAGCAAATGTGGGCTGGGAATAGGATGCAAGTTTGTTGAATCACTGTCAAATAACGAATTATTTGACATCCTTTTCATTGATTTTTGTTGTCCACTGTGCAATCAAATTATGCCAAGGTTTGTAGCTGTGTACTGAGGCAGTGAAAGAGTTATTGAAGCCTTTTTTTTTTCACTGATTTTTAAAAAGGCAAAGCAAGTCCTTTTCTGCAGGACTACTGTAGTACTTTCATTTTACATTATTTGTCCTGGAACTGATTAGCAGTGGCAGCTTTCACCATAATTAAAGAGATCATAATTAAACTTATTTTTGTTTTGTGAGCTGTGGCAAATTCAGATTCTCTGTAAGGCAGCTCTTAGGAATTAAGGCAATTTCCATGTTATAGCAAAGAGCATGTTACAGGAGACATACTAGCATATAGCTTCAGGGCTTGTTTGCATTCAAAATACATAGCACCTGGAAGCAAAAATGTGCTGGGCTTTCTCCATGATAATTTGGTGCTCTTATTCACCAGTTATATAATTCCCAATTGTCCACAAACATGTCAGAGCAGCTGGGCTTCTGCGGTCTCCTGGGATCTGCTTGTAAAACTCAGTCCGCTCTGGTAGTATTTGCTGGTTCTTTCACAAAATGGAGTACATGTGAGGCTGGACTAGAATGTAGGTGATAATCTTCTAGTCTCTGCCTGAGAAAGAAGTTGCTTCTGTCCTTCTCTAAAAGTTGTTTGGGTTGGGGAGAAAATACCAGAGTTGATAAAAATACAGTGTTTGGATATGAAGTCTGTTTTCAGATCCAAGTTGAATTTTATTGCTTTAGAATCAAATGAGTTGCAAGAAGAGAGAAAAATACTTGAAATAAAATCAAGTGAAAAAAAAAAATAAAGTCTGAAGTGAGGGAATTGTTTGGGCTAAGGCTGATGTAACATGTTTTTCCTGTTCCCCCTCTCATTTTGCTATAAACAGTAAATCTCTGAAAAGTCTGTTGGTGTTCTCTCTGTGATATACAAACACCTTCAGAGAACTTTAGATTATGATTTCAGAAAATTTGTATGAAAAACACAAACATCAACATCACTGTTCTTTAGGCAAGGAGCTGAGATATCAAGAGGTTGTAAATAATTTGTCTGAGGTCACAGAGGGAGGTTGCAAAAGTCTGATGACTTGATCCAGTTTTTCATGTTCTAAGTCTTACCCAATTCCTGAACTACAAGACCTTACAAGACCAGGTCTGCTGAATGTATGACTCAAGTTTTCTTTCTTAGACAGGTAAGGCACAACACCCCAAAACTGCCCTGAGACAACAGCTATGATATTCCAGTTTTGAGTTCACCCTACATTTCATTGACACTCATATTGCCCAGATTCAGGGAAGCTGACATTTGAATGTGCTTTCCTCTCCTGACACATTTCCATAATGCAGCAGTGCTGAGTACCAGTGACAGTGTGAACTCTAAGTGAGTTCAGAAGGTGAATTACGATCATGTCTTCCACTCACCTAATTATTTTCTGAATCACAACCAAACTGAAGGTGTTCTCAAAGGCAATGAATAAGTTAGAGGGAATTCCACTGCAAGTGTCTGAACTGCTGTCTGACTGCTGGAGGAATCAAACTCTTCTCAGCCTTTACTTTCCAAATGCGTAACATAACAAACAGCATCTCAGCATCAGGCCTTCAAAGGGATGGCTTTTCAGTGCATTAACTCAGAACTACACACTACACACATTTGGGGAATTCATCTGCTTATTCCTGAATGATTGTGTATTCCCTGTTCTCCTACCACTTATACGAAATGGGTAGGAATTTTAGATGAGCAACACATGCAAAATCAAGTCCTTTGGGGCAATACATCACCTGAGGTGACCGACTCTATTCAGCATAAACCCAGATACATAGCCCAGTGTGTAGGATGCTTGTGTGGCTTGGTGACCAGCATAATTCAGGTGACCAGCCTGCTTCAGTCTGTATTTCTGTGAGATCTGATAGCACCTAGGCTGATTTGTGAACTCTGCTGAGAAAATTAAAGCCTTGCATTTGGTTTCAACTCCCAGGAGTGCCAGGTGAGAAGTCAGACCTGCATCAGAATGATGCAGAGCAAGTAGGTCAGCAGTTTCATTGTATGCATCTTCTGTGTGCCTCTGTGTGCGTGTGTGTGTGTGCGTGTGCATGCGGGAACTTGAGAAAATGGAAAACCATGGCACTGAATTCTTAAGTTTCTGCTCTGTCTTCTTTAGGCAAAAGTCTCACTGATTGTTTCATGTGTAGTTGAAGAGAATAAAGGCTGTTTTGTTCTCATGTTGCAGTAAAACATGGAGCAGCAATATGTGGAAATGGTAAAGAATTGTGGAATGGGTATATTTCTTCTAACAGTGAGTAAGGGCTTTGGCTAAAAATAAGGAGAATGGTGTTATTCTTTGCTGTGTTTCATCTGCCCCAATTGCACTCTCTCTGCTTAGTGCCTGCCAAACTGATAGCTTGCTGAACATTTAAAGAACCAGCACTCACATTCCTGTAATAGTAGCCAGAATAGCTGAGGTTATCATCTCTTCTTCAGATTTACCTTCCAAGAATCTGCAAGAAGCAAGCATCTTCACCCCCACTCCTCTTGTTCTCTATGTCACAGGCACTGTCCTGAGCTGCTGCTTCGGCAAGGTTGGGCAGCTTGGGTTGTTTACCATGCCGTGAAAACACACAGCATTTTTGGGGCAGCTGGACAGTAAGGGATTGACAGCGTGTCTGGCCGGGGATTATAATCCCTTTCAGGCAGGGGGAGTTTTGGAAATGCAGGCAGCCTGGAATGATTAGGCTGTTCTGTGGAGCAGCTGCAACTATGGGCAGGAGGCAAGGGAGACAAAGACGTTCACCGCCTAGATAAGCAGTCACAAACCGTGGCTCAGCCTTGGCGGCTGAGGAGCAGTGCCCCTGCAGGGGCTCTCGGGCCGAAGTCACCAGGCGGTGCCAGCCATTGTCCGTGGCTGCCCTCTTAAGCCCTGCATGAGCCGGACCAAGCACCTTATCTGGCTTTTATAAGAAGCAAAGGGGGGAAAAACCAAGAATGAAAAGCGGGTGGGGTTTGGTTTTGCTGGGGCAGCTGAAGCGGAGTGCCCCTGTGCCCCCTTGAGCCGCAGCCGACGATGGAGAGCCGGTGAGGAGGGTTTGCAGCCCGCTGCCGGACAGTTCTTTGTGTGTACATCATTAATTCCGTGGGACGGGCTGCGCTGCCGCCCCTTTTGCCGTGTTCTCCAGGCCGGAGGACGGCGGTGCTGGCAGAGCCAGGCTGTGCCCGCCATCCTGCAGGGCCGCGGCCCGGGGCGCTCGGGGGCCTGCGGGGACGGGGGAGGGCGTGGGAGAAGGAGATGCAGCGGGAGCGGGAAGCGAAGGATGTTGGCAGGCAGCAAGGTAGCCAAAGGTGTGCCAGGCTCCGCCGTGCCGCCAAATGTGTCCGGCTCCCGCGGCTAAGGGAGAGGCTCAGACCGGGGACACGCTGAGCATCCTCCAGCCCAGCCCGGGGGATCGGTTAAGGAGCGGGGTCGCGGAGCGCAGGCAGCAAGGCTCAGGCAGCGCTTCTGCCTGCTCTGCCTCCCGCCTCCCCCTCTCCCCCAGCCCTCCCCTTCATCCCTGTTGTGTGTGGCAGCTAAACACCGAGGCGAGCGGGAGCGGATGGCGGATTGCACGCACGCCAGGCAGCCTGGGATGCTGGCTTTTCCTTCTGCAGGCTGCAGGCAGGGCTCGGTTTCAGGCATGAATGGAGAGAAACCTAAAAAGAAAGCTTTCTATCTAGTGAGGATGAAGCCACTGAAGGAGCCCAACACTAACAACGTCTCTTTTGTGATACAGTATCACATAGGCAAGGAGATCAAACACATTTGCAGCAACTGCAGTCGCGGGGAGGAAGCCCGTGACGGTGAGTGCTGAGATCCTGTGGGTGTAGGAGCGAGGCAGGGGAGCGCGTGTGCTTGCTTGGGGGGCGCGCGGACATGTGTGCGCTCCCGTCGGAGCCTGGGATGCTCGGCTTGCTCCTCCACAGATCCCAGGGAAAGAGGAAAGGAGGCGCGGGAGGAATACGCTGGGCATTGATTCAGCCTGTCGATCAGGGAGATGCCAAAAGGGACAGGTCCCTTCATTTGCCACAGAAGCTTTGTGCTAACAGTTAAGGCACCAACTCTTCTCCTTTTTTTCCATTCCCTTTTCTCCCCATTTGCTACAGAAATTGTTGTTTGTATTGAGTGTGTTTTGTTCTCATTCCTATGAATTTTAGATGAGGGGTTTTTGCCTTGATACATCAACTTTTTCCTTGTCATGCTGCCATAGAGTTTGCTTGACTCAACTGAGTATCTGGAAGGTCTGGTTTATCAGGAATACCACTAGTGTGATTTTCATCGTGTTGTCAAATGCATGGGGGAAATTGTATTTTTATTGGAATTAATACAGTGCTCTTCAGACAACTGTTCTCATCCCTTCCCCCTCTCCTTTTGGGACTGAGCAAAACCTCTAGAGGGTATTCAGAGAGTGACGGTGTAATCAATCACAGGTGTTGCTACAGGTAAGTATATACTTTTTATGTTTCTAGGAATGCAAATATTTGAAGGCAACAATGACAAATTCTCTGGATTTCGCCAAAGTCAGCTATTAGAAGAAACCGAGAACTAGGAGCAGCATGTAAGCATTCAGGCAAAAAATAGCCTCACAGATGTTGCCCCACATTCTTGTTCAATGTTGTATTACTTTGCTTTGCTTGTGGATATACATGTTACTTAGGACTGAAGGCACTCGACTTAGGTCCCTATCAACTGATGTGGTATACAGATCTCATTTTCTGAAGGTCAGGGAAAGACTTTTTTTGATGATAAACGTGAATTTGAAATTGTTATTGTTTTCTGAGCTGAGGTTCTTAGTAGTTGTTGGCACTTCATTTTTCAGCTTTTGACATTAAGGTTAGTATTATTACTATTATTAATAATAATATTTTAATTAACCAACTCTGTTTTCATTTGCTCTATGCAAAAGAACAAAATATTATTTGGGATCTCATGGTTCTTTTTCTACCACAGGTCTGCAGTTTAACAAAGTAACCGTGTGTTTGCTAATGTCTCTTCAGAATAAGCATCCTGCTAGTGTGATTATAGTTTCTTTCATTAAAAAGCAGCTAAAGCTGAACAGAATTGCTTTTGGTGAATAGGGAGACGATAGCCTAAGAAGCCTGGAAACCCACAGTGGGTTAAGCATTCTTTCTGCTTATGCCACTACAGCTGAGGGAAGAATCTGATTAATGTTATCTAAATTGTTGTTTCCTTTCCTGATACGTGCTGCTACTGACAGCAAGCCCCACAGATCTTAAAGGAATGGCTATGTCCAGCAGTAGTAGTTACTTTATACTACTAGTGTAGTTTATATATCATTTAAAGCAAATGAAGCCGTTTATAAAAATATGCTTTTCTAGATTAATTGAATTGATCTAAAACTCAATTGTGTCAACATCTTTTACTGAGGTTTTTTTTGGAACCCTGTACTTGAAGTCTTAGCACAGTAAGTAAAGAATATGCTTTCCTCCCTTTTAAGGCACACATGTACACATGGATGCATGTAAATATATAGCTCCAGTTACTTGTACCTCTTAGCAGACTAATAGGTTTGTATTTTAGGGGTTTTCTTCCTTTTCTATGTTTGGTTATTTAACTTCAAACCATTGCACACTCCGAGGGCAAGCTGTGCCTCTTACTTGCCTCCAGTAACCCTAGGGAGGCAAAGAATAGAGCAGAGAGGCTCCCAGGCAGCAGGCTTTCAGAGCATGTCATAGGTCTGGTTTTGCGCCCTCTTTCTGTGGGGTAGGATTTCATACTGTGTCATGCAAATGAGTTTTAAGATCATAATTTTAGAAGTAACTAATACCAGCACAGCCTTAATCTTTTCTTTCCCACAGCATGCACAGCTATGAGTGTCTTTCAGAAAGTAAAGAAACTGTAGTCCCAGCAATGCTGACTGGGGACACTCACTGATTTGACTCTGACACATTTTTCAGCATTGAAAAATACCAGTGGTTTTTGTTTTTTGTTTTTTTTCTGGTGAATATTGATTCTAGACCTTTTGGTGTTTGGAGGGAAAGGATGATATAATGAACTGAAATTACATGATGATCATATCAGACAGATCAGGTAAAAATCTCTGAATAGCTCAGATACAGAGAAACTTGTTGGGATCTCAATATGTCCGTGCATCCTCACAGTTGCACAACCTAAAGAGCATTTAGAAAGGGGACCACTTACTACTCTTTTTGAGGGAAATGCACAGCACTTTGAAATGTGAGCACCCCCACCCTGCTTTTCAAATTATGTGTAGTTTATATATGGTCTTGCAGCCTCTAGTTGATCTACTGTACCCAAATGTCCTGTGTGGATCCTGTGACCTGAGCAACTATTGTTTTTGTTGGAACCGTGTACAAAGACCACGATTAAGTCCCTATGGCATAGACAGATAAGTTGGATACCTTGATTTAATGCTGAAATATCTTCCAAATCCAGTTAAGTCTCCTGGATTCTAGTCATTGTCTTACTCTACAGTTTCATTGTTCTACTACTCTCGAAGGAAAGTTTATGCCAAATCTGAGGGAAATCCTTCCGAGACAACTAGCTAATCTAGCAAAAGTCATGACTAGGAGAATACTAAAAGAGATAGCCATGAAACTGAAGAAAAAGATGGAAGCAGGTACTGAGTCATATGATATCTTGGAAGGGAGGTCATGTAATTTGGAGAGAAGTCAGTGAAGGAATTTTGCAATACAGATGGGCTCACTGAAGTAGGGGTAAAAGGAGTTGGTGTGGATGCAGCATTTTGATGAGGTAAAAAATAAGAAGTGAGGAGCTCAAAGGCTACAGTAATAAGATGGACACTGGTGATGCTTTACCATTGGACTGAAAAGAATGGATATATTTCATGCTAATTTAGTTGCAAAATAGAAAACAATGAGAGAGGTCTATAAAAGCACCAATACTGAAAGGTTGGGTGACTGAATAACAGAAACCGTGTTGAAAATGGAGTGGTGAAGCTGTATGGGAGTGAAGAATGAGATATTCAGTACAGGATGCCAGAGAGGCAATCAGACATGGTGGACTGAACCAAGAGGGAGAGGTCAAGTGAAGAGAGATATGAGTCACCTCCAGGAGCATTCAGGGCTGAGCTCTGAATGCTAAGGGCTGTGAGGGATGTGTTGGGAGAAGCAGAAGGGTGAAGAGTTGCAAAAGTCCCAAGAAAAAACATAGAAGAATTGAGGAGACAACACAGGTTGCTCCAGAATCATGAAGAGGAATGAAAATGTTTTCTGAATGTAAATATGGAGAAGTGACTGATAGTCCAGTAGAGCAGAAGGAGCTAGAACTACAAGAGATCAAGGTGCACTGCAATGCTAAACATCTCCTGGTATGTATGGAGCACTTCTCAGTGTGCTGATTTTGGTGGTCTCTGTGAGGGCTGTGATAGTGCTGGGTCATAGCAGATGACATGACTAACAGTAGTCAGAGAAACAAGTAAAGGAAGAGGCTTGGCTGGTTTTTATTTATTTCATACTGAAAACTGACTGCAAATCTCAGTGTCCTAATGAATTCTGAGCCTGGCTCTGGAACATGCTTTAGACAGATCTTTACTTCAGTGTGGCTAGAAAGAATGGTAAAGACTTCAAAGAAACCCAGAGATGACCTAACAGAAAGACTGAGTGGAACAACTGAAGTGGGATACTTTTGATTCTTATGCAGAGAATCTGACAAGAAAACTTATATGGAAAGAAGTTAACTTAAGAGTGTACTGGATGAGACGGAATTCACAGAGCAAAGTGGTTTTTTATCACTGACAAATGAGGGTTCTCAGCTCAAGGGTTCTCTGCAGAATATCACTGGGCAACCTCGGGCATGTCCATCATGTATCACTCTGTATCCAAGCTCCTTGTCTGTAAAATGGAGACAGTGGGGTTTCCTTCAACTTGCCTGCTGTAAATAGATTATGAGTCCTTTAGTGGAGAAGAGGAAGAAAGGACTGTTTCTGGCCATTTGCATTCCTAGTGCCAAGGACTGTGGGGCTTGAGGTTTTTTGGGACTTTAGGTTCAAGTGCAGTGGAAGTACAAATAATACTAAGAATGAACATACCTGAAAAGTTTCATTCAGAGCTGATATTCAGTCTATTTATTATGTGCTCCTATACTTCATGGTTTCACTATTTAAGCAGAAAGTATTCTAAGATCTTATATATGCATGAAAATCAGCATGGACTGAGATACTGTTGCCGTAGGAATTCTGACACTTGTTTTTCTGATGCTGCCCATCTTCTGGAACTTCCAGATAAATATCTTTTCCAAATGGAAAAGGGGAGGGTTGTGTATGGGGGCTTGTGCATGTGTGTGTGTGTGTGTGTGTGTGTGTGTGTGTGTGTGATTCCCACCTGAAACTGAAGACTTATTCTTTTTAACTGGGAACTTTGAGAACATTTACTTTAGCATCACTTAAGAGATTGTCTCTGAGGTGATTGTATTGCTTCCCACAAAAGTAATTTCTAAATTAAACAGTTATCTTCTAGACAAACTGCAAGCCCTGCAAGAGCTATGTATAAAAATACGTTTTACTTCACTAATTCTCACATTATTTCAGATGGTAACTGCTTTTTCGTTACCATCTGCAGAGTGAGCAAAGTGTGTTGCTATGAGGCATTGCAGTCTTTTACAGTGGTACCTGTCAAAAATCATAAAATATTTTGGAGTGAAAAAATTAGACTACATTGAATGGAAAAGTAGGGAAAAAACCAGTGTACCTGGTCCTGTTGTGAAGCATGGGAAGCTGATAATCAAGTTTGAGGTTTGAACAGCTGATACAATTATGTAATGTGTGTCTTTACTCCCGGGGGGATAGTTACCCTAAAGAAAGAGGCAAAGAGGGAAGGGCATGGGCTTCATTGCAGAGTGAAATATGTCTCCTTTGCAGAACAGATCATAGAACCAAATTAGTTTATTTTTGTCAGTTGAACTCTGTAGTATTTGATTTGGATGAGTATGGTGCTATGCCAGAGAAAGCTGATGAGATCAAGCAAAGATGCTCCACATCCCAACAGGTTGCTGGTGAGCTGCGTGGCCCACTTTGTTTCCACCAGCATTACTTTCTGCTCTGGAAGATACAAGCCCTTGGTGTTTTGCAGGATGTAAGTAAATGTACCTTCTAGGAGGAAGGTGTGATGCCTACTTATGCTAACTTCCAGATAGCAAAAGCTGCCAGGACATGATCCTTTACTTTTCCTTTACCAAGGAGTGGAGGGGGCAAAGTCCCAGCCCTCTACTCCGTCACTTTGTCTTGCACATTGGAGACTAACAAAAACTCATCAGTAACCTGTGGGTTTGACCTGAGATCAGAGACTAACAGGGATCTATTAGTGCTGCTGCAGATGGGCATGGCCTGCAGGCAGGGAGGAGAGTGGGGAGGAAGAGAAGAGGAACAGAAAGGTCCATTTAGGCTATAAGAGTCTGTCCCCTGGCTTACACATTTGCGAAGACTACCAGATGCGAGTGGCTGACCTGTTAGATGTGAGACTTCCCTTAAACACTGGCAATTATTTCAGTTGGCTAGTCTGCAGCTGAAGTAAAGAAAAGAGATGGGGGAAGAGACGAAGTGACATTTATGTCCCAAAATAAAGCTGAAGAAATATCGTGAAGCCTGGAGCATGTCATTAACTGCTCACATGCATCTCTGTAGTGACTAACTCATATCCTGTTAAACTGCCTATAGCAAAAGCTGCTGGCCACAAAATAAGCCAGTTGTGTACCATTCCAGATGACACTGTGCTGGCAATAGGAAATTCACAGCCCAAGTTTGCATGGGGTGTCACCCAGCAGAACTCCAGGCTTACTTTGAAGTGCCCTGGAAGATGTCTTGTCCAAAATTGCAGTATAATTTACATTATTAACAGAAACTCTAGGAAAAATATAGGTGGTAAGCAAGTTCTTCACTTTGGTAAATTAGGTAGTATGAGGAAAAAAAAGTGTACACAAGATTGGGTAAAGCTTATGCAAGCAGATTAATAAGTTCTTTGTTTTTCAGTGAAAACTCC
Source organism: Peucedramus taeniatus (assembly GCA_013400575.1). Classification (NCBI taxonomy): domain Eukaryota; kingdom Metazoa; phylum Chordata; class Aves; order Passeriformes; family Fringillidae; genus Peucedramus; species Peucedramus taeniatus. The sequence goes on along the minus strand of WBNO01016301.1, from coordinate 154,200 downwards.
TGTGTCCTTATGGGGGAAATGTTTGCCACCTTTTCTGGGAACTCTGTATATCTTTGTCATTGATTTGAGGAGTTTTAGGGACAAAACCAACAAAAACAATGGAATTGATCATGATGGCTCAGCACCCCCTCGTTTTTATTACACATTGCTGACATCATGACACAGATAAGAGGATACCTTGATTCTTCAGGTCTTTAGAGAGCAGACAGCTTATCTGTTTCAGTTCTGTCTCCTTTTATTGTTTTCTCCCCTTTCCAATGCTGTAAGTTGTCATCTTTTGATAGCATTTTACCATCCTGCTTTCTATCTCAGAACCAAGTCTATGGTCTTGGTATATGTAAGCTTCTTAAATGCAAAGATTGGGGCAACACCAAACACACAATAAAAAATCATTTCCTTGTGGGAATTTCAAAAAAGCAGGTAAAATGCCATCAAGTATGATGAAAGCAATACAGTGGTTTACCTGTATTTAACAGTAATGATATGCTCTGAGTATTTGTTATTATCCTGATTAATATGCCTTTTTTTACATCCACCACCCCTATGTCCTGTACTATTCTTTGGTCCCTGCCCAGATGGGCAGCTAGATTCCATTTCTGCGTTTTGTCTTTTCTTCTTCTCTTACTTGCTTAGAAATGTTTCTCTTAGACGGTGATTTGCTCATTTGGCTTCTTAGTTTTTTGAAACTTGCAATTCTTTAGAAGAAAATGAGATTGATGAAAGTACTTCACTTTACAACCATTACTGGGATTTTATTAAGTCATATTGTCACTGGCTGTCAAAGCTAAACAGCAGAGAAATACTGGGTATGGGGGGAAGAGATCAGAAGTATTCTGCCGTGCAATGTCCTTTCCTTTTTTCTATTTTTTTTTCTTTTTTTGGCTTTTCTTTTCTTTATAAATCATATCATTAAAAGCAGCAGAGTTCATTTATGGGCTCCTTGACTGATGAGCAAAACCTATCCTTTGAGTATACTGTTGTATTTATGACATTTTCATTCATTTCTGCTCCCTCAGCAGAGGAGGTAGGCTTTCCACATCAGTTTTTGTATTGTAAGATTTTGTTTCTTGATCTGTTTCAGTGACTAATAGTAAATGCATAGCTATTCCTTTGTATCCTCTAAGATATTCTTGTTTGTAATCAGACAATATCAAATTTGACTTCCTGTTGTTGACACCTTAGCCCACAATTAGCCAGAATCTAATTTCAAGAGCACAGTATAAGTATCTGCAGTACCATCTTGCTAATAGTCTGCCAGAATGTCTAAGATTAATTGGATATATTTGTAGTCTCTTTAATGGATCACGCCAGGTCTCACACACCGTCCCAAATCCATTAGCCAAACCCCAGCACCAGGGGACTGGTATAACTGAAGGGCAGCACCAGAGTGTGCAGTGGTTAAGCCAGCTTTGTCTGCATGTTTCAGTGGCTTTCTTGAAAACTGGAGGGTACTGTGATGTTTGCCATTATCTAAATGAATGCAGCAAAGCTGCAAAGGGGTGAAGTTGGGACACACTTGGAGGCCCTGTTTCTCCTTTGTGACTTGGATTTGCGCGCTTCTCAGAAAATAATTATGTTCTTGCCATCCCTATGAGGTGGATAACTGTCCTCTTGCTGGTTTTTTGCTCCTGTGAAGTGACATGAATTTTCACTGGTCTGTTGCTTTTAGTCTCCTTGTCTCAGAAAGGGTTGGGTAGAGAGGAATAAGATAATGTTTGATCATGTCACTGTCATCTCTCACTGACTTTTCTGGCTTTGGGTCAAGCTTATTGAAGATGAGGCAAATCTAGCAGAGCCTTTGCCTTTGGATGAGACTCTTAGATTCAAAAGATGAGTTATTTCTGTTGCTCTGAGAAACAATGAGCACATGGTATAATTTAAATCAAAGATAAAATCGGCCACTATAAAATCACCTGCTGCAGCTTATTTGGAACCACTAGACATAGCATTCTGGCTTGCTAATGTGCAGGCTACCCTGCCTGAAACATGCCCAAAATCACAGTGCCCATAGCCAACATTAAGCAGTGCTGTTGAAAGAGCTCTCATGGACAAGCAGTGTTCCTCCCTGAAAGGAAGCTCTGCATCCCAAGTAAGAGAAACCACAAATGACAGATGGCCAGACCTGACTGACAGCCTCTGCATATTTCCTCTGCATGGACAGTGGAAATTTTTAAGGTCTGAAGATACAACTCAGGAATAAAAGACAAACATTTCCCCAACCTTCCCCAATTCCCCTTCCCCAAAAATAAAGTTGTGTCCAAAATGTCCAAAGAGAAGAGGAGGGCAGGTTTCTGCATATTTATGATTTATAGTCTGCTAGTCAGGACATAAACTAGGTAACTTGGTTTGTTATTATTGTGCCCATTTCTTTGCCCCTAACCAGGAGAAGTGTTCAGTCTCCATGACTTACTGAATCTCCAAATCCCAAGGGTTGCAATTTAGGATGTACAGCCTCTTGTGCAGGGAGAGCCCAGCGTATATATTGATTGAGTCATTTTGAAAAGGATGTAAGACGTAGTTCAAATCTTCCGTTTCCTTCCTCCTGCCCTAAGCTGTGCAGCCCAAGGCTAGGATGACAGGTTTAGTGCTGCAGTTCAGTAGATGGCCTCCCCTATCACTACTTAGAAGAAGGATCTTGCCCTCTGCCATCTTTTGCCTGACATCCTTCAGGCCGTTAGTCTAATGGCTTCATGCAATAGAAGTGCAAGGAATAAAATTTAAGTGGATCCAATTGTTTAATTTATCTTGGGAGATTTAGGTAGCAGAGAATGATTTTTATTTCACATTGCCTCCTAAGAGAAGTTGATTATCTATTTGAAAAAAGAGGCTACAGGTATTTTAAATCTTCTGGAAGCACAGAAGTTTAATGATGGAAATACTTAGACTATCAAGTCATGGCAAGAAACAAGAGTCTAAGTTTTGTTAGAAGTTTTGATAACTATTTTTTATCTTCAGTTGTAGGCTAAGGGATGTTCAGATGCAACACAGTTAGTGTTAACTTGGTGTTAGTTATCCTTTTAGTACAGATTCAAGAATAAGCAGATGGAAATGTTGGTAAGCAGACTTGAATGCATTGGAGATCTTAGGATAAATTAGAATACTCATTAACTACATTCTGACAAATGAGCCAGGCCTGGAAATGTCACTGTGGTCTATTGCATATGCTGTCTATGTATTAGCAAGTTTCTCCAAAGTATTGATGATCCATGTATTCATATCCACATGGACTGTAGACATGGTCCCTAATGTCAGCAGTCCATGTCATAAGGATTATGACACCAGCTTTACCTCTCTTTACCCTGTGCATTGGCTGCAGTTACTTTGCCGTTTCCAGTATTCTGATACTATCTGAAACTGTATGTGTACAGCTCCAATGTTACTTTTTAACATGGAGACTCTATCAACCTTGCTTTTGGTAAAATAGGTAAATAAATAAAATAAATAGAAATGTTATTTCTTCTGTATCATCTGAAATTGAACTCATATAAAGGGTGTGTCATGCTGCTGTAGTGCTTTATAGAATCTTATCTTTCCCATTTTACTTTCCAAGCTGCTTAAAATGTCAACACTGATAAAAATTCAGATGCACAGACTGAACAGTCAGCAGTGTCGGTGCACAGACATGTGGGTGAAGGTGCACAGACATGTGGATGGATGGATGGATGGATGGATGGATGGATGGATGGATGGATGGATGGATGGATGGACGGACAGACAGTGGAAGATATTTGAACCAGAAGTGAAGCCAGAATTTGAAAGATCTCATCCCTCTCCTCCCATACACCAGCAAAACAGGATGCTTTCCTTATTCTAGCACACTGGTGTTATTAGATGAATAGTTTTGAAATTTGGGTTCACCCTGAAGGGAAAGCCAGGTGCAAAGACTTGTGTGGAACTTTGCTTATTTGAATCTGAATTGCACCCTATTGAGAAGTAGAAGAGTGAGATGAGTAAAGCTTTCATTAATATTCACAGCCCCTAAAAAATTGTCTGCAGGTTTACAGTCATGGGGGTGAGAAGTTGTCTTCCAGAGATCTGCTGTGGAACTTAAGACAGAATTTGCTGCCTGCTCCAGCATCTGAATAGAGGAGAGCAGTTCCTCCCTGTCTACTCTCTGTAGCTGCAAACTTGGGCTCCTCTAGCAGCTATTGAAGAGAATTAGACACGATACTTAAATGGTAAAGAAAGGAGGGACTCATGAGGCTCAGCTGTGTAGCTTCCTCTCCTTCAAAGTCCACCCCCTAAGTCACATGTATTAGCAAGCTAGAACTTGGGAGGTGTTTCCTTCTTTCTTTCTTGTGTGTCTCATTTAAATAAGGACAGTATTTTCTCTGCATTATTTGACTCTAGTTACTAATGTGCGTTTGCTTTTCTATGCATTTTTGTCATCTGAGTCAAATGCCATTTTCCTTGTGAACTCAATATGCTCGTGCTGAGCATAGAAATCCATGAGCCTAAAAGAAAATAGTGAGATCGTGTAGTTCCAGTGAACTGATGCTTCTTTCTCTTATTCATCTCAAGTTGGCAGAACAGGCAGTTCACTAAACAGCAAGACAGGCATTAGTTCATTAATACATCTGCTGACATTGCATAGAGGCTCAAGAAGGACACTTTTTGGTAATATTTTTCTTTGGGGTTGTTATCAATTGTTTTTCATTTTTCAGCTTTCTTTGGCCATTGGGCTGAGTGAGAGAAATTAATTTTTAAAAAATACAGACCTATATAAAGATGGGCATTACTTGTAGAATTCAGCAGCTCTGAGCTAGTGCACCTGTTCCCTGTGCTTACCAAGCAAACGGTGTTCTTCACTTGCTATGATTAATTTAGTTCAGATTTTTGCTTTATTATGGCATGTAGACCAGGTTCCACTTTTATATGTTTGTGTGTTAGTACCTGCAGTTACATACCTGTTTTGTTTCTTGTTTCCTCCCTTTTTAACTAAATGTTTGGGAAATTTTTCAATCTGAACACCACCATAAGCCTTCTAAAACTTGGTATACTCGGCCAGATGTCATGGTTCAAGACAGTCTCTGACTTGTGAATTCAAACAAAAATGCTGTTTAACTAAAGAGATTTTTGAACGTTAGAATTGTGGGGCAAATACTCCAGCTCAGTTGGAAGAGCATATGACATTTGACTTGACAGAAAGGGATTTGTGATACTTGTAGGATGTCATGTAGATTCTTCTCCTAAATAAGAACAGTACTTAAAATTGAGAACCTGTTCCCCATAGGTTATATAGAAAGAGGCAGTTTATATTGCCAAGAAATGCTCAGAAAGGTTTATGCTGTACTTGTTGTGGTTTGTTGTTTTGGTTTGGTGGCTTTGGGGTGTTTTTAATCATCTGCAGAATCTTGATGATTTTGAAAGGAAACTTCAGCATGTAGGCAAAACAGATTTCGTCAGTTTGTTGCTTTGTCCAGTACCAGCAGTGAAGGGGTGAAAAGAGATCCCTTTGTTTTAATTGTAAGAAATGTCAGGGTTTGGTTGAATTTCATCCTTCTTCTGGATTGAAATGAAACATTGTGCAGATGCTTGTCACAGTTACCTTCATGATGTTGAAAATGAACTTTGCTGCCAATTTCATGGCCAAGTGACTCTGTATAGGCATATCCCAGTGCGCTGCTGAATGCTCTGCTTGTATTTGCAGCTCACAACATGCCACTGGTTCCTCTCTCAAACACCACAGAAAGTCAATACAGTGGAAAGCACTCAGTCACACACCATGTCCTAATGTCTTCTCTGCCAATTTCTTCAAGGTAAATTTTATCATTCTGGAAAGGACCCTTTAGCAGCTTTGGCCAGTCACTAGATGATTTGGGTAAAGTAATTTGACTCCTTGTGACCTTTGGACTCCTTGTGACCTTTGTCATTTGCTGTGCTACAATCAGGATTTCATTAATTTCTTTCTGCTAGCATTATTTCAGAGCTTTTTCTGTGACCATGTTTTCTTGGTTCCCTGTAGTATCTTTTTTCTTAGCTCTAAACCCGTTCTCATTTTTTGAGCTATTTCTGACTGCTGGACTTGGAATAATTCATGAGCTTGAAGCTACATGCATAGGTCCTTTCTTTGGCTGTAACATTTTTTAGGTAGATATACCAATTTGATTACCTGATGGGCACCATCTTTTTTTTCAAGGCAGCAGCAGCTTTTTGGAAACCAGAGATTTTCCTATAAATCTATTGAGCAAGCGCAATATCCTGCAGACCTCAGCAACCATGAGACAACCTAGAACTTTATTCTAAAAAAGATGGTGGGAAAAAAAGTGAACTCATAGCTATGAAAAGCACACAGAAAACCTCAGTGTGTTTTAGTCAACAACTTTCTATGCTTTATTCACGGCCTTAAAGGAATCATGGATGTTTTTGTCCCCTTTGAGTATTCATCTTTGAAACTCAAGTCTCTACTGTAAGGGCCCAAACTAAGTGCCATTTGAATAAACAGAAAAGTTCTCATTATAACCATAGGTACTGCTGCACTTAGGTACTTAAAGCAAAGGTATTTAGTACTTATTGTAAATTCCTGAACATGGATACAGACTGTCTCCTTTCAGAGAACATATGAAACTTTTTTTTTTTGCTAGGCTGTTACTGAGGGAGGTTTTAAAACTCATATTTAGGCTCATTATCAATGTGCCATTTGGTATAATTACTCCTTTCCTCTTGGCCAACTTCCTATCAATTTCTTTAAAGAACAAAAACAGAGTTTCTTTTTCCTGAGGGAAGGAATACAGAGTTTACAAGGGAATGGTTAAAACTTTCTAGCTCTTAAATGAGGTACTTTTTTTCTCTTCTCCCAGCCATTACAGTAGCTAAAAACTCAAATCTTTATGATGATAGTGGTGAGATGGTACCATTGTATTTAGGAAGTTTAATGTTTGCAATACCATTTTCTGAATAGTATTACTTTTAATAAGAGGACATGCCTGTCTCAAGTTTCTGAAAAATATAAAGATATGCCTTCTAAAGCACAAATTTTTAGTAAAATAAAATATTGGATATCCCTACTTCCAAGAACGTCAAAAGAAAAAGATCAGAAATTGTATAGTCCATCAGAAATCCCCTAAGAAATTTAGAAGTATTCAAATGTTTTTTCTGGGACTTCTCAAAAGAAACAGCTAGCCTTTTGCACTAGTGGTTTATTTTTAGAAGGGGGGAGAACTTCCCTGATTCCCAGTGAGGACTGGTAGAGCCAAGGTGCTTTGCTATGTGACCAACTGTGTCTTCCTCTGTTTACATGGCAATTAGGAAAATTGTCACCCACTAAGAGAAGCCTAGCAAAATGTGAGAAGCAAACCCATGGGCTTTCATGGACTCGATCCTTTTCTTGGATTACTTTGTAGCTGAGTAGAATTTGTAATTCAAGCTGGTTTAAGAGAGAAATTCAACCATGAAAATGTAATTATTACCAGCTCCTTCAAGAAGACAGTTTCAATCACTAGCAAGCTGAAACAAGCATAGGAAAAAATGCTATGCACTGTTTCTTCATCAGGATATATTTAGGAGTTGAAGGTACCTGGGCTTCAATTTCTGTTTTTTCTTGTTGAATGGGTTAAAGATTTGCTGGAAGGAAGACATCTTCTCTGTTGCCCTTAGCTTTGGCTTTCAGGGAGAGCTTGAGCTGTGATGGATGAGACTTAGCTTTAGTTGATAAGTTTGGGTATGACTGAAAGACAGATCAGATTGCTTAACAACCCAAGTGTCTGTAGGGATCCATCTAGGACTCCTGAGCCACGGTGCCTAGTCCTGTCCACGTGTGTCATGGTTTCACCCCAGTCAGCAACTAAGCCCCAGACAGTCACTCGCTCACTCTCCACAAGCAGGATGAGGGAGAGAGAAGAGGAAGAGTGAGAAAGCTTGTGATTTGAGATCAAGATCGTTCAATAGGTAAAGCAGAAGCTGCGTGCACAAGCAAAGCAGAATAAATAATTCCTTTGCTACTTCCCATGGACAGGAAAGTGTTCAGCAGTCCCCAGAAAAGGGAGCTTTATCACGATGACCTGGGAAGACAAACACCATCACTTCAAACATCTCCTTCCTTCTTCTTTCCCCAGCTTTATATGCTGAGCATGGCACTCTATGCTCTGGAATACCCCTCGAGGAAGTCAAGGCTGGCTGTCCCTGCTGTGTCCGCTCCCAGCGCCCTGTGTATCCCCAGCCTCCTTGCTGCTGCAACTATGTGAGGACAGAAAAGGCCTTGACACTGTACAAGCCCTGCTCAGCAGCAGCAAAAGCATTCCTGTGTTATCAACACTGTTCTCAGTGCTGATAACAAATCGAAAACCTAGCTCCATATGAGCTTCTATGAAGAAAATTAACTCTATCCCAGCCCAAACCAACTCATTGTGTATTGAAGGAGTTACTGATGTTGCAGTGGTTGATACCCACTTGTAAGGTGAGAGTCACAAACCCCACTGCAACTGTTTTGCCTCATAGCATTTCATTTGTTTTACATGAAGTTAGAATTGCAGTAGTTCTGTGGGTATGACTTGGGCTCAGCTTTCTCTTCCGAATTTTTTGGTGTTGTGAGATTTAATCTCCTTCTTGGCAAAATACCTTTAAAGGAGGTTTGAAGAGTAGTATTTTTCACTCTGCCAGGTGAGCTTTTAGTGTGGCAGTGGATTACCTTGGAGTTAATGCCCTAGATGGGAAATTCTGCTTGTAGCTGACATTTACACCAGAACATGAGATTTTTATGGCAGTTCTTCACAGGCTGAAACATGGATGCCCAGCAAGCTCTGCTAACAGGGCTACATCTACCCATCTGTACTCTCCTGCTTTTGCTTTCTGGGGAAAGGATGTAGGAGACAGCGCCAGACCTCTCTCATCTTTCCCCTCATGCCTTTAACAGAAGATCCCCAGAAGCAAAAAAAAAGGGACAATGAGAAGCAGTATCTTCATTCCTCTTTATTATCCTTTGTACAGAACTGGACAGGATCAGGCTCTCAACAAATCACAGCTGTGAACAGTAGTTTCTTTCAATACATAAGTGAAGCATTAAAGAACCCACAGTAAAGCCCTGGAATAGTGTTGGGAGAAGGTTGTTTGTGCTGGCAGATCAGTGCCCTAACTATCACTAATGCTTTCTTTCAAACCCAGTAGGTCTTGAATTCTTTAAAATAACAGCTTTAGGGGGATAGATGTGCTTCTTCATCCATCATGGTATGAAAAGTAGTAGTGCTCCCCAGGAAAATCAGAGATGTGGGTTTAAACCTTTTCAAGGGGAAGATGAAAGTGACCCCATGATTCTCCTTTCTGCCAAATAAGTTCTCTGCCTGCTCTAACAGAAAAGTCCTTGTATCTCATCTTATTTCCTCTTGCTTTCTTAAAAGTGCACACTGTGCATCTCCTCCCTGCTTGTCAATTAGGAAGGGTAAAATATCCCTTAATTTCAAGCTGAAGTTTTTTACTGGAGCAGTTCCTGGTACCTATGGAACTGTAGCCCCAAGAACAGTGTGAGATCTCTTCTGCTTTTGCTGGCCCTGTTTTCCTCTTGGTTGGTTTTTTGATGTGTTCCACTTATAGTGACTGCTCTGAGTCCTATTTTGGAGCTGCTGAGTCTCCTGACATTGTGTGTGATGCCCAGGATAGACCTGTGGTGTCTGCTCCAGTGTCTGGGCACATGACAGTGATGAGCTATAGTACTGTTTATTTGATTTAATCTTGAATCTATATGAAATAAATGCATAAAAGATGGAAAACCTAGTGAGTAATTAGAGCAATAAAGGATACACAAAACAGTTGATATCAAAGAAATCTAAAAATTCTTATTTTCTATAGTTACAGGTTTATAGGAAGAGATTATATAGCTATTAGTGACATAACCTGATAAAGTGCTTTTGTTGCAAGTGAAAATCTTATGTACTTAAGATACTTATGTATCTTAAGTACTATCTTATGATACAGAAAATACTTAGTGTTTTGAGAGAATTCATATCTATAAAGACATGTTTAGAGTGATGCATTCAGTGCAGTTTGCAGTTTGCAGAGGTTAAAAAAGTGGCTTTCAGATTGCAATCATCATGAATAATTAATGTTTTACGTCAAAATGGGGATGAGTCAAAAGCAGGGTCCTGTTGTATTGCACTAAAAACCACAGATTACTGCAGTGTCCTAGAGGGATTAGACTTCCAAAACTATTCTCTGCACTTCTGTGCCAACAAGAGAAATAAATAGACTGTGATAGAGAGATTGTAGCTGAGAAGAGAGCTCTACCATGGTATGGTACCTGTGCTGAAACAGGCAAGGTTAAGAGATGAGAGACTCCATTCATGGACACAGTGCAAAGTGCTGCACACCTGGGGAGCAGAAATAATTGGCAGGGGTTTGGAACATGTTGCTTAGCATGCAGAGGAAAGCTACTGACAGGCTCTTCATGGCTCATAAAATCACTGTGCCAGCTCACTGCCGCTGCAAATGCATAGGTCCAGTGGGAGCTGTTCTCCACCAGATAGGTAATCATCCTCATTTGGCAAGACTGGGTTTAGACTGCACTGTGACATGCCTTCTCTTTCATTGGAACACAGACTTTGTGAAGTTAAGAAAAGTTTAAATGGATAATTCATATAGTAAAGGCAAGGCTAATGCAAATTAATTCCAGGTGCAAAAGGAAATTAAAGGGAAACAACTGAACATAAGATAATAGAAGAGCAGAAAATAAACCATTTTCCTGAAAGAAAAACAAAGTGTTTTTTAATTGAAAGTGTTCCCATTCTAGTAAAGAGTAGACATAAGCTCAGCAATTAGAAGAGTTGTTCAGGTTTCCTGTCATTTCAAAAAGACATACGGTGTGTCTGCATCTTGCATTAAACAAAGCTGCTAGAATAAGGTCCATGCAGTCTGAAATGAAGGATATTTGGGGTGCAAGTTCAAAACAACAGGAGTTTGTTGAAAACTTATTTGCAGAAAGAAGACTGGTTGGATGTGGATTAGCAGTGGGTAATATTATGTTAGGGGGTTTTATTTATTTATATAGAGTTCTTATCATTGAATAATATGACACATTTAGTTAATTGCATCTTTAGGGCCAAGATAATTTTCAGCCTGTTACTACAGATTTGTGCAAATCTAACAGAAGGCACAAAGTAGCCATCGGAGCTTCCTAGGAAGCATTAAAATCTAACTTTGTGAAGTAAATTTCCTTTTGATTAAGATAATCATGTCTGATTATGAAAAATGAGAAAAATAAGAAAAGGTCTAAGAGAGAGCTTGGTGGGATTATCAGTGAGGAAGGTAATATTAAAGACCACCAGTGGGATGGGTGGGCTTCAGCCTTCACCAATGAAATTGCTCTTTGTACCCAAATGCTGTAATAGTGGTTTCTTTTCTAAAATGGAAGCTGGATATTATATTACATATCCGCAACATTAATAGATTAAGTAATTCCCCAACAGTGGTGGGAATGGCAAAACTGGCTGTCATTCTCCAGGAAAACTTCATAAGTTATGTTGTCTGTGGGAGTGCTTTTGATCTGTGTGCTGTGCTTCTCAAATCCAAAAAGTAGGCAACCCCTATTGTTGTCTCTTACTTGAATTTCTGGAAATCAACAGCCTACTGAAAGATGTAGGAAAATCATAAGAACATACAGAACAAATTCAAGATGGCCTGGCCTCTTTTTTTCTTTGTAATATATTTCACACACGTAATTTTTTTTATATTACTTGAATGCAAAGTACTTCAGTTTGTGGTGAGTTTTTTTTCATAAAACCCCAAGTCTTAAGCCCTTTATAAAGTCTATATGAACTTCAGGAGTATTAAGAACTACAGTAAAATCTTGAGAGCTGTCTCACAGTCAAACAGCCTATTAAAACCTCTCAGGTTTAGTTTCCCCGTTGCTAGCTCTGAAATGACAGCTTGGACAGAATAAAGTGGGAGGGTAGTGCATCACCCTCTCACCATAAGTGCAGGTCCCACTCTTTCTTTGTGTCTCAAAAAGATCTCCCATATCCTGGAAAAAAATCAGAACAAGTTCCCAAAAGCACTGAGTATCAGCAGCACCTGTGACCTGTAAATATCACATTTGTGGTACCGTCACAAATTTGTGGTAGTGTCAAGATGAGATATCCGCAGCGTGACTACAGGTACTAATGTGCACGGCAGTTCCTTCTCCCAGTACAGCAGACTGATCAGGCTGGGATTGCTGGGTCTGCTTTCCTCTTTGAAGACAAAAAAAAAAAGAAAAAGAGTGCAAGGTCTGGGTTACTTTCCATTCCTGCAAGTACCAGCTTTTTTGGGAACAGTAAAGGTGTGAAATCAGCCTACAGAGCCTGCTGTCAGCAGTGGGTGTCGCAGCCCACAGCCAATCAATAGTTATTATGAGCCAAAAAGGCAGAGAAATACGGCCAACTTGAACAAAAGATGCAGCAGCAGAGAAGAGCGCAGAATTCTGGCATTGCTTCTTGCATCATGGTCTGCTTTTATTCTTGCTGTATTAAAACTGTCATGGCTTTATGCTAATGTGGTATATTCCTAGCCAGTGATTATTATGCTTTGAATTAGCAGTGCTCTTGAGAGCATTTCTCGTGAAAAAAATCATGTCCTTCCGAGAAATGCAAATGAGAAGGAAAAAGAGCTGTTACTTGCATTAGCTTGGAACTGTGTGTGTGTTTGGAGAGGATGAAGGAGAAGGGACACTTTCATGACTGATGCCAGGCACTGCAGGACTCTGAGGCTACAGATTTGTGGGTAAGACAATACTGAAATTCAGGGAAGAGCAATCAAAATAGGGAAATGGTTTTGACACTGTGTTTGGTTTTCAGTGAACCCACCCTCTGGGTAAATTCTTTTTGACTTCAGTGTTAGTTTTGCCTGACTGTAAATCCATACTCATTTACCCTGAGTGGGAAAAGCTTCCCCAGGGGCAGTGAGAGCGCAGCTGGTATGAGACAGAGTTGTGTTGAGAAAGGAGAGTGTCTTTAAGGGGTCAGTTCTCCAGGAAATGGCCTCAGCAATACTAGTTAGGACCAGCTAGCAAAGAGAAGTTGTTGGAGCTCTGAGATTTCATAACAAAGGCACCTGGGTAGCAGAGATCTTGGCTTAGTGATGGCAAAGAGGAGAGAGGGTGAGCAGCAAGAGGAATTTCAATATGTTTCAGCCGTAGGTTTATTAGCAGGAAGCCTAATTCAGCAGCAGCAGCAGTAGCGTGTCATTCCCAGTTTGCTCAATGGTCCACTTCCTGTATTCCCCAAATAAGACACCATAGACAATACCAGCCCATTGCTTTTAGCAGCATCTCTAAAAAAAATCACAGCAATGGAACACAGTGGAATCTTATGTGCTTGAACTAGAGGCATCACAAAAATGGAAGAAGGGGAATTGGAGTGGTCCCTTTGGATCTGCATATAGAGGGCAGTGGTCTGTACCCTGTGCTGCTCTTCAAGGCCCATCACGTTCCAGTGAAATCAGAAATCATAACCAGGCAATTCCCAGCCTTGATACAGCATGTCCCAGCCCCTGTACAGGACAGAGCCTTGTAATGGGTTCTTTGGATAAGAAGGTATTTCTCCAGGCAGTCAGGCACAAAGAGCTGGAACATGAATGCTTCGGCCAGTTTATCTTTTATGCCCTCTGCTTTAAATTGAAAAGCGATGTTCTCAGAAAGGTCTGTCTTTCTCTTTATTACCCCAAAGAATAGCAGTTTTTAACCATTTCCAATGAAATATCTGGGCTCACTCTATCTTGATGGCTAGCTTTTTCTTTTTTGGAAAGTTACAGGCAGCTGTATCTGGCATGGATATTTTACAGGAAAAAGGATTATGTTGCATGTTAACATTCAAAACAAATAAAAGAGCAATAACAACCAACCTTCTTGCAAAAACCAGAGGGACTCAGATAGTAGTTCAGTTGGAGTTCTGATAATGAAACCTTCTTTGTGTTAGAAATGCGTCTCTGGCTGTTCCCATGAAAACCAACCTAAATTTGGCTCACTTAAAGCCTTGAAAAAATTTCCATTGAGATACATAAGAATTTGCCAGCCAAAATCTCTGGTGATTCTGTCAGTGTGGAGTAGGCGCACTCATCCCTTCAAAGCAGTGTTCTTGCTGAGGTTCCTGAGCTCAGGCTCATCCCTGAGGTTAATATTTAAAATACTAGAGGTGAATAGAAACACTGGGCTCTTGTCTTCAGAGCAGGAGAGGTGACAATCTGCATCCTGTCTTTATGGATCCAGACTGTGAGTGCAAACCACTCAAGTCAGTGGCAGTGTCCCATTACAACACAAGTCTGGGAAATGGTATCCCTTAAAACAAACAAACAAACAAACAAAACAAAAACCCAACAGCAACTTAAACAAACAAACAAAATAGACCCAACAGCAACAAACCACACACAAGACCCCTGCTTGTATGCTGACTGAACTATGCAGCTGTGGCACAGAGACAACCTCTCCAGCTGCTGGTACCTTCCCTCTGTTGGTGCTTTCTTTGTGGTCCCGGCTTTCCTTTCTCTGTGTCTCTAATGACAGAGATGTTATTTGCCAAAACTATCAACATTAATTTTGCCTTGCAAATTTGAGACAGGGGGACCATGCAATATAACTACATCAAATGACCATCCCCAGACTTCTCTTGTTGTCATCAGGTAGGAAGGGTAATTTAAGTTCTTCATGGGTTTTTTTTTTCAGTATTGAGACTGTCATGATGTAATAAAGGGTAAAGGTTGCAGATAACTGAAATCTTAAGAACAGAAGCTCAGTGAAAACCTCTATTCCCTTCAAGGGAATTCAGCCCTAAGTGAGGACTGTATTAAAGTCTAAAATTAAAAGTTTTAATGTTAAAAGCTAAGCATAAGAATTGAAGGGCAGTGAGTGGGCAGAAAAATGTGACTAGACTTGGGCCCCTCACTACAAGAAAGACACTGGGGTGCTGGAGAAGGGCTGGTAAAGGTTCTGGAGCACAGGTCTTATCATGAGTGTCTGAGGCAGGAGAGATTCTGAGGAGAAAAGGAGGGTCAGGGGAACCTTATAGGTATCTAGAACTACCTAAAAGGAGGATGTAGCCAGGTGGGAGTCAGCCTCTTCTCCCAGGTAACCAGTGGTAGGACTAGAGGAAATGCCCTCAAGTAGCACCAGGGAGCTTTTAGATTACATATTAGGATAAATTTCTTCATGGAAAGGGTTGTGAAGCATTGGAACAGGCTGCCAGGGAAGTGGTGCAGTCACCATCTTTGGAAGGATTTAAAAGATGTGTAAATCTGGCACTTGGGGATGTGGTTTTAGGGATGGACTTGGCCGTGCTGGGTTAACAGCTGGACCCGATCTTAGAGGTCTTTTTCATGCTAAACAATTCTATGATTCTATGATTTTTTAGCACCCTCTCTCTCACTAGGAAGTTCCAATGTAGTCCTTTTTTGTAACCCAAGCAATTTTAACGGACACAGTAACAGTACCAAAGGGTCATTATTTATCAGGGTCCTTACTCTTAATAAATATTATTAAAAGGAAATGTTTCCTTTCCATTGCAATTTAAAAAAACAAAACCTTTTAATATTTCTTTTAATTTATATTGCAGCCTTTTTTTTTTTTTTGGGCTTTCTCTTCCCCATTCTCTGTCACACTTCCCCAGGAATGGCTGATGGCTGAACTGCCAGCTGTCTAGAGTGACGTAGAACAATTTGTTAAAAGTCATAACTTTTATAGTATAATAACCCATATTCTACTACTGTTCTTTGCAGTAGATTAACAATTTCACTAAAAGAAAAGAATGTTAAAATAAGAAGGACTACAACCTTTTCCCTTTGTTACTCTTCTCTGTGTCCATGAAAAATTTTGGCCATCTGTGTGGTTTTCTGATAACATATTAAAGCATTTATTTCACTTCCCACCTTCCTTGTGTTTTTCTCTTTTTCTTGCTGATATTACAGCTGAAGAGGTGGAAAGACTGGCTGCAATGCGTTCAGATTCTCTAGTACCTGGGACTCACACACCTCCAATCAGAAGAAGGAGCAAATTTGCCACTCTTGGGAGAATTTTTAAGCCATGGAAATGGAGGAAGAAGAAGAGTGAAAAATTTAAGCACACTTCAGCAGGTAACAGTCGTGTTGGGGTCGGTTTATTAACCTGGAACTTTTTGCTCATCAAGGCTGAAAATTTGTAATACAGCCTCAGTTTATATGTATTTCAACTCTTGAAGTGTGGCTTGGAGAGATTAATCCAATTCTAAGAGAAAATCTTTAACTTTGTTACAGTCTTTTTCTTTAAAAACCCCAAAGAGACACAGTGGGTGCACTACAATTAAAGCAGCAGCTCAGCAAAGCTGTATTTTTAGGTTCTGCTACTGGAGCTAGAGCCTAACCCAGAAGAATCTTTGAATATTGATTCAGGAGATTATGAGTAAAGGAAAAAGCAATATGAAAAGATAATGCTAGTGGTCAATCTAGCCACGTTTAAGCTCCTGTGAGTGCTAACAAAGGAGTGAGAAAAATACAGGATAAAGAAGTTGACATTGTGTTGAGTAACTTGCATAACCAGAAATTATTCATTCCATTGGGCAGGAATGATGTGTCCCTTGTTTTTGGAGAAAACTGAATCTCAGTTCCTGAAACACCCTTCCTTTTGCCATTGCTTTCTTGTACTTCTAGTCCAAGACCCTTTTTTTATTAAAAAAAAAATATGGAAAACTGAAAAAATGTGGGTTTATAATGTAAATTGGTCTGAGCAAGAATCCCAGAAGCAGGCATTGCTGCATGTGGTGAAAGCTCTGCAATCTATTTAGAAGGTTTATTTTCTTTGTTCTTTCATGATGGCCAATAATTTGGTTCTGCAAGTCTTTAACCTGGATTTTCTGTGAGAAAACATGGAGTTCCTCCAGATTTCTTATTGTTTTCACTAGAACTAGAAGGAAAGCAGTGAGTATCCTGCTCCTTCAAGTGTCAGAAGAGGCTTGAGTTACAATCCAGTTGCTTTTCTGCCCTGTGTATTGCCCAATGGAAGGTTTTAGGCTCTACTTGGGTGTGCCTGTGGCACCCCAAATCCTGTACTCCTGAAAGTGTCCCACAATGGGGTGAGACATCCCATTTAACTAAGTGTGAATTCCTGAATGAGTTTAAATGCGGAATAAGTGGTTTCGGTGTTGGTATCTGAATGAGTTCTTTACTGTGTGCTGTTTAGGCTGCTTCTGATTCGTCAGCCAAAAACTAATGAACTGGACTAGATGGCTATATCACTCTGAGTGATGATCATATTTTTTGACTTGACAGCTGAGAAGCTATTGTCACCAAAAATGACATCTTTCTGCAAAACAGAAGACTTGTCTTTCATATTCTGCATCAGTCATAACCATAGTGTAGTATAGCAGGATTTCCATGAAAACCATCTATCTCTTAGGGATATGTGGACGCTTTGGTGACAACTGCTTTGAATCTAGTTTCAGCATGCTGCCTTGGTTGGTTAGAACTAAGAGAATAATCATGGCTGTTCAGGAGGAACCATGGGTTGCCAAAGCTTGCATACTGTTGATTTTTATGGTTTCTGCAGCTCCAGCTGATGAGGCTGAGCTGCATACTGCTGTGGTTAGACTGAGTGGTTTGAAGTTGGATGGAATATGGCTCCATAGTCCACTCCAGGCATTACAAGAAGTATTGCTAAGATTTGCCCCATTACCAAAATATTTGGAAAGTACACAGTGATTAAAACCAGACTGAAAACATGTATTTTCTCTTCTCAGAGGAACAGGAAGTTTTACCAGACCTGCCAGCATATCTTCTCCCCTAGTAAGAGTGAGTTCAGTGTCTGAAAAAACAATTTAAAAGCTGGGTTTCCAGGAACATTTGTCAGTCACAGTACTGGGTTTGATCTCAGTTGAATCCAAATCTCTTTTTTTTTAGAAAAATTTTTATTTCTACTAAGTTAACAGTATCCTGCAGCCACTCTGCAAAATTGGTATTCCTGTCAGCTCCCCTGCTACTAACTGCAGAAAAATTGACAAGGATGTCAAATTTGCTGAGCACCCTGTAGAAGGCCACCCAAACTGTAATGCTGCGACATAATTCTATAACAGTGCATTCAT
The DNA here is from genome assembly GCA_013400575.1 of Peucedramus taeniatus. Classification (NCBI taxonomy): domain Eukaryota; kingdom Metazoa; phylum Chordata; class Aves; order Passeriformes; family Fringillidae; genus Peucedramus; species Peucedramus taeniatus. The sequence continues at coordinate 136,198 of WBNO01016301.1, read as the reverse complement.
GTTAAAATAGTATAATACAATTAATCCATTAGAAAAAGTGCAAATTGTGATAATTGAAAATACATGCTGTTCATAGCATAAGCTTCTTCATGGCATATGGATTAGAGAACAATGTCCACTGGAAATGTTTTAAGTGTTTTAGCAACAAATCAGCAATAATGGAATATCTGGCTGTGGGGGGAGAGAATGTGCGTTTGGAATAAGCTCATTCTTGTGTAAAAAGTTGTTGTACATCCTCAGCTTCTATTGCCATGACTCGTGAATGGAGGGTCTTCATCATATTGTGTCCTTATAGGATATTTTAGAATGATTTCTTTTAACACAATGTGTTGAAGCTGCATTTTATGTTTAGATTGCATGTGAAGCATGGACATTAATTAGTATTTCTCAGACCGCTGGCTTTTGTTCTTTGGATTTTCACTGCCTTTATAAAGGCACAGGAGAAAATCACAACATTTCACAGTGACATGAAGCCATGAGGAAATCTGTCTTCATAATGCTGCTTCTCACTGAGAAGTGCTGTTGAGGAAGTTTTATTCCTAGAATACTGTTTTGCTCTTGCTCAGTGTTTCCCGCAGGGGGGAAATGAAGCAGGAATCCCCGAGGCCAGCATGGCAGTACCTCGAGCGAGTCCTGCTGTGACATGTGACCCGTGTTGTGATTGGGAAATGGGTTGGTTTGGTCATGTGAGCATGCAGCCCAGTGGATCTAATCTGATGGGGCTTTTTAATCACGGTAGTTGCCCTTTATTTCCTTGTCCATGAGCTGCATTAAAAAGGCACATACAGTTAGATCTATAGGGAATTGGCAGCAGAGATGAGAATTCCAGATTCGCGGGGATCTGAAGCATGGATGACAATCACCCAGACAAAACCATTAACTTCATGAGCTCTTTCCAGGGATGCTGGGGCTAGTATGTTGAGGAATAATAAATAGTTGCTAGAAAGAGAAACTCAATTGCCCTATATACAGAGGTTTAATAGGAAAACACATATTATGAATTGGAAATTAAAGATAGCTTGATGAAGAACATTTTCATAGAAACCTTGGTCTAAGTCTTGTTTATTCTAGGACTTGTTTATACATTGTAACTTGAATTATTTAAACCATAAATATGAAACAGATTAGTTATAACATCATAAACCCTTGGGTGGATGTTTATGCAGTTCATAAACTCGTTCATTTTATTTTAATTCATTAAGGCAAATTTAGCTCTGAATTAAAGTGTCCACATAAGTGTTTAATGTGGCATTGGTGATCCTCCTTGAATCTCCAATTCAGATTGCTCTTCCTGAGCACCCATATAAGTCATCACATGAGCTAATGTTCAGGAAAGAGTGCATCAGACAACCTGAGGTGTCACAAGAGATGGGTTCTAGATGCTCTGTTTGGTGAAAGCTGCACCTGGCTTCTTGAACTGCCTGATGGACTGGGCAAAGGAAGTCCAAGGGGGTGATTAGAGCATTTAATGAAGAGAGAAAGCTGTTGTGTTCTCTTCCAAATTCTTCTGCTAAGCCTTTGCAACTGTTGTTGTTGCAAACAACACCTGTAAATATTGGACTCTTAAGTGACTTGACTGCAATTTGACCAGATCTCTTCTTCTTTTTTTTTTTTTTTTTGTGGTTTTTGTTTGTTTTGGGTTTTTTTGTTTGCTTGTTTTTTTTTTTATTTTTGTTGTTGTTCTGTTGGGGTTGTTTGTTTTTTTTTTTTTTTTTGTTTTTTTTTTTTTTTTTGGGTTTTTTTTTTTTTGTTTGGTTGGTTTTGGTTTTGTTTGTTTGTTAGTTTTTGGTTTTTGGGGTTTTTTTTTTTGTCAGTCTCTCCATGTATAGGGTTTCTTCAGACCTGCAGCTCACAAAGTCAAGTAATTCAGAGAGACTTTTGAATTCTGGTAATAAAAAGGCTTTCTAAAATGTTGAAGAAAATCTTGGAAACCAAAAGCATGGGGGAAAAGTACTCATTCCTTTAGAAGTTAAACTCCCTATTTGGAGAAACATACAGACTTTCTGAATATTAACCATTTGCTTTATTGCTACACTTTCAGATGAATATTTCAGTTCCTCAGTATGATGTCTTTATAAAGAAGTAGTTAAAAATAAGACTTAATTTGGTTACTATTTGTTTGTGTAGGCTGAAGACATAATACTACCTGTTGTTAACTGCATCTGAATTGCTTATTGTCTACAGGATATTCCACACTTTTATCTAAAAGTAGTGGTAGAATAGATCCATGATGCTGAACATGACTCACTATTCCTTTTGTTCTTGCTGGAGGAGCAGTTATATATTTCTAGGTTGAAAAATGGAATTTCTCAGTCTCTTATTTTGCAGATGAGTATGTGTATGTGCATTTTTGAAGGACAGACCTTAGTTCCTCTTTGAAAGGTTTTAATTTGGTAATTAACACTATTGGCCCTTTGTATCCTCCGAGTTCTATTTGCATCTCTTCAAGTCAATCTGGCAATCCCAAACAATCCTGTTTATCAAAACAGGCAGTAAAAATCATCCTTTTGCTGTGGTGAATCATACTTCTTAAATTTAACCAACAGCGTTGTTTGCCTGTTCTAAAAGAAAAGTTATAAGGAATTTGACTGCCACTAGCTACCACTTGAATCTGAAAAAATCAGTTGCTTGCCTCCCTGTGTTTTGTAGGAAGCTCTTGGTCTCCATGGGCTCTTCATTAATTCCTTAGTTAAAAGTAGCATGGGGCTGACAGCTGAATGTGCACAGATAAGCAGTACTCTGCAGAAGGACCAAAGAAGGTCCAGATATGCTTCTACCTGGAGGCACTGACATATATTTGTGCTGAAAATGGTTGGCAATGAGTTTGATTTTCTTCCTGCTGAAGCTGATGGATTCTGCCCCTGTCCTCACTGAGCACAGGATGCCTGGCAGGCAGTTGCTGAATGCCAAAAGCCTTTGCTCATATGGACTGGCCAGGAAGGCTTCTGCCAGCTGCACATTCCCCTTTATGAGGTGCTCTGTTCCCAAAAGAAGACTGTGGAACTTGGTGGGTGCTCAGATCTTTGCAGTAATAAACAATATCTGCAGGTAAAATGTTTCCAGAGTGTGCACATATATTTAGAAAGCACCCTTGCAGCCTTTTATAGTTAAGTTCTGCCTCAAGACCATTTGCAGTCTGTCAATTTCTATCACTATCATCAAGAATCAATACTGCATTTACATTTCTGTACTGGCACTTACATTTTCAAAACTGTACATGTGCATCTAATTACCTGTGTGCTTTATGGACCTGATCAAAAGCCCCATAAAAATGATCATTTGGTTCTCTCTGGTTTTTGTGGGCATAGGATCAGGTCTGTATTGAGTAGTCATGGTAGCATTCCTCCCAGTTTCCTATCCAATAAGGAAATATGCTAAGGATAGATAAAACATAAGTTAAAAAAAAAGATGTAGTTGACTGTGAGTGAAATATTAGATGGCATTTGGGCTACAGTTTCCATACCTGACTGATAGTGGCTTCTTGTAGACCATATCAGTCCTCAGTCTGAAGGATTCTAGTTTATAGTTGTGGAAGCAATCCAACTCAGTAATTCCATGAGAAACAGAACTTTTGAATCACAATTTTGTATGGGTTGCTCCTTCCTGAATCTTTTACTGTCTGATCACAAGCCTAGGAATGGCAATTTGGGTTAAGTTTCCCTAACCAGCCTTCCAGAACTTTAGAAACGCTACAAATTCTTTTGTCCTGACCAAAATTTGCCAAAATTGGGAAGAGGTAGTGGAATTACCAATGAAGGCATATAAAGACAAGGAAGCCACTGCTGCTGCTAAAGATATGCAGGAAGGGATGGGAGAAAACAAGACATTGGCTGGGTTCTATAGAAAAGGCTACTTTGGCTCTTCTTGTTTTAGGCTGGCCAATGAGTTTAGAAGGGTGGCAGCATCCTTTTAGAACTTGAGTATTAACTTCAAAATATCTGCAACATCTCTCATCAAATGTACTTCTGTAAGGAAGATAAGCATCAGAATAAGAAGCTTCTGAGAAATTCTTTATGGAAATTATTTGGGATTTTATGATTAGTGGAGAATCCTTATGTGTCCTCTTGCTTCCCTTTGCTTTGAAGAGAGCCAGGGTGCAAAAGCATTTGCACGGTTTCAGATCCCTGAGAAAGATCTGGAGGTTACTTTGCAGGCAGATAAATGCAGAACTGTAGTGGGAAGATTATTACAGAAAATCCATGTGTATTGGTTTATAAATTAAAATAGTGAAATCAGCAACAGCTCCTCTTAATTAGTGATGGATCTGAACTGGCCACACAGTCAGCCAGGCATTCATTGTTGATCTCCATAACACAGAACTCTCATGCTGGCAGGAGCTCTGGCACACGTACTCATCCTTGCTAGTAGCTGAGTCCATGCACTATCTTTAATTTAGATGTGATGTTTACGCCCCAGAAAACTTCCAGTTTGGAATGGCTACCTCTAAATATTGATGTTGGTTTTTTGCATCTGAATCTGCAAAGGCATTGTGCTGAAACGAGAGGCCAGTGACGCTGTGGTATTTCTGGCATTAATGTGCAGACAACATTCCTGCAGGCTAAAATGCACTGCAAGAAGCTGACAAAACCAATCAAAATCCCCCCATTTGTTAGTCTAGCAGATGAGTCCATTTTCTGATTTCACTGCAAGGATTGTGAGAGTGGCTTAACTCAGCTGCCCTTATTTGAGTGACTGCACTTAGATCAAGCCAAGCCTCAGCTGTGTCATTCATACTGTTACACCTTCTGAATGCAGGCAGCTGAGGCTTGAATTGGTGCCACTGAATTAATAAAATTAATGCTAATTCACATTTTGGTCAGGGCATTATTTTTAGTACTCTTTCGTCTGTTGAGAAGAAGTTACCTGAACTGCTCTTGTAGAAGGCCATGAGCCAGCCCCTGGCCACTGCCTCCCATCAGTCAAGAACTATTAACAGCATCCCACTGGTGATCCCATGCGCTGGCACCTGAACATTGGTTTCCAGAGGCCTGGAGCCCCTGTTGCTAATTAAGATATAACTATTTTACAGTTTAATTGTATTCTGCCACTGGCTCATTTATTGAATTGAGCTGGCTGTGAGCTCTTCTGCATAGTCGTGACATCTTTCTCCTAGTGTTCTTATCAGCAAAATCACCACTGAGAAGAAGAACTTGTATTTGACCAGGGTCTTCTGAATTTATCTGTGGAATTATGTGCCCTGAGGAAGAGTGGCTTTTACCTGTGGTATCTGTTGTCTTGGCAACATCATTTCATCCAGGAAATACTGTGTATATTGGAGTAACCTTGTTGCCCATGCTGCAAAATAAGTTATGTTGGTCTGTTTCCTGCATCCCTTGAAGGAAAGGCTATAAAAGTGAACATTGCAAATACGCAGGATAGAAAAGCCACAAGGGAAGAGAGCTGAGATGCTCCCCTTCTGTGCTAATTGAAAGTAGGCCAAATCATAGTTCACTACACAGATAAAGGAGAGAAACAGAGGAAGGGCTTTGAGGATTGCATTATCTAATAAACCCAGCAGTATCTCCAGAAGAGCAGAGCTCTCTCTTAGCCATTGTCAGAGCAAACATGGCACCAGTATACATATTGTGAATAAATTGGTATGTGTCCTTGGTCTGAAACTCCCTGTAGGTAAGATGAGCAAAGCAATAGCTTTTTCAAGCATATGTGGCAAGGTATGGGCTAAGCAAACAACTTCTGCTGCTGGTCTAATGATGCCTCTTGTACTGCAGAGAAGCTGGATGAAAAGAGGGCTAATATTCAGGAGCCCTAGATCCATATTATAGTTGGTTTGCAGCTAATAGGGTAGAGTCTCCCTATTCATCTAACACCTGCTATTTCTGTAAAACCTTTATGTATATATGCTTATGTCCTACTTTTTTCCCCTGGAATCTATACACATGTTCGAGCTCACTACATTGCCTGCCTGCAGCAGATGATATAGGGCATCCTTTTGTCTGTTAAACTTGGTTGTAGAATCTCATCACCTTCAGTCACAACAGGCCTGACCCTCTGTAAAAATGTAGTGAAAGCTTTCTGCAGGAGGCTTTCTGCTGTGTATCTAAGACACTCCAAATAGTGAGAATACTATTTTGAGTAATGCTGTCAAGGAAAGAAAAGCACAAAAAATGCACACACATTTATTAGAAGAGATAACTGTGGAACAAAATTATGTTGATGAATAACAAATAGGAGATTGTTTACAAAATGCTGATTTCTGGCTCATTGTTTACTTAATTTTTCCGGTTTCATTTTGCTTGAATAATGTAAATGCATTGGTCCCATTAGTCTCCTGGAGATCTTTAGGCATTTTCAGTTGCTCATGAGAATGTTTCCCAAAGCCTTTTGAAGTGGGACTACCTCTGTGTAGGAAGAGACTCTCAAAAGCCACCCTCTCATCCTGTTCCTGACTCCTTGCTATCCCCTTGGTAGTTGAACCAACTGCTTATGTGGAAAAGTAATAGGAGGAAACCACTGAGGCAGTTTTAGCTGTCTCTTAATGAAATGTAACAGCTGGAAATCAGAAGGAGCATGATCATCATAGGACCAATCAGCCCTCTGTGGAGAAGCAGCAAGTGCTGGGTAAACCACAATCAGTATGTCTGTGATGTGAGCAGTGTACTGAGTGGGTAGCTGATACTATGGTGAAATACTTAAATTCAAACACCACTTTAATTAAATTTCACTCAGTATTAGGCTAGGAAATTGATAAGATTTTAAAAAATTGGAATCAGCCCTGAGCTAACATGAGCACACTGACCTGTCTCTTCTTGCCAACTGCCTGCAATCATTTTTGTGCCACAGGATATCCTCTGCAGCCAGTGGGCCACTACATTTTACTAAAACCTGAGATGTTTTCCATCCTTTTAATGGAAACTTTTTTCCATTTTCCATTACTTTTTTTTAACTGTCTGCTTTGAGATTGCTCGGAGTGCACCTCTGGAGAATTTTGTTTCATTTTTCCAAGCTACATATCATGGGAGAATCGTTAAAAGAGTGGCAGCTTCCTCAATACAATGTAAGTTGTGGCTCCAGTTCTTCCTGCCAGGCGTGTCCTGAACAGATGTTGTCATCATCACTTTCACTGCAGGAACTTACAGCAGAAGACCTTACCCATGGTAGGAACAGAGCATGCACAAGAGATGTGGTGTGACTCATCACTCCCATTTCAGCCCTTTTACATCCGGTAAAATGCCTGCGGAAGTCCTGGATCTGCCCAGACAATAACTCCCACAGAGAAACTGCAAGAAACAACCAAAGCTAAGCTTGCCTTTAGGTATCTCAGACAGGCATCTAGGCCAGCTCCTTGGCTCACAGTATTTTCTCAGCTTGTCTTCTGTCCTGCAGCCCAGTGGGCAGGCAAGGGGAGGATAAATAAAGCACAGATTGCCTTAAAGTCATGCTAGCCACAGATCAGTGCTAGGCTAAGATTTCACTTCATTTTATTTTGGACTATGATCTTTCCCAATTTTTTTAATAGTTACCACCAATGTCACTTGGATAACACAAACCAGCAAATAACAATTGACTTTTGTTTACATAACATCAAGTTGTACTTGGCTTTACACCTCTGTTTCAGATATTTCTGGTCAAATTTTGCTTTCAGTTACATCTAGGTATTTCCTATTAAATCCTCATGCTGAGGCAACACTGGTATTGTAAACATAAATAAATAAATAAGCATAAATTTTGCCCTAAAGTGGGTTGTTCAACCATTTTATTCTGTATAGGTATAGGTCTTTTAATTGTCAAGCTGATTCCTAATTTGAAGTGAACTTCTGCTCAGTGCTTGAAGATAAAAAGTATGAGGAAGACAATATGATACCTGAGGAGCAAAGTAGAGGTTGAATCTAGATGGCAGACATCTAGATGGAAGACAAACAAGCATAAGTAGCTGTTATTATTGCACATTACACATGCTCGCATGCATTCATTCTTACTTTCCTCTTGCTAGTCTTAAAAACCTAGTCAAAATCCAGATACTGAAGAGATATAGCTCATAAATTATCTTTTTGCAGCATATGCTAGGTGTGGATTGATGTGAGCAGGTATTCTGTGAGATCAAGTATATTAGGAAACATGTAATGACTCTGTGTTCGGAACAGCTTATTCAAGGGCAATATATGTAGATATATAGAGATATATAAATAAAAGATATTGCATAACCCAGTAAGCTGAAAGGAGTTGGAGAGGCATAAAGTGGTGTATGTTCTAGTTCTTACTAATCATGTTTTGTTTTAATTTCTTACTTTTGCTATATAATTTAAAAGCCATTCCCATTTTTACCATTTGTATAACATTTTTAGCCTTTATGTAAACATATACATATTTTATGTTACTTTTGAATTTAATTTATGGATTGGATGACCGTGAGCAGAAGTAAAAGCAGTGGAACACATAAAAGTAATAGAGTTCTGTTTTCAGCTTCTTCCAGCTTTGAAATGAGACCTGAGTAATTTAGGCTCTTTTTTCTTATGTGATTAATACTTCTCCAAAACACAGACACTGAGAAGTCTCTCAAAGTAAAATATTTTACTAGATTTGCAGGGCTTTCAGTGGTATAGTTTTGATAATGCCAGTAAGATGTAAAGTGAGAGTATAGTGTCTGGACCTGTATAAGGAGGTGCCTAATTTTTCCATCTCCACTTATTTCAGTGTGAGATTCTATGTTTCCTACAGAAGTACATTAATGCATGCAGGCATATGCTCTTTCCTCCTCTCTAGGATTGTCAAAGCCCATCAGGAGTTTCAGATGAACAATTCCTGCTGGATTTAGTTGCAACTGAAAAGCTTAGTGGCCAGGAAGCTTAGGAGAAGTGAAAATTTTCACCCCAATTCCCAGTGTTTTCTGTGCCTGGATGGTGCTTCACACCACGGTGTTCAGAGGGGCTCAGGACATTCTTGGACATTCTTGAGCATTACTGAGTGAAGTGCCAGGGCAATGCAAATGAATCGGGTTGTGAACAACTTCAGATCTTGGTGGGAACATTCAGCTAGGTGAAACTGCACAAACTGGATCTGACATAATAGCTTGTCAGCCTTGCACACAGTGCATTAAGCTCAAGAAGACTACAAAACGTGGAGCAGCATGGTGGAAATGGAGTAAATTCTTTGAGAAGAGTCAATATAAAAAAACAGGCACCAATCTATTTTACAGACTCAGTAAAGAAACTCTTAAATAGTGAATTCCTGGGAAATGTACATCCTGATAAAACTCTTTTAGTGCACCTCAGATGTCTTGATGATGTGTGTGTGTTTGCCTATCCCACTTCTGCTGGCTACTGTGCGCTGCTTACAGCCATGGGCCAGTTTGAAGAAATTCGGTTTCTAGTGAAGGTATGGCTATCTGGACCTGTTTATCCTGGTGATTCCAGGGCAGAGGAATAAAGTAACAGCATGCTTTTGCCTCAGTGAGCATAACAGTAAGATTTAAAGAGCTAACAACCCTTTGGGAATATTAATATTTGGACTGACTTCCTGTTTGAGAATAACAGGTCTTTAAAAATATACCATCAGTGTGGTTTTGTGGCATCAGTTTTTTAGAGGTATATAATGTAGATATAGTTAATATAGTTAATTAGATCACTTTGTTGTTAATGAAGTGCTTTTGAGGCTCTTGGAGAGCTTTACATGTGACAGTTCTCATCAAAGCCACGTTCCAGGTGTACCCAAACCTCAGGCAAATATATGTGAGATGAGAATAGGCAAATTGGATGCTCCATCAAAAAATCAATAATGCTTTTTCTGAGTTGATTTTATCACAATGCTAGCAAAACAGTTTCAGGGTTTTAACATTTTAATGGTGGTCTTACAGTTGTCATGTGGTTTCCCCACTCTGTTCTACTTAATTAAAGGAGAGTAAAGAGGAAATACTGTCATTGATTGCATCTCCGTGACCCGCTTGAGAATAAAGGGATTGTTCTGGTGTAGTGACAGCAGTATCTGACTGACAATGGCTGTAATATCATCTGCTAATTAAAGGATTTGGCAAAATAATTGCAATTTTTTACTTAAATTAGAAAAATACTCAGTATAATCTGTGCTTATTCAGCTTGGGCGATACATAAAGTGCTTGCATCAGGACAGGCAAATATTTAGTAACAAAATAGACTGGTATTGGAAAGACAAAACCCACCATTCTTTAAAAGCAAAAAAATGCAACACGTCTCACCTACAAAACATGATTCTCTCCACCTCTTTCTCTCTACCCATCTGTGTATGCACACAGTTCATAACATACATAACTACTGCCTGTTAACTGTATTATTTTAATACTAGTCAATAGTTATCCACAGCAGTAAGGTTGTTTGAGAAAAGGACAAAACATATTGCAGCGTTTTATGAAGAGCAGCAGAAGATCAGAAACCACTTAAGTTGCCCTGACACAAATATGATTATGTATTTATAAAGGTTAATTTTTAATAATGCTGTTAGCTGCAAATCTGCCTAGGTCTCATGTTTGGGTACAAATATTTCTTGAACTCTGGTGAAGTTCACATTTAAGTCCATAGCAATGAAATACATACAACATTTCAACTTGTATGTACAGAAATGCTGGGTATTCAGTTAACATTAAGTTTTCATACCTGATCGAATATTACTGGAAAGTCTCATGTTTGTATTACAACTATGCCCATCGTTCATTTATTTTGATATATAGTCAGAATAATGCAGATACTGCAAAGAAAACTGTAGTCCTATTGTTCTTTTTCGACGTGTAGGTCCTGACAGTGCAGAATTGGTATTGAACAGACCTGAAAAACAAATCATCATAAATTCATATACTGAGCATTATCCATTTAAGCACATTCTCAGATAAAAGTGTTATAGTCTGGGGACTGAAAACATAGCAGCAATACCATGATTGGAATATCTTCATCTAAACTTCTGGAAGCTAATGTGCATTTGCATATTAAAACTGGTCTGAATCTTGTGTGGAGAAATCTGCATGAAATTCAGAGCCAGAAGAACCAGCTCTGCAGAACTTGCCTTTCTCAAAGAATACACTGAGAAAAAAGGTTACAATCAGTGGACACTGCTCCCTCTTGCTATTCACTTTCAAGTGTAAGTCCTCTGCAAGGACTTTTCATTACTGAAGTCTCACACTTTAGATGTCTTTTCTCTGTATAAGTTGTTGGTCTGGGATGGGCAGCTTGGCTCACTGCTTTTTTCAGAGACTCCTGATGGGAGCTTGGACAAGCCATGTTCTGTAACAGCTGTCGCAAACACAGCTGCTGTGGCTGAAGCCATAAAGAAGGGAGTTAAAATGTGCTCTGTTTGGGTATGGGTTAATCTTTTCCATGTAATATTTTCAAAGGTACAAAGTATATACTTCATAGTACCAGACATTTCTCAAACAAGATACTTCAGAGCAAAGCTTTTGGGAGATCTCAGAGACATAAATGGAGCAAAGTTGGAGGGTGAGGGGAGAAGTATTTCTGCACTGGGAAAAATTTTTGATCCAAAATTATCAAGAGGCTTTGACATTGTTTTGGTGTTACAAATGGCAATACTCCCCTCTATCTTTAAGTAATTTATAATGAACAGAAAGTTAAAGAGCACCCCATGTCATAGACTTGAGATGCCCATATTTTACTACTATCATATTTTCCCAAAGCAGAAGCATAGATATGTTACTTTAGCATTAAAGTTTTTGCATACCTGGCTTTCAGAAATATTAGTCTGGAAAAACAACTCTTTATTTGAATTTTCATATATTTCAGTCATGCATATCTGACTACTGGTATTTTCTTTACATAAATATTTGGACAGTCAAGTTTCACTCACATGATTACCTATAAAAAATGAGTTAGCTAGCTGGATAATGTGCCCATAATTTTATATGAGAAGAGATGTTTGATGTAACATAAATGGACGGGATTTACCAAATCCTGTCACCAGAGCCTTAGCCTCATTACACCCAGATCTGATTTGCACCTTATACAATGCAGGCCATTTGAAACAAAGTCTAAACTGTTACTGACCTAATTCATGTCTCAGCCTCATTTTTGTAACAGCCCCTTTGCTAATGATTGTGTGACTCACCAGCTTTTGAGTGATGGGATCAATTACAGCTGACTACTGCCCAGCACAGACTCTTCAACACACACACATGCACTGCTCTGGGTGAATTCCTCCATAATTTACCTCAATGGAGAATGAAGACAGTGGGGGAAAGGGAAAGATTTGTTGACCTTCAGTCACACCAGTTCAAGGATGTTAGACTGCTTGAATAAATGTATTAAAGATTCAGTGTGCTTATTTTGTTTGCTCTGTTGGAATATGTAGAAAATATATGTAAGCTGTAGAAATAACAGTGACAGGCAAGACTTTCTAAATCACTGGAGATATTTTTATTTCCATTTCCAATATTCATTTTCTTTTGCAGGTTTTACCTAGGCAGTGCATGATAAGTGTACAGCTTTCTGTATTTAAGAAGTGCTCAGTACAGAATATAGCTCTTGAGAAATCATTCATCTTAACCAGACAAATTTAGTGTAGATGAAATTCAGCAAGGAAATCTCCCTCAGGTGGCTACACTAGTCATTAATATTGCTAGTTCTAAAGGGAGCCCAGGAGAGCAGTAGACAAGAAGAGCAGTCAAAGCCAATGTTGGAACCCTGCTAGTAGCAAAGGGAGGGTAGTCAAGACACCTCCTGTGTTGTCTGTTCTCCTTCCTCTTCAGCTGAGCTCAGTTATTCTCATGAATAAGTTTAAAATGATGATTTAAAGCAGATTTATTTGCTCCCAGTCTGCTCTCTGGTCAGTAGCTGCTACCTACACCCACACAAATTAGTAAGAGGGCTCTTTCACCAGTCATTCCCTCCTCTTTCTGCAGAGTTTGCACTGTCTACTCCAAAGGCTTTTTAACACACTTACACAACTGCTTAAATTTGTAGCAGAAGGTCATTTTTGGCAGAAATTGCAGCAGGGGGTGGGACTTATTTCTGAATTTTGTTCACCATTGTACTTTGAAGTTGATTAAAGTCAGAGTGATGACTAAGCAGCTGGGCTGGGAATCAGAAAACCATGTTATGCTCTGAGCTCTGCTGCCAACCTGCCGTGCAATGCAGAGCAGCTCTTCATTTCTGCAGATCTCCACATGTGCAGCCTGCCCGAGGCAGGCAGGGCTTTTGCCATAGTGGTGTTCAGTAGGGTGTTATCCTGGGAATGCTCACTTGCTGCTGCCAGTGACGTGTTCTGTGTGTGCTTGTAGATCACCGTGCCTCTCTACAAAGCAGGACCTTCACCCCAGAATTCACCTTAGCCTTTCCAGCCTTTCAGGACTTGTTCAGTAAACCTTGCTCCTCAGCCTTGCTGCACTGAATATTAATGTAAGCCTTCACCCAGTGATTTCAGCATGCCCTAGAACTGAAAATAGCCATGTGACTGCCTCTGTCAAAAAGGCAAAACCTGGTCAGCTTCTGTTGAAGCTGGTTAAGTGCTGGTTAAGTTGCTCAGTCACTGAACAAGTCTTTGAAGGCCCGAGGTCCTCTCTGTGATGGAATTCTTATTGGCAAAGAAACTAGCTATAGGCAGCTGGCTGTAAGAAATATGAAGAACATGCCTGTTTAATCAAAAGCTATTTCTACCTAGTCCCATTAGTAACTAATTTAAATGGAGATTTTTTGAACTGAAAATTTATGTCAAAATATGAGTATAAAATGAGTTAAGTCTCAAATATTTGGCATGGCGATATTCAGTGCTTGAGCCCTAGACAGAAAGAGAGAGAAGTGAACAGGCTCTGGGAACCCTGTCAGCAAAAACCTTGGTTAACTTCCCCCAGCCTAGTTTTATTAGTAAGGCATATGAAAAGTCAAGCAGATTTCTCATAACAGCCTAGTTATGCTATTTATCTTAGGAGTCTGTTCTCTATCATTAAAGTAGCTCTAGTGTGATTAAATGCAGACAGACAATTATCTGTAACCCATCCCTATCTTGTCATGTGTCTGCTAAGTCTCACAAAGAGAACTTTTATTTCCTGTGTTCCCGAAAGAGTATAATAAACTGGTAGTCACAAAAGGTGACAAAAAAGATAAATTAAAACCTGTGATGAGATAAAACCCACTGTTCAATACGTTTGCCATATAAAACAGACTTGACTTTCAAATTCAGATTTTTAGACTTAATTCTTGTCTAGCATCTGACAAGAATTAGCATACAATTTTATTTTGACTTCAAATTCAAGCCAGGCAATTACGTCCCACATCCTGAGGTTGGCAACCAGACATAGTTATAAAGAAGATGACCAGGTCAAAGATGAAAAGCAGAAAAATAAATTGGAACAACTTTTTTTAGAGTATTAATCTTAAATAGCTAAGTATTTAAATAAGTAAATAAGTAAATAACTTGAGATTTTCCTTCTCTAAAAAAATATCAATATTATTGGCATTGGTTGTGGCAAAACACCTACAAGGATGTTACTTGTAGAAATACATGGTAAAAAAAATACTTCAAAATGCCTTACTTTTTCCACTGTAATAGCTCCGATTTCTTATCTGCGTAACTAGAGAAGCAGGAAGGCACACGAATTATTTACTGTAGGCATCTCACCAGTTTCTGTTGCTTTATTCATCAGCTCTTCAGGGAATCAACAGCGTGGCAGTGATGTGTGCTCTTCCTTAATGTAAAATGCAGACATCATAGAATTAGAAATTTGTACACAAAAATTCATGTTCATGTTACTAAATCTAACCTGAGAAAACTTTTCCTTCATTTCATATTAAACCTAGCTGGCCTTAAAAAATTACAATAAAAGTCTGTGCAAGCCTAGAGGTTTCCTATGGAACCTTTCTGTGAGCTTAGAGCAGAATAATGTTTTAGACAGGGTATTGTGCCGGTGAGTGAGTTAACTGCATATTGCTTCACCATTTCAAACTGGACCATGAATTTCCCTTTGGCTCTTGCTCTTTCTTGCTTTCTCTTCTTCATTTACGCATGCTTCCTCAAGCAGTTTCTCCCTCCCTTTCCTCCTTTGTCCACAAAAATGCCTGCAACCCTCACCACTCCTGTGCTGGCAATGGCATTAAACCAGCAGCAAGCAGGGAAGTGCCAGTCTGGATATGGGCATGCAGCTGGGTCATCCCTCTGTGCCTGTGCCCTGGAGGCACATCCTGAATTGGTGTCTCTCACAGCTGAGCCCCCAGTACTCAGAGGTGTAGGCTATGGGAATATGATATTCTCCACGCAAGCTAAGTGTAGAGAGCAGCAAACTTGACTGCTTTAGGCATGCTCTTAGCAGACAGCTTTTGCCATGCATCCATGGAAGGACAAAGTGAATTCAAGAGGACAGTTTTGTCCTTTTAGAGCACCTTCACCCCCTTAAGACCAGTAGCGCTTATATTTTGAATTCAAAGGGCTGGACACTGCCCCTGCAGCTACTTTTCTGGGCAATAATGCACTCACCACAATGGACAATAAAACTAGGCATATATTCCCCCCTTAGTCCCTGCTGCAACCATCTAGAATCTCTTTTGGTAGATCCATATCTCCAACTGTGATTGTCATTTACAGAATAATAACATCAAGCACAACTTTTGTCAATACTTTTTTTTAAACTCCTGTTTAGTTTATAAATAAAAAGCTGGCATACTGGAAGAGAAATTATACATCTCCTTCTTAATTTCCTCTGGTTCTGTTCTGGCTGTGGTCTTAGATTGTTGCAGGCAAGGAGCTAGGTCTTCCTGAGTGCCCTAAGGCATCTGTAGGGGACTAAATCTGTGTTTCCCTGACAGTTACAATAATTCTGTCACTCTTACTCCACAGGGAGAATATGGTGTTGAGAGCTGGCTTTGGATAAAATTCCGTGACATTTTTCTTCACTTCCTAAAAATAAAACTGAAATGTATTTTCTCTGGAGTGTTGTGGTGTAGGTTTTCCGAAGCAGTGTTTTTCAACACTCATATTTTGTGAGGTGGCTTATCAGAGAATAAGACTCTGTAGATATTTAATACTTTTTGAAAATTAGACCTTTTAAGTTGAACTCTACAGTCAAGAAGCACAGGCTGTATGTTTATATCACTGTATTTTAATGTACTGAACAGCACTGAAATAAGTCTTGATTTTGGGTAGTAGCATTCAAACTGCAAACACACAGTGACAACACTACAATAGCAACTATTAAAATTAGATTTCTCTGAGGGAATGTAGTTGTGTCTTATATATGGAAAACTAATGGCTAAAAATAAACCTTAAAAATAATTCTTAAACAGACCCACAAGGACACTGTGTATATTTTTCTCTCATTAAAATTTCTTGTTGTCTAAAATTATCTTTAATTAGGATTGCATAACCTAACAATAAAACTGCTGAGGATTAGAACCAGCAGACACATTCGACTCAAGGCTTTAATTAGATTAAACTCTTCATTGCCAGAAGTAAGAGATGGAGCATTAGACCTCTTTAACATTTAATCTGAAGAATGCTTTATAATTGTATTTAATATTATGTGGCAGAAGTTTACAGGGGAAAAAAAAAAAGCAGTCTGCCAACATCTTTTTATGTAATGCTTGCTTAGCTGTTTGTCACATTTTAAAGACAGATTGTTTCAGGAAGGTGTACCAAGATGGAAGGGGGGGAGGTCTCACATGTATGTACAGTCTCATAAAATTACAGATTCCCTCTAAAGTAGCTTTGTAAGTAGCTACCCCCTTTCATCCCTATTTAATCCTGTTTTCCTCATAACTCATGGAAAACATTTGAAAAAGTGTGAGTCTAGTAGTATTTCTAGTAAATCATCAAATCTATGATCCATCATCTCAATGGGCAGGATCACCAGTACATTGTGTTTTATGTTGGAATATGTTTCTACTCAGAATATGATGTTAGGTTGCTAATGAACAAATTTACTAGCCTTTTCAGGGCTACAGAGTGCAAATTCCCAGTGCAAGGACTGAAGATTCAAACTTAGAGCTCCAGGTACCAGGCCATCATGATCCAGTTGTGGAGACAGCAGTATTTTACCAAGCTTTGTTGTAATCAGCGCTGTTAATCTTCCAGCTACTTCTCTGAGACCCTCAAGAGTATGGGACAGAGCTTATCTCCACTTTCTTAGCAGCAGATTCACAATATGGGGCATGGAGCAAATCATTAGGTTTTATTTCTTCAGCAACACAACCATGTAAGATTTAGTCACTTCTGTCCCATAGACAGAAGTGGCTAAATCTTACATGGTCACTTCTGTCCCATAGACAGAATGTGACCATGTAAGAATGGTCTATGGACTAAATTCTATGGACAGAATTTAGTCACTTCTGTCCCATAGACAGACATGAGACACTTCTGTCCCATGTCTCTGTGCCTGCACCGCAACAATGTCCTGGAGCCAAATCAGGTCTGTGACCTCCTGCAGGCAATGAACACACATTGGTTTTTTCATCCTCACCCATAAAGCATAAAAGACTAGAGAAGAGGATGGAGCTGAGCAGATGTGTTCCATCAGGCACAAGCCAGCACTGAAAAGGCAAAAGGAGCATCTTTGCATAAAGGTAGTCTAAAACTCCAGACAGGCTTAACCTGGCTGATGAAGTTTCAGGTTCTTTTTGTTCTCTTCAGTGCCCTTTCCCTGTTGTCCAAACTTTAGTGCAGATATACACACCTTAGTCCAGAAGATAAATGCTATAGCATTTAACTAAAAGATGCCATTTATATTTAAAATGTGAAAACAAGTTCCCGAGCCCTTAAATGCCTTTATCCCAGAGGTGTTTTGGTAAGAATTTTTGGGAAACATTCTCTCTGGATTTCAAAACATTCTGTTTTCCTGAATTATTTTATTTCAACAGAAAAAGGGATTGCAATGGTTGTGTTGATGTGAACTGTGTGGCTTCGTTCTATCAGGAAGAATAATAATAAATTTATTCAAAATAGCATGGGTTTAATTTTATAATAACTTTAAGATATTTTTACTAATAGGTACTAAAGCAAGGCAAGGGGCTGTAGCTAATAATCATCAAGATCTGCTGTTTCTAAGTGAAAAAAATCATGGGTGACATCAGGTGAAAGCTGGGCTTAGTTATTTTTATCTTCATGAACTTGGATGCTGGTCCAGTTGAACTCAGTTATAATGCTTCAGAGTATTTCTGTTAACCACCCCAGTGATAGTGCTACAGATAGGGAAATAATCAGTGCTTTCATCCCAGTTAAAAAAGGTTGCCTTTAAGGGGTTTGACCTTCTACCACTTTACAAAATGTCCTTGATGAACAGAGTTCAGCTAACTAAACCTGTCTAAAGGTTGTTCTGCTGGACTAATAAAATCTGCCATTATTCAGTTCCTTAAATTCAATAGTAAATTACACTGCGGGAGCATTTGCCCTGAGCATTCATACTCAGACAGGATACGTGACAAGGTCTTTTTAAATAAAAATGTTCTGTGAAGACAATGTAATCTTAAAGGAAATCAATTCATATTATGACAATACCTTATCTCTTGTCTCATTTAAACTGGGTTCCTCTTAAGTGAACCTCTCATCACAAATGTATCTGAGGGTATCACTGTAATATGCTTGCTTATTTCCAAGCCGAAAGGTTAATATTTCTAATTAAAAAGAGGCTTGCTAAGGTATTTCTTAAATCAACTGTCTTTGATGATAAGAGCTTCTTAGACATTTTAAACTTTTTATTTATTTATGTTTAAGCCATTTCTTCCTCATTTAAATTCTACTGGAGAAAGCAAAGTCATCACAAATGTTAAAGTGTATAGGTAAGATGATAGTTTTCAACTAGCGGCAACAGAACTTATTAAGGCTAAAGGCTTATTTTCCTCCCTTAAATGAGTACTCATGTGAAAAATATTGTGTTTCAGTTTTGCCAGCAAGATTTGTGTTTTACTTGTACATTTGGAGATGGCATTTGTAATATTTTCAGAGTGAGCCTGATATTTTTACCTATGAAAGTTCAATTAATTTCAAATGAAACAGTGCTTTCAGTTCAAAAGAGTAACCCATAGTTTCTGGGGTGTGTATGAAACTAGCTTAGTTGGAGATGTAGTTCCTTTGTTTTTTTAGTTATTGGCCAGCTTTATGGATCCAGCCAATGAAGTGATCAGATAATGATGGTAACCACTCCACCAGTACAAGTAGTCCCCTCCTCCACAGGAAATTATGGGAGTCACAACTCAGATTATCAGCTGAGAGTAGTAGTAAAAACACGAGTTGTATTCACCCTTTCTAAGGAACAGAGGGCTTTGTGGGGGGCAGATGTATTGTGTTGTCATCCTGGTGCTTATTGCTACAAGATCTACGGGGCAGAGAGCAATGATGCTCCATCCTTCAAGACCTATGGGGCAGGAGGGCAGGCTTCTCCATCCTCTGGCATTAGCTGCTGAAGAGTGGTGAGGGAGCTTCCTCTGTGGATCAAGCACAGATGTAGAGTTTGCCTTAGATTTCCCATAGGAATAGTGTGTGAGAGAGAGGATGTTAACACGCTACTCTAATATTTGGGCTCTTTGATCTTCCTTGACAGAAGCTGCTGTTGAAATTCAAATGATTTATTAATTACAGCGCAGCATCTCACAGAGTAAGAGAGTTGGGTTGTGCTGTAATTTATGAGTCCAGCAAAACAACCCCACGGAACTTTACAAAAACTGGGAAGTCTGGGAAAAAAAAAAAGTACTCAAACCCAGATTTAAGAAAACTAATAAGCAACTACTTTTATCAGCCTGGTAAGGCAATTTGCTCCACTCTTCTCCAGTCAGCCTGTATGTAGTTACTGCATATTTTCAGAAACTGAAGGAGAGGAAAAGAATCAAAGAATGAGAAAGGAACACCTTTCTGGAAAATAAAAAAATCACCAAAGAAGGAAGAAACAATGATTCTTCTTGAGTTTGATCTTCCGGGTAAGAAGATCCTAGCTCACCTGGGATTTGAAAATTTTGTTTGGATACAATCAGCCTTTACGACAGACTCATCCTCTTGTCAGGTTCCAAAGCTTCAGGATTTACAGTTTAAAGGAAGTATTTTATTTTATTTTATTTTATTGTATTCATAAAAACTGGCTTGAGGAACTGTTCTTCAGCAAAATGTTGAAATCACTCTAATTTTTTTTAAAGAGCCGTAATAACTATTGTGATACTGTGAAAAACATCACCTGTCCACTCTAGGAAGTGCAGTTAAAAGTCTGCCAGTGTTGGTGGTAGGGAAAGGCTGGCCCTATGCCATACCTTTGTCATTAAGTTAATGAGCAACTCATTCATTTTGCACCCTGCAATATAAGCAGACTCATGTTTCTCTTATAAAAATTAGTCCACAGTCAATGAACTCCCACTGATGTTGGTACTCTTCATTACTCACTTTGAGTAAAGCTACAGTACGTGGTTCCATGTGAGTATGAGGATACGTTTAAAGGACTCTAGCAGTATGCAAAGCAAAATAGTCTTTTAGCAAAATTGGCCAGAAGGAAAATTCCCATATTTATATATTTATTTATTCATAGTTTCTAAAAAGCTGAATTCTTATCATATTTTTCTACACACACACTTTGGGAAATGCTCGGAAATCTTTCTTGCATTATCAAGACATTTGCTTTCCAAGCATGGTAAGCTGATGAATTCTGTCAAGGGCAAATTCATAAATAATCAAGATTTCTCCAGACAAGCTTTCCTCATCTCTTTTCTCCATCAAAATTCATAAACAGCTTTTATTTTAGAAAGCTCTTATAAATATCTAAGCTGGTCCTTTGTTCCTCCCAACTTCTGGTACCTGTTCTGTGCACTTACCTTTGCACATCATGAAAGTAAAGACTTCCTTTGCAGCTGCTACCAGTGTACATGTCCAGTCCTAGACTAGTTTTGTTCAGGTCTAAGCCATAGAGAGGAGGAGCATGGTCTCCTACTTCAGCACAGGGATATTATAATGCAGGGTCTGTGCTTCTCTGAAAGGTTTTGCTGCTACTGCATAGTGAAGGCTAGGTTCTTCATGTTTCTTTCTCCCTTGGGATTTACATTCTTTCTAGGGAAGCCAGCAGAGCTCTGGAAAGTGTTAGTGACTGGCTACAGGATCCACTGTACTCTGTAAGTTAAATTATGAACTAAGGAAAATCATTTTCCTAAGGATTATGTTTCAGAGGAAGGCAGGCTTTAAGAGCTACTTGAGTTAATGAAGATAACTTAGAAATTTCCTTAAAAACAAGAATGCTAACTTAGCCTTTGGATCAAGTTCTACCTGGGGCAATTATTTCAGCCTTCCCCATTCATTGCCCCTGAAATTTCAACTGATGATGTTTTTTTTTCCTTCCCATAAGAATCTCAGTGCTGTGTTTGCTAGCACATCACAATTATTGCTTCCCACCCCAGTACTGGCTGCACTTCAGGGGTGGCTGAGTAATCTGTTTATATAGGCTCTGGATGTTTTACTGTCCTTCTGACGAATGATAATACCAAAAGCAATTGATTTGGTTGTCAGAGCCTGTACCTAATGCTTATGTTACTGTGATTGCTCTTCTTGCAACATGTCAGGCCCAAAGAAAGGGATAGAGCAGAACACAATCAAAAAGTCACTTGAAAAAAAAAAAGCCTCTTCTTTATAAAGGATGTGAGAAATCAAATGCATCTTAGATTTTCCTTTGAGCTCTGGTGTCTGATCTTTGGTAGAAGTGCCCTTCAATGGGACGAGGACTTCTGTTTCCATTTTCTTACTTTTACAAGGATGATGGGGGTTATTATGTATTTATATTTGCATTTTCTCATGCATATAAAATTTTATATGATTTTTATCTGCTCTGGAAGACAGTTATTATGAGTAGTTCAACTTATGTCCCCTCCAGAAAAGAGTGGCAAAAAATGTTACCCAATCTGTGCAAAAGTTTGGTTTTCATAGCGTCAATCACATAAACACATATGATTAACTCTTTGGGGAGAGAAAAAATTTACAAAGTCCAGTTACATAACACAACAAATATAATTTCAATCCCTTCAAAGGTCATTAATAAAACCAGAGGTAAACAAGCATCTTTTTAGCTGATATTTCTGAGATGGAATGAAAACAACAATACGAAACTATTGATTGCCTCTATCTCTTCTCAGACCTTTTTTATATACTAAGAAAAAATTCAAATAGGATAAGCAAGTGAAATTGATTTTTTTAAAAATAAGAAGAGGCACTTGTTCTTTATTTTTTAAACTGTCAACTTACACTATTGTTTAGAGTAAATTAAGTAATACAAAAATGTGGGCACCCTGCTGCATCAATTTACATCTGCAGCAAGCACATGAACTCTAGTGAATAATTTCATCTAAGATTTAAAAAGGTAATGAGAGTAGGATTTGGTTCTGTGATTGTAGTAATTAATTACCTAAGTCAGGCCTTTATTTTCTTCTTGAAACAAAGTCAGAACTCACTATAATATGTTGAGATGAGGGGGGAGCCAGCTGGCATATCCCTGTCTATCAATTGACTAAACAAATGCAGAATCATTAAATATAAAATCATAATTATTTATTTCTCTTCTATCCCTTGCCAAGGCAGTAAACCTGTTCTGAATATGTCCAATTCCACTCCACATATAATGCTGACTGAATATTTTCCTTCAGTGGTACCTGGGGCTCTGAGCAACCTGGTCTGGTGGAAGGTGTCCCTGCCCTTGGCAGAGGAGCTGAAACTAGATGATCTTTAAGGTCATTTCCAACCCAAACCATACTACAGTTCTGTGATTAGAAGATACACTTTCCTGACTCCTCCTTGAGGTCCAACAAACAACATAAAAAAGGCTTATTTGAGCTCCAAAATATTTACGATAATCCCTCAGAGCTGTATCAATGCATAATACTGCAGTGGGCAGCTGTGTGTTACGGTTTTATTTGCCATGTAGAAGTAAAAAGCAGACACTGCACATCCTACCCAGCCTTTATGAAAGGATGGGACATATGCAGTTATTACTTTGACCAACACAGAGAAGAAAATTTCCAAACCAGATGCATTTTCAGTTTTATATTTGTTTAATTAACTGCTGAGTTTAAAAGCAAGATGTTTCACATCAAATTAGCCTAATTATCAGACTATTGCATCAGCAACAGTGCCTTGAAAAGGTGAAATAGATGGATAAGATAGCAGTGGAGTGTGTTTCAGATCTTGCCTTGTTAAGAGGCTGATGAGAACTCCTCTGTGAACATAGAGTGGGTAAGAATGGAATATGCTTGTTCACCCTCACAGAATCCATTCCAGTGACTTTGAGGAGTTTTGTTGATACCAAAACCACTTGGTGTTTGGTTGCTCAATCAGTAAAAATACATTGATATTCTGGAGCTCAACCATCTATAGGTCAATGCATATCATCTTCATAAGATGGCAGGAGACTAGTTTGGTGTTTGAAAAGCTATCCAAATAATGGCATGGAAATTTTCGGAATATAACTCTGATATCAGACACTCATCTGTGCTCAGAAAGGGTAAGAAATCTTGTTTTACAGAGAGCTGCTTCTCAATTTCCCTTAATGCTTCTCACTTTCCCTTCATATTTCAGAATGCAACAACTTAGCTCTGAACAGAAACACATAAGAGAGTTTTTAATTCAGTATTTAGCTCAGTCAAGCTTTTAAAAGTTTGTTTCTTCATAAAAACATCATTTGTGGATTTTTTTTTCAATTTAGGACAATTGCTTCATGCTACTGAGGCAGAAAAGGCAAAGATTTAATAATGCTGTCATTTTGGGAGTGCACACAGTGTCTGTATGAAGGCAGCATCATTACACTCAGTCACTTAATGCAGCTCTGAGGTGAGATTGGACTGACAGGCAGCCCTGCAACAGCAGACAACATGATGTAAAGGACTTCTGCTATAAAAAAGTACATCAGGAATTTTATTCTTGTCTGCTTAGTCCTTTCTCCCTCCGAGAGATTCATTAGTCTCCAGTGAAAGATTGAGTATGATTCCTGCCTTTTAAAGAACTTCGTCAAAGGAATAATTCTAGCTGCTTCTCGTGCAGATACTTGAACACCTGTTTCTCCTTCATTTATCTGCTGAAGAAGATTAGTTCAGGATAACACCTACTGATTTTATGGATTACTGCTGTGGTGTTTTTGCCTCATAGTAATAAAGGTGAATACCACAAATGGCTTTTCTATAAGCCTTCAGCAAAATTATGTGTAACAAAATCAGAAGATGTGTGGGTAGTATGATAATTTTGCTTTAATGTTAAGCTAAATTTAAGATGCCATCATATGTAACTGTCATGTTTCTTCATAATGTATTCGTCTGAAATGTACACCACCCCCTAATTCTGTAAGCCTCCTCGTTATTATGGCAAATTCAAATACCTTGTAGTCAACTAATTTCAAGGAACCTTGCAATACTTGCACATTATCAATGTCATCTTTTTCTGCTGCTTATTCCTCATTTGCAATTATAGTAATTCATGATATTTCAGCAATCTCCACAGCAACTAATTATGATGGTAGAAATAGACTGACATGTATTGCTATTATGCAACAGAAATAAGTGAAAGTTCTCAAAAATAAATGATGCAAATCTTACTGATGTAAAAAAAGACCAGGATAAAGTTAGAACAAAAAAAATATTTCGGTAGAGTTATTCACTAAATGAGGGAGTTTTTTCCTGACTTATATCTGAAATTTGAAACTAAAGCAGTAATATTTTAATTAATGTACTTATAACAGCATAACGGCATTTTGATAATCTTCAGAAAAATATTTCAAGTAGTGTCATCTTTGAATAAACTTGTAAATGCCACAGAGCAGTGATTTGCATTATCTCTGTGGTTCTTTTGTGAAGTATTTGTCAAAATCTGCAGAACAAGTTGACTTCATTCTCTGTTAAAAAACCATCTACAGTCATGTCACAACCCAACACTGGGCAGAATTTCAGATTTCAGGTTCACATTCCACTGTCACTTCACATGCTGCATTGCCAGAAAGCAATTAATAGTAATTACGATTAGTCCAACATGAAATACCGCACACACTCTTGTACTTCCTAGAACTGAAAGAAACAAAGTAAAAGAAGTCTTAGTATTCTCTGAAATTAATGAGTGAAAATTCCTGAAGCCTGTGTTGAAAAAGTGTTCTAAGCTTGGATGCCACACTAGCTACTAAGCTACTTTTGCAACCAGCACTACACAGACCATGAAACCTGAAATAATTTTTGTAATTTTAGATGTCAGTATGTTGAGCTCTGTACTACTTAACAGGTCTGATTTAATCATTCAAGAAAAATCCCCTGACTTTCATGATAAGGAGATAAAATTCAAGTTTCTTTCAAAGGCAAATCAGCTGCCTTTGCACATTTCCTGACAATGAGATAATGGTATAGTTTTGTGTATTGGGATCAAAGGTGTTTTCTCCTGATTCATTAAACACGTTTTAAAAATAAATGTACTCCAGGGCAGACATAGAAGATCAAACCAAAGTCCGTGGTAGTCCAATATCTTTTCTTGTACTCTCTGGTTGTGTTACATGCAAGAAGCAGGATAAGCAACTATTTATCTGACTCCTGACTTAAGAAATCAGATTGCAGCACTCAGAAATTCATAAGCTAAAAGCTGCATCCCAATCAAGCCATGTAGATTTATCCTTTGTGTTGTTGGAACCAAATTTAGCTTTAATGGATATCTCATGCAGACAATTCCACAATGAAAAAAGACATTGTGCACTAGAGCACCTTTTTTTCAGTTGCACCTTGACCATTTTGTTGGATGCTCTTTATCTCTGGCGTTTCATGAATGAGTCAATGACTGTTCATTGTGTTGCAGACCTCTCTTGTGTTCCCTGTTGACTCCTGTCTTTGCTGTAGCAGTGCTTGCTGCAGCATGGCCCGTGGGGCAGGTGCTGCATCTCTCTGTGCTGGCAGTGGCCCCCACGTGGAGCAATGGGTTGTGACCACACTGCAGAAGAGCAGGAGCTCACGGCAATGCCAAAGGCCACCTCATGCATTCAGAGGGCAAAAACCCTTGTGCCATGGGTTTCCTCTACTCTCTGGGTCTGGAAGCATTCCAGGGCTGTGGGGATTATTTGAAGGGCTCTGCCAGGCCAATTAAGCCCTGTCTGGTGTAGCTCCCAGCAGGGGATGTGTAGAATACCTGTACTGATGTTGTCTGTCCTGTTTTATGCCTTGATTTTCCTCCAAGAGAACAGTCTGGTTTATGGAGTGCACAGCCTAGATGACAGTTACCATGTATTTTTGTGAATATCAGGGGAACCAGGACCTTTTTGTAAAAGAATAGATGACCAAAAAAATGTGATTCTCCTATTATTCTTTATTTCTCTGCAAACCCCATCCCTTTAGTCATTCTTTTTCTCATTTTTGGTAACTTTTTTAGTTCTGATGTATCTCTTTGGAGATGGATGCCCAAACTTGTGTTAGCTGTAGACTACTACACTAGCACAAAGGGGCTGTATATATTTCCTAGTAATTTCAGATTTCTGTTGCCTTTTTTTACTGCCCCAAGCATTAGGATGATGTTTTCAGATAGTTCTCTGCAGAGTTTCCAAGCACTATATTCTGAGTAGGAATGACTAATACAGCTGTTAAGTGTGTAGAGTTAGGGCTGCCTTTTCCCAAATGTCTTTTTTGCTCTTATCAATGTTGAATTTTGTCACACGTCATTTAGTATCATAACAATTTTTGTAGCTCTTTGCAGTCAGCCTTAGTTTTGACTGCAGTCAGCAAATTGTGTCATTTCCCTATGGTCAATCTTTCTTAACTGTGTTTTTGTGAAGAAGACAGCAGGTAGTGCTACATCCCCCTGTTTATGTATGGAGCATTCTTTTTTGATTTTTACATGTTGTTATTCCACTAGAGGATAATCACATCTAATTATCTAATGCGATTTCAATTCTTCCAATTACCTTAATGTAGGAGTTTTGGAACTCTGAAGACCCCAACTTGGATCAAGCATCTTTATTCATTGACTTCAAACCCAGGATGATTCTTCTCTCATCTCTCTTCTGTTCTAGGTCTCCAGTTTCTAGCTTTATTCTATATAGCTTTTCCTAGACTGGTGGATGGGAACAAGGCTTACTGGTTTGTAATTCCCAGATGACTTTCAGACTCTAAAGAATAGCAAATTTCTATTTGTCATCTCCCACTTTTCTATCTTATCTAGATTGCATGTCACACTTACTGTGTTCATATTTGATTTCCTGAGGAGCTCAAGGAAGAAAACTGTCTGGTCTTGGCAGTTTGCTGCTGTCCATTTTATTGATTTTTTGTAAAAGTTCTCGAAGTGACACTTCACTTAGAAAGACTTCCACAGCTCCTTGTAAAGAAGAGTTTCACTTTGCAACTCAGCTGAAGCTCTTCAGGATTAGCGCTGCTATGAAAAATATTTGGCTTGCTTACCATGGCCTTTATCCTTCAGTACCATTGCTTTTAACCTTAAATCTTCTATAATTCTACCAGTTTTCTGTTTTCTACACAATGAACAGAAAAACTGTATTAGGTTCTGGAAAGAGATGCACTGGAATACTAAGATATGAGACTGACAGTATTATCTGTATTTATAATGTGATTACACTGTAAGAAATGTCCAGAGTATTAATCATATCTCCTTCACTGTCCTTCCTGCCTATTATTTTTCATATTTGCTTCTTATATCAGTACTTCATTTCAAAACTGTTGCTATCTAAACATGTTTCATATCTTCATCTCTGTCTCCCCTTCCCAGAAAAGCATCAGAACTATGTTTTTGCACACACACAAGAAGCATTAAGGTAAGATAAGAAGAAAAAATGCCTTATTTTCTCAGAATACTTTCACATTTGCTGGAGAGGAGCATAAGAAAATGTCATCACTGGTGGCTTTCTTAAAATATCTCCTATTAAAATAATAGAATAATTCGTATTAAAAGCAGGATGGTGCATGCCAAATTCTCATGAAGCTGTTCTGCATTCCTGTTACCGTAACTGAAGTCACAGTCTGGTCTTTTTTCAGTCTTTTGATTCCAGAGGACTGCCATGTATAATGGAAAGTTTCTCTCCATCTGGGAATGTTATCTTTTCACCTCAAAGAAGCAAAAAAAAAGTCAAACCAGGACTCTGAATGTGTAAAACATGCTGAAATTGCATGGTGGGCCTTTACTGTAGCTTGAACTGTTATCAGCTACCAAGCCAGAAAGCAGACTGCACTATTTTGGGAGATAAGACACTGGCGTTAAAGACACTTAGGGTTTTCTTTCAGCATTATGTACCAGCCAGCTAGTGCCATTGCACAAGCTGGAAATATCATCCAAATATAATTGCTGGATGGTGTGACAGCTGCAATTCAAGAATCTTCTTATTTTGGAGGAAGTGTTTGTTGCTTTGTGATTCAGTCATTCCTATAATGAAGCATTAAATGAATGATTTCCTGTTTGGCTCCTAGCAGAGGTCTGTGTTGAAGGGTTGATGCCAGTTCATTTCAATAACAAATGCATTTTTAATTTGTGTGTGCTTAGTCAAGATTTTCTGAGTGTACAACAGTAGTGATGGTTTCTGAGAAGTATATGAAATATTCATAACATCTCTCTCAAAACGCTGCTAAGCCAACTTCAGATTTAAGTAGGTATTTCTTAGTTACAAGCTGTGCTTTGTGTTTATTTTTAGTAGGGGTACTTAGTAATATTTAGTAGGGGTGGAGACAGATAAACAATTCTCCATCTATTTTGCATGTCAGTTTGGGAGGCTACGGTGTACTAATTATTCCAGTGTAAGTGGAAAACTGTAATTTACTTCAACAGTGTTTGAGTTATGTGTGAATATATTTTAAATTATCTCAAATCCCTTTCTGGTGAAATAGGACCATCCAGCAGAGCAGGCTTTTTCAGTGTAGCCAAAATAGAATGTTGTTAGGGTGTAAAACACTGGATTTACACATCTGTCTGGCAGTGGGTACCAGGCAATATGTTTGTAACGTTACAGCTGTAAGGTGAACTCAAGCTGTAAAACTTCACAGCATTTGGCTGTTGCTATATAGAGTTGAGCTGCTTGTCTTACTGAGTACAGCTCTCTTTTCTGTAAGCAAGGTGATCCTCCCAGCTGGCAAATGAGGGGACCAAATACTGGCCAGTAGCTTGCTTGTCATCTCCAGGTGGTCTGTCCAAACATTCTTTCTGCCTTCTTATCATCAGCCTGCCGCTGTTTTAGTTTTATCTCTAAATTTTCCCCCTTTTCTCCATCCCAGAAAAGCTGATTCCTTCACCTTTAAAAGTTACTCTGGAAAATCCAGTTTCCTGACACTTGCTAGACTTCTTTATGTAAACTGTGCTCTGTATTTTGCCATCTGGAAGCGTTGTCTGATGAGGAGGAAATCCAAAAGCAGCAGCTTCCCGGGTAGTTATATGCCATGTGTAAACTCTGTCATGGAGAGAACTCTCCAGAGAGTCACAGGAGTTGTTATCTTATTGAAGTAATGCCCACCGTGTCTTTTGCTTTGAGGAAAGTCCCTTGAACCATTATGCTGCAGAATATTGCAATATTGCAAATAGATATTTCTGCTGTTACAGATGGCACTGCAGATCCCTTCTGCAGTGTCATCATTCCGAGAACCATCTTCTCAGGGTAAAGGAAACACCTTGCAGATATCTCACCCAGCTCTTCACCCACTTGCTTTTAGCATAGTTTTTGTCTGTTGTACATGCAGAAATCTGAGACTGCAAGGTACCTAAAGCAAGTTGAGTCACTTGTAAAAAGCAGCCATTCTTTGGGATGTACAATTGCTTCTGATGTTGCCATGTATTTTTTTCCAATGGCATCACTCATCTTGTCCAGTTGCAAAGGTTTGACATGTAGAACCCATATTCTTAGTTTTTCTTTGATACTACAACCTCTGCATGTTGTCGCGTGGAAGCCTGTAGGGGAAACCATCACTTGTGAAAATGTAAGTGGATCTCCTACCATAAGGATTGAATCAGCTGCCTTTTGCTGGTGCTTAGGACATAACCTCATTGCAGTAGGAACTGTGGTGGTAATCACTACAGTCAATTTAGCTTTAACATAGCTATAGCTACATGGGGTGCTGGTAGCAGTATGGACATAAGCAGGGGCTCTTCTAGCCTGCCAGGTTTCTTGCTTGGATGAAAGCATTCTAATAAGTCAGTACCACCCCCTCACTAGTGTTTTTGATGCCTAAATTAAGAAGTCTCTGAGTGCCAGGTTATGGCTGTGCTCTGCATTCACACTGTATTTGCAGAGCAGGTATACATTAAGATATGCTATGTTACTTTGTTGCAAATTTCTTTAATTAAGATACAGAATCTCCTTTTTCATTAAGCTGTGGAACGCAATACCTGTTGGTGGCTCAGCTTTCCAGTTCTTGAGATAGTACTACCTAGGATCTCATGAAAACACTGTGCAGCAATTCAGAGGGAAGAACAAAAGAAATGTATTTTCTTCATTTTTTCAATATTCTGATCGGCTTTCTGAATTTCCCCCTAACTTCTCAAGTGTGACTAGAAAAGCAATTACGTATAAAAGGTATAAAAATGCAAGTCTTTAAAAAATCCTTTTGATAGATGATTACAGTTCTCTGAAACAGTGGAGTTCTGTTTTGCTCTTTATTAGCTGGGCTGCTGAGGGTGGTAACATTTTTCTTAAAGGTGTCTACAATCTTGTTTTCTTTTCAAACCTACTTTCTTAGGGTTTTGGGTTTTTTTTTCGAACACACAGCTTTTGTTATGTTTGTCAAGATTTCCTGTTTTATCTCCTGTTTTCATGCATTCATCTTCTGCCAGGCTCGCTCAGCTTGGCCTGTGAAATCCATTATGTTAGGTTTCTTTGGATCTAACTTGAAGTTTCCTAGCTTTTTTCCCAGGAAGACACCTTCTTTGATTGATTTTTTTTAATCCTTCTGTATGAAAAAAATACCGTCCATCTGTTCTTGGATTAGGTTTCCAGTTTCTTTGGTTGAGAAAAAATTAAGAACTATCATGGTAGATATCTAGATATAGCTGAAGAAGATATAATTTCTCTGCCTTTCCTTGTGTTTGCTGAATTTCTGATTATATGCTCTATTTCTGAGTTGTGTTACTGTATTGTGATCTCACTTAATGTGGTCTGCAATATTTTGATTCGCTTCTGCAATTCTGTATTTACAGATTTGACTTTGCAAGACTTGCAAGTCTGTCCTCTGGCAGTTTACGTGTAGTAATGGTCAATACAAGTCTAGAGTTTTCTTAAGTCTGCTTTCACTTCTTCCCCAGTTTTATTTTCTGTCTCAATCAGTAAGGAAGAGAAGATTGAATTTTTATCTGTAGTTACCAGGTGTGCTGTTACACCTCCTAAACTCTTCCAGTGAGTAACCAGGAATTTGAGATTTGATCCTGCAATCTGAAAGGAATGTGTATATTTTTACCTTGTTATTTCAAAGGCTTGCCTGTCACCTTACCTGTCACCTACATGCTCCCTGTTCAGTGCATCTAACTGGAAATGGACCATTGTCTTGAGTGGATCTGAATTTGAGTGGAAGCAAGATGCCCTCACATCATCTTCTCTATGCTTTTACATAGTCACAACCTAAAATAAATCCAGGTGTACTTGCAACACTGGAAATTAAATTAAATTAAATTAATCAGGGATGGGGGGGGGAATGTTAATTTTATTTTTGCCTCTTTTTCTTGTTATTTTATTTGCCTCGATTACAGTAGCAAATATTAAGTCTAGAAGAGTCATTTCCTAGCCTAGAGTGTTGGCCACTGGTCACAGAACAGGTGCTGTTAATGCTTTGCTACTGATGTAGCAGGTGACACGCCAAGTTGTTTCAGCTTGTCTGTACCTCACTTTTCCACTTCTGTAATGATGATCTGGGTTTGCTTGAAGAGTGTTTTGAGTTACTCTTTAGTCTGGCATCAATGCTGGGGTTTTTCTATGTTATTAGTTTGTCTCATAGCACATGCCACAGAAGTTTTCCAAGTGATTCACGTACTGAAGGGAGTTTATTTGTTCAGTTGATTTGGAGAGGTACTTCTGTACACTTTTCAAAATCAAGATTAACCTTTTATACCAGTCTATTTTTCTCCTTTGAATGTTCACTTACTTTATTTCATAGAATGGGAGTGCTAGGCTACAGTCGCAACAAGGAATGTCATGGGCAGACACATAGACAAAAAGACGCTCCCAATCTTTTCTAGGCAGTAATCTGTCCGAATTAGGTTTTCTAGTTGGTACTGTTGCAGGAAAATGTAGGCTGATATTAGAGATGCTCAAAACTTCTGTAAGGAACTTTAAATTCAAAGATTCAGAGACCTGTTGTAATATTTTTACTTTCCTCAGGCTTCAAGAGACCTATGCATGTTTGAAGCCAAGCAAAATTCCTATTTAGCAATGAATAGAGCAATACAGTTATTTCAACCAAGCTATGTTTTAGTATTGGTCATACCCCAGACTCACAGCAGCATTGCTGAGTGTCATGCCACAGCTATTAAAACAAGTCCAAAATTAATGGAGCTCTCAGTGAGCTGACACATCTACATTTTCCGCAGTGATGTCTCAGATTTGCATCTATAGCACCATTTCTTTTCTTATAACTACTCTCTTCAGTCAATTTTGATTTCAGGAGTATATTCAGCCCTATTTTCATGCATCTTTATCTCAGCTACTCACCCTTAGCTTCCTTTACAGTCAGTGGAGCCTAACAGGCACTTCCAAGGTGCAGCTCAGTCTTGTTTAGATTCTTACATTAGTTTGAGGTTAATCATGCCCAAGACTTGCTTTTAATGTATGAGGAGACTAACTCAGAGGCAGAAGCCCACATTGTAAAAATTTGTATTAGCTAAATCCTACTTCATTTGATTGCTGAGAAAGTCTACATAGATGGGAAAATTTTGTGATGATGTAACATTTTTTAATACATAATCCATCACATTTGAAAATCTCTTTTTCCTTGTAAATCTAAAGAAAACATTGATGGTTATTTATCTAAACATTGTGCAAAGCAATTGGTTTGCTTGTTTCTAATTATTCAGATCTGAATTATTAGCAAAGCAGATTCCTATAATTGATGCACCAGAAAGCTTCTGCTCTCAGCTTCATCCTATAACAACCTTTGCTTTCTAAAATCATAATGAAAATTAGAGTGGCCTTTGAAAGGAAGAATTTATGTAAAGCATCCCCCAGTGCTTTTCAAAAAGCCAAGGACAACCTCAGAAAAAAGCAAGGTTAAGATCCAACTGGCCAGCACAGACTGGGATTTAGTTTCAGTTGTCAGATGAAAAGGGCAGGACTTGTTTATTTAGTCCACCCCTTGGTTCAGCAACACCATGACAATTGCTGCAAAGGAGGACACTTTATTATTATCCTGTATAATAATATTTGTTATTAATTTGTTATTGCCTCATATGGATGCAGGTTGGAATAGTTCATCTGAGATGTTTTAGTCTTAGAGGGAAGGATGGGAGGACAGAAAGGTTGTGTGTCGTGACTGAATAAATGCCTCTTTGGCTGATTATTGGAGCAGCAGAAGCGCTTGGCTCAGAGGCACCAGGGAGCTTCACCTTCTCAGCTGGAGGAGCAGTCCACAACCACTGCCATCATGGAGCACAGCAGCCTGTTAAAGGAATAAAGACAAAACTG
Organism: Peucedramus taeniatus; assembly: GCA_013400575.1. Taxonomy (NCBI): domain Eukaryota; kingdom Metazoa; phylum Chordata; class Aves; order Passeriformes; family Fringillidae; genus Peucedramus; species Peucedramus taeniatus. The sequence goes on along the minus strand of WBNO01016301.1, from coordinate 102,714 downwards.
TGTTTGATTTCCAGAGTGGAGAGGCAGGAACTTCTCTTGACCCTGTCAAGGCTTTCCTGATCTTAATGGGTCTGCCACAGAGAAAAACTCTGCTTGAACAGCAGAGAGGGGCTGCTCCTGAGGGACGAGTTCAAAAATACCAGCTCATAAACATTAATAAAAATCTTTCCCACTGTTTCTTCATCAAAACATAAAAGAAACAGTGTACTGCAGAGCACACTGGCAAAATCAGTGCACTTCTACCATAAAATACACATAGGCTCATTTCTATAAACTAGTAACTGAGAGTTTCTGGTAGAGTGGATGAATTTGTTACAGTAACTAGTTTCTGGCATAAGTAGATCCCATAAAGAGGGTTTAATGCTTATTTCTAATCTCCTGGAAGGTTGTACAAATGAAAAAAAATTAGGTTAATCACCAAGGAAAATCACTAATGAAGTAATACATCTTTTCTTAAATATTAATTATAATTCATTTCTTCCCATCACAGAATTTACACAGTTCTCATGAACCAAGGATTAATTCAAAGGTTTACATTTATTCTCTCCTGTGAATGGATTCCTTCTCAGTGGAGAGTGAATGAATTTATTTTGTACCAGCTTTCTGCTTGAAAGGAAAATCCTTCATAAAAGAACTGGCAATCTTAGGCAGAGAAATCCAGACCAAGTAAAGCATTTCATTGTTCAGGATGTTAGACCCTAATGATTTCTGTGTCTAAATGCTTATATTTTTCCCATCTGATCAGCAGTAGCATAGCAGGTTATGCACTTAAATGTACGACACTTGTTCGGGAGAAAGATTTGTGTGGAAGAAAGGCAGCATGTTCCACAGTTTTAGTATAACATCTGTTATCATTCAGTACTGCTCCTAGCCCAGCATGCCCTTCCTCTAAATATCTTATTAATTAAACTGGCTTAGTAGGAAAATAATTAATACTATAAGTCCTGTACCTACTTAGAAAGGATTTAGAAACTGAAAAAATTGGTTTTGTCTGAGCTTCAGCTCGAGGGTTGTGGGTTTTTTCATTCTTGAACACAAGCAGATTACAATAGGGAGTATCTGAAAAAATTAATATTTGCAGTCTTCCAAATATATATTCTATCTTTGAAATGCTCCAGCTGCAAAAATAGTCCACTACTTGGAGAAGTCTTGGTCACTGCTGGAGGGTCTTCCTCAGCAATTGATTTGGAAGAGACACTCCTGCACTTCTTCTAAATAAATAATAAGGGCTTCTAAATAGCCCTTTATAGCACCTGATTCCCCAAAAGCCTTAATTCCAGTCTGCAAAATTACTCTGTTTGTTACCAGTACTATGATAATGAGGTAGGACCTCCTAGCCAGGAAGTCAATCGTAATGCTGCTACCTTGCATAACCAGCTCTTGACTGGGCAGGAGGGTGAGACAGGGCACCCAGCTGGATGCCAGTGAATTTGTGTGCAAAATGTGGATCTGTTACTTAGCTATCTGTGGTCAAGTACAGAAATAGAATTTGCCTATGTCTTTGTTCTGTGTGCAGTGCTGCTGTCTATATGCAGAAACTGCTGCTTTGCTGCTGATTCACCCAGCTTGGTTTTCCACTGAAGAGCAAGTTCAGTTTGCTGCTTATTCTAACAGAAAATTACATTTTGGAGACCTATTGGAAAAGGTGCTGGGTGCCACCAAATTGCTCTTTAAACTCAGTCAGAGTTTTAACAATTTGGTGGGAGAAGGCTCAGGAATTAGTTGCAACTTGTTCTGGCTTTTCTTGGAAGGTATAAGAGCAGCTATTCTTAAGGAGAAAGAGGAAAAAGCTTTGAATGCTGTACCAGAACAAGACCCTTTCAGCATAGGGAAAAGGCAGCCTGGAGAGCAGTCTGCAGTGTGACTCCAGACTTTTATTGTTGGGCCTTTCTTTTCAAAAGCATATTAGAAACGTGGAAATTAGTGTTTCATTGCAAGTCAGTTGACCTGCCTAAAGCACTTCTTCAAATGAGTGTATGGACCTCTGGAAAATGCTGTGGCTGTTATGTTAACAACCTCCAAAATCAAACTGCACCATGTGGCTGGTTAATGGGTATGGGGTCTTGTGCGTCAGCAAAGGGACCTGCCTTTAGTTCTCATCCACGCTGAAGTTCAGAGAGTGTGTCTCTACCTGGGGAGACCAGGGTTTTTAACAAGCTTCTGACTGTAGATATTGTTCATCTTTGTCCTGAAGAATATGTGCTCAAAACTGATTTTAAAAACAGGGAAGCCTGTATTTATCCTATGGAGAAGAGTGAAGAAGAGCTGGCCTTGTTCATACTGAGCCCTATCTGGCAGCAAATAAGTTGCAGTGAGCGCAGTGTGCCGGTATAAGCATAACTAATTCACAAAAAATATGGGTCCTTGTGGGAACAGTCAACGCACAGCAGTACCAAGAAAGGTTGCACCCTCTTGTTTTCAGGGGAGAAGAGGGGGTTTACAAGCCTCTTTTGCTTTAATTCTGCCTTGGGCAGGCTGAGGATGCAAAGTTCCAGTTCATTTGTGTGTGTGTGTGTGCATCAGTGCTGGATCTGCTAGAGGAGCATATGTCAGAAGCCATTTGCCCTTGACTGTGCCTCTTTTTTGGCAGGCATAGGCTTGTTTCTCGCAGAGCAGGTTCAGTCGCAGCCACTCTTTCACATCACTTCTTGAGCCCCCGGCTTGCTGGCTTTCAGCTCTTTACCTGTGTGTGTGTCCTTTGTGGTGTTTTGGTTAATTGGACATTGTTTTAATTACTACTGCACTAAAGAATCATGTATTTTCTATCTGTTCTTTTGCTGCCTCAGTGACCCCGGTCTCCAAGCAGCCAATACAGAACTCGAGCTGTTCAGATCTGGTGTAAATTGCAGTGGCTCTCTTGGGGTTTCCTTCCTTTACATCTCTTTAGGGGAAAACACTCCTCCAGGGAAGAGAAGGCTCTATTAAACAGCTCATTTTTTGCAATGTTCCAAACACCTTCATCTTCCCTCACTGGAACAGGTGGCAAAGAAGCCTTGGCTTTCATTGTCTTCCACAACCTGGACACAGTCCATGGCCATGTTCTATGGTCACATCTTTCCTTGGTTTGAGCCTTCGTGTTGCCTTCTTTCTTACCTTTCCCTCTCCAGCTTCTGCAATAATTTTCTTTTTCTCCCTTTGCTGTCTCTAATTCTCCACATTTTTAAAAGCTTTTAAAAAGCATAGAGCCTTTTAAAGCAATCATTTCCCTTCTTTTCTATTTATATTTACTCTTATCTTTGCTTACAGCTTTGGAAAGAAAAATGTCAATGAGGCAGAGCAGAGAGGAGCTCATAAAACGAGGAGTGCTGAAAGAAATTTTTGATAAAGGTAAGTGTTCTTCTTTTCACAACAGTGAATTGACATCCCATATGCTTTTATGACCAGACATTACATGTAACACTAGGAACCAGAAATAGAGAGTTCTGAATTGCAAGACTGCACAAAATAAGATCTCTAAACACTTGTCTTGACTTTGCCGTGGTCTGGCCCTCTCTGTTGGATACATGTGGTAGTTACTTAGCAAATAAAAATGAAAACTTATCAGAAATGCAAAGCAATAGGAATAAAAATCACAGCAATAGGCAGTAGTCACTGACTGCAAAAGAGCAAAGCATCCAGGCTGTGGAGAAATGTAGTGGGTTCCTGCCTCTGTGTGTTGCCATTGTCTGGTTGAGTCACTTTGGGATTAACTGTTGCAGAAAAGGGAAACATTTAAAGGTTTTGAATCTTGTTGAGCACAGAACAATGTGCTTTCCCTTGAAACAGCTCAGAAGAGATAATAATTCCTTGTTCAGGATAATTAATTTGTTAAGTTTGTAATGTCTTGTTTTATGCAAAATGTCATTGTTTTACAAACATCATGGTTTTACACTGGTAACACAATACATAGTTGACATCTGTTACATACATGTCAGTCTTTGAGTGCATCTTCTATTTGTTTTGCTGCTTCCCTTGTCAATAACTAAGGTAATTAATTCAACAAATTATATAAAGACATAATAAAGTTACTTCTTAGTCACAATAGAACTTATGCACATGCTTGAAAGCCTCATTAATTTGAAGTGTAAAATTTTATGACAAGAGCAGTACAAAATCTGGCAGAAATCAATAGAAATTAAAAGTTTTCACAGATATTAGAAGTATAGCCTACTTCATAAATTCAGGAGCATTTAAATCTGCTACCTACTTTTAACTCTAGCTTATTAGGAATTTTTAAATTTACTAACCCAGGCTGCTAATTTTTTTAAGTTAAAAACAAACAGCAGCAAAAATGTGCTTATCATTAAAGTTTACAGTTTCTACCAGTCATGTGTTGTAGTGTGCTCTCACTATGACCTGCTGGCTTATAAACCATCATAAATGCAGCTTGAGAGTAAAAACAACTCCTTTCAATAGGTTTGCCCCTCTCAGTGCATTGTGTTGTCCACATTTTGTACTGTGACTCAGATCGGACCCGCAGCCAGTGAGGCATGGTCCAGGCTGTCACACCAAGTGATCAGTGCTTCAGACAGCTCAGAAGGCAGCCTTCAGTCCAACCTCTGTCCCAGGTGTGAGCTCCTTCATCCTTGCCTCACATCCCACATGCAGCCACTCTCTGAACCATCCCTACATAAACCTAAAGGCCTCCCCAGGAAAAATCTTTTTCTGTGAAGTCTGACCCTGCCTTACATGTTGAAACTTGGGGAGATTCCCCTTGTATTGCTACCAGAGCACTACAGTTTTTTCTATTGATCAAATAATGATGTAGCTTGTAAACTTCTGTGTCATCTTGTGAAGCAGATTCTAAGTTGTGTGTAGGTATTTGAAAGAAATTAATTCCTCCTTATAGTAATTTTTCACCTTTACAAAGCTGATATGAAAAGAAAGAGGTAGGGCAGAGAAGAAAGTGGTAATACACAAGAATAGCAGCAGTACTTGAACAGTTATGATGATACAAGGATATGAACAAGGCAAGATGTGTAGAGCAAAAGCATTATTTCCTTCAGTGGTGTAATAATCTGAGAGTAATTTTAATGAAGGATTTATTTCATTGACAACCTTAAGTGGAAGTAACATTTTCTTTGTAATTCCTGTTAGGTAACCTCTAATCTTTCAAGAAAACAACAGACCTTTAGGATTTCCTAGTAGAATGTTTTATTTGATTGTGGTAGCACCTTCCATGTCAAGAGGCATCTTGCACAGACAGTAGGTGTACATCTCTCTGTCTCCCTTTCCTAAGAGGTGGGCAAAGCAGGCCTGTGAGTAATTTTGTCTTTTTTTTTCTTTAAAAACCCGTACCTATCAAAGGAAACAGTGCAGACAGACTTACCCAAGAACAAGAGTTTTTGCCTTGGGCTTAGTGTTCGTTTTGTCATATCTTCTAGGTTGAAGAAAAGCATAATTAGCTGGTTTGTTTGCCTGCTGTTTAAAGTGATGCTCTGACCTGTTTGCTTCAGGATTTGCTGGCTTTTCAGAGGACTTTGTGTCACCCAGCAGGTGAAAATTATCAGAGTGCAGTAAGTCACAGTAGTCACACATAGGAGAGTCACCACAGTCCAGCTGCTGTATTTTGAAAACAAGAAATGCTGTTATCATTTCAGTGACCCCCCATGCTTAAATTAGTCACGTGAAGATGCTCCTGACTGAACTGCAGAGAGCTCTTTCCTTGCTAAGGGCCAAACTCATGACAGAGTCAGTTTCTGTTATCTTCTATTTCCAGGGCTCTGTGACTTGAGTATTCTGAAAATGTAGGTAAAGGCTATAATTTTTTCAAATACTCTGTACTTCTGGAAAACAATAAGTTGAAGAAGTATCTGATGAAGCTCCTGCTGTTCTAATAGTTTGTGTCAAGATAGTCCTGAGAGGTTAAAAACACCTCTTCCACCTGCATCACAGAATATACCTCAACATACCTCATCTTTTTGCCATCACTTCTACACGTAGGTACAGACCTCGATTTTCACATGAAGGTGTAACTGTCCCAAAACCATCTGTCATTAGAATTGCCCACTGTTTCATGCTGCTGGTCAAAGAACTAAATCTACTTGTAGTATTTTGATACCTCTTCTTCTTTCTGAGTGTAGATGAGATTGCCTATAGTGGGAAATTTCTGAATATGAGTGTCTATCAGTTACTTTCTCCAAAGGCAATGGTGCAATGGTTTTTCAAGGAAACATGGGCAGTCTTCATCTTTTATATTCTTGTATTTTAATATGCTCTATCTATTTAAAATGATGGATTTTTTAGACTTAAATTTCAGGTAACCTGAGTCCTGACAGGATTTGGACATGTTGCACTTACACACAAGGAGATTTTGTGACTTACACACACAAGGAGATTTTGTGACAGTATGTGAGGACAAACTTGAAGAAGTGTCTTTGGTAATGCAGCAAGGAGGATGGCATGGCAGCCACTGGAGAGCCAGTTGTGCCGCAGTGAAATTGAAAAGTTTTGAACTCCTCCAGAAGTAGCCTGTCTCAAATTCCATGGGATCCCACAAAACCAAGGGTCTGCTTAGGGGAGGATCCCAGCTACTGTGCTAAGGTAGCCACCAAGGCTTGGAAACAGTTCCAGGGGCAGGTCTTGACCACATGCAAGAACACTCAATTTTAATTCCCCACCCTTGGGGTCATGGCAGAGAATGACAGTGAATTTTACTCTGCCCTTCCTAGTCTTTGTCATCAAGAATTTCTTGCTTGGACAGTCTACTTGAGAGCAGACAAGTATTGAAGGAGATAACCCAATCCAAAAATTAATCCAGGATTTCAACTTGTCCATTTTGACTTCCATAGCCATTCTTCTGTAGAAGGAATGCATAAGCGTGGCACTTTTCAGATATGCGAAAAGTTGCGTAGTCCAAGGTATTCAGAGTAAAAGACAAAGTGAGAGGGTAGGCAGAGCTACAAGAGGGAAAACACAGCAGGACTGGTTTGTGTCAGTCAGTGTGATGCACTGTGGGCTTCTTCACACCAGGCAATGTTTTAGAAGTACCTGAGAGTGGAAAATGCAGGTGTGTTCAGGAGTACAAACCATGCTTAGGAGCCACAGGTTTTGAAGACATCATATATCTATGTATCTCTGGGCCTTCGTCCCATGGTGTTGTTTTCACATGCTGAGGTGAATCAAAGTGTCTGGGCAGAGTCCTCTGCATCAGAGAGTTTCCTCTGAGGTCCTGTTTCTTCGGTGACTTCAGGTGTGCAGAGTCTCCTGAGTAAGAGAAGAGCAGCCTTCCTGTGCTCTCTTGCTGCAGAGGTCAAGCTACTCCCTCATGGACCCATCCAGTTTCACACTCAGCTGATGTTATTAAAGCTCGTGGACTTAGGGAGAGTCATTTTCCACTGAGTAGCACCAGACACTGTGAAAACAGCAAAGGATTTAGCAAGTCTGAGAACAAAAGATTACATGTGTTATCACTGTGTAGTTAACTTAAAACTCACACCCAGTTCCTGAAAACAGATAATTTCATCCATCTATATGTAATAATTGCATTACCAGGATTCTTTTCATTTGTATAGCAGCCAACTGAAATAGCTTTAATACTTTGAAAATAATAAGTAATTCGCCTTTTGTATTTGGTTGTCAAATATATCTCTGATGCAGGATTAATTTACACTGAGATACTCTTTCCTCTACAAATTAATTTTTCCACATTTTTGATCTGTTTGCTGTACTTGAGCAACTCCCCAGGTAGCTCTTCTTTAAGCAATACCTGATTTAGGGTGTATATTTCAGTCATGATTCTGTGCTGTGTCTGACGATTTCATTCAAATCCAAGGACAAGCTTTAGACTCTAAATCAAGATTAAAGATATTCAGATGTAAGATTAAAAAAGGTTATGCTGTCAGTACAGAAAGATGCTATGCTTTAGTATTGTGCCAAAAGGTAAAAGTCAAAATTTTATCTCACATTTTACTTTTTTTGCAATCATAGGTCTTCATGGATCATTCAAATGCTGTTTTTTTAAATCATGTTAATATACCTTGAGAAGTACATAGCACACTTAAGACAGTAGGATTTCAAGATGTTCAGCATATTACAATAGGCATTTTGCTTCATGAAGAATGAGTCATCCTCCCTCCAAAAAGCAAACATTACTGGGTTTGTCATACATACTTTTCTCATAGTTACAGTCAAATTTAGTCTGAATTAATGCACTGAATTAATGAATGTATTCCTTGACACAGTCACTGCCTTTCATTCAAGAAGCAGATGCTCTACATAAGAAACAGTTACACTCTTTCATGAAACCAGCTAACTTGAGAGAACATTAATCCTTATCCCAAACGTGTGTAAACGTGTGTGTCTTTATAAAAGGGAGACAGAGCCAGCACAGAATACATAGCATTTCCACCCAAACAACTAAGTCAAAAAATGTTCAGCTTAAATAATGGCTGAATTGTTTTTTGATTTTTGCTGCCTAGGGAGGTAAGCGGCTTTGTATAGAATGGCCACAGCAGTTAGAAAGGAGGCTGTGCTACAAACACTTGGCCCAAGCCTTTAGCTTTAATTCATGTTGCTGCCTTTTAGCCAGCTCCGTTGATCTCTCAAAGCCATGGGTCAGGTTTCAGTCTAGTATGATGTGACTGCACCATAATAGCTCTCTGGGTCTCCAAAAAGCCTCCAACAAAACTAAGTCAAGACCTCAGTATTTATAATAATTCCAAAATTAACAGGAGACCATCTTCACTAGCTGTAGAGAAGCTTTTAATGGCAGAAACATAATTCTGAATAGTTATCAGCTAATGTATTTTCAGACTTGTTAATTGCTGTATACTAGCACCAAAATGAGACTTAACTTTTTAATCTTTTCAGTATTGTTTTCCAAAGTGGTTTGTTAGCCCTATGAGGGCAAAATGTGCACTCATTTGACTGATGTACATCTCCACTCAGTACACTGAGAGCAGTAACATGGCTAATCAGTGGTGCTCAAAAATCTAAAACCATATTCTGAAATCCTGAGTTTCATTTTTAGAAGTAATTTAAATGGTTAGTAAAATCAAGTTCCACATATTTGCCTACTGGTTTTTAGTTTTACAGGTCACATTTCAGTTATATTTTCAGACTTCCATTTGTAACCATAGGGGCTGAACACTTTGCTTTATGAAACTCTAATTGTGATGTCCATGTAGTCATTGCCTCCAGGTACCAGAGTCCTGTGCTTAACAAGTTCGGAGATAAAAATCATGCAGGTTGACACTATAGAGAATAATCTGAATCCTTTCTTCTGCTCTTTATTATTTCTAATGTGAAGTGGTATTTGATAGGAAAGAAAATGCCAGCTGCTGTGACAGAAATTTTTCTCAGATAGAGGAGATATTATTAGTAACTATAAAAACAGGCTTTCTAAATGGAATCTGATATACCCCAGTATCAAGACCTTACATCAGGCAAATATAAAAATTATTCTCTTCCTTACATAAAATGTGGTTATATGTATGTAAAAATAGGGACATATTGCTGTGATTTTGCTTGTGTCCCTTATAGCATAGAAGTTGGTGTAGGGAAAGATAATAATTCTTGATAGTAATATTAAAATATTACATGTATTAATATTCTTTAGTTCCAACCTACTATCATTTCTGACCTCCCAGATTCAACAGAGAGAGAGAAAACAGATTTTTTTTTTTTGGCATTGGATGGGACTGCATGTCCATGTGGGTCAAGGATGGTCAGGAATCAACCAACTTAGACCACGATTTATAATGACCATTCCAGAGTAGAGCAAAAGGTCAATACAGCTATTTGACATAAAATGTATGCTACCCCAGAAGTGCTACCACCACCACTGATAGGCTCAGCCTTGGCCAGTAGTGAGTCCAGCTTGGAACTGGTTTCATCAGACATGGGGAAAACTTCTGGCAGCTACTCACAGAAGTCACCCCTGTAGACTCCCTGCTATCAAAACCTTTCCACGTAAACCCAGTGCATGTGTATACAGAAGATCTCAGTCCAGGTTCCTCATTTGAAAACAATCTAATGGAGATAGATTTAATTTAAAATTCTGTCTGCATTTTATGTCTCTTTTTTTGCCATTCTTCTTTCCTCTGACTATGAACAGATGGGGAGCTTTCCATACCAAATGAAGAAGGAGCCTTGGAGAATGGGCAGCCTCTGGGCTCTGGGCTGAGCTCCAGCCAGGTGTCCCTGCCAGCCCTAGCAGAACTGGAGTCAGTCCCAGCCTCTGTGGAATCCTGCTCATATGAGGTGCTCCCAACCACAGAGATCATGGATGGGACAGGTAACGTCTCATTTATGTTATGGTGTGGATAGTCTAAGCTGTTTGAAACAAGTTTTTGACTTCTAACATTTGATGTTTAGCCCTGAGAAATCCTTGTCAAAATGAAGGTCTTTTGGTGTAGAAAGAGGTGACAGTGTCACTGAATGCTCCATGAGAAATTTTGACTGACATGATGTAGAAGTAACCTCTACTTCTAAGCAAGTAACCTTTCTTGGAATGAAGCAAAACCCCTGCACTTTGTGAACATGTAAAAGTAGGTTTCTAGCTCTCTATCTACATCTCAGATGTACCAATGAGCTCTGGAGCAGAGAGCTTAAAACACTTTTGAGCCCTGGGGTACAACATTGTGCCCTCTGCCTGCCACGTGGTGCTATGTGGTGTTCACACCACACATCTGTCAGTAACTAACAGAGTCAGCTGCCCTACCCTGGGGCAGCTGGCTGCTCTTCTTCCCCAGCCTGTGCAGAGAGACAGCAATGCACTACATCTCTGTTAGCTGTTCTTGCTGCATCAGGTTGTGCTGCTGAGAGTTGTGGACAAAGGTCAAGTGAGGAAAAGTGAGCAAAAAGAAGTTGTCATCCATGATCTTGCGCAGCTATGCAGCCTTTTCAAAAGAGAGTAGGCCCCGTGAGGTTCTTTTTACTTTTAACAGGGTAAGTTTACCGACCACCTGCTAACATATCTGGTCCTAGGCAAGCTGTGGTGACAGACCATCAGAGACATGACATTATAAAACCTGATTTGTGTTCCAGATGTGGAAGCACATCCCAGTCTGACAGGAGAGAGCTGGCTTCTGTCAGAAGTAATGTGAAATTTGGCTGTTCTGTGAATGTGTGTTACTCCTTTTCTCTTTTACTTTCTTTCTTTCCTTCTTTCCTTTTTTCTACGTTATAAGATGTTTGAGTGAAATCTATGAGTCATTCCTAATCTGCATTGCTGTGCTGCTTTTCTTGTCTGACTTCGGCTGTATCTGCTGCTGCTTTGCTCGTAACGTTGTTGCGTCTATGATGTGGTTGTGTCCTCCAGTGTCTGAAGAGAGCCCCACATCCAATGAATCCGGCGTCCTCCTGTCCCAAGATCCTACAGCTAAGCCAGTCCTGCTACTTCCCCCCAAAAAATCTGCCGCTTTCCCTGGAGACCATGAGGACACCCCAGTGAGACAGTTGTCCCTCCTCAAACAGCCCCCTGCCCTGCCTCCTAAACCTATTGCCAGGATTGCCAGCCACTTAACTGGTAAGTAGGTATTCCTGGACCCTCAGCCCCACCATTTCCCTTATAGGAAAAGCTGCCTTTGTAGCAAGGTTCTCAATGTACTTCCTCTTTCCGTAATGCTGTTTGCTCTCGTTGTGTGTGCTGGTGATGTACATGCTGTACCTAGGGCAGGGCTCGCAAAATCTTCAGACTGCACGTTCATCAAGGTTGTTCCAGGGGCACTTCCCCTCTCAGCTGTAATTGCCTAAGACCGCTGTGGCATTTCCTAACACTTCTCACTCTTATTCTTCAAGACTTACCATCACCACTGAAATTGTGAAATTGTGAAAATGTGCTTTGATGAAAAATACTAGGATATCTTTAAATGCCCTTAATGAGGAAAGGCATGAGAGTTAAGGGGAAAGGGAGAGTTTTGATTTCTCCTTTAGCTGTATGTTGCTTGTCCCCTCAACTGCCATATGGGCAGGTCCCCCTCCACACATCCTGTATCTTTCCGTATGTTTGTCTTTTACTTGCCCCTGATCCTTACACAGGTAATTCTGTCCTATGACTTCTTGCCGTTTTGCCTCAGTACTTACATTGTCTGCCAAACTGTTCCCCCTTTCCACACCTGCTCTGACTACTCCCCTCCCACTGGTGAGTCCAGCTCCAATTCCCAATGACCAGGATTTTGATGTCTTGTCCTTTATGCTGCAGTTTAGCTCTCACTGCATGGAAGGTAGCAACAGTAAACAACACAGGCTCTGTTTTGTGTTCCACATGTTTTCACAAGTGTCCAAGCTCTTTGGAATTCTAAGTTCTAGGTGGATGTGGAAGGAGAGTGGGTGAGTCTCCTCCTCCCAGTCTCTCATTTCGACTGCTGAAGCAAAGGATGGCTATATTTATGCTGACCAAAATAGATTCCCAAAATGCTTGCCTGCACCTTTTGAACAGTCTGCTCATAATTGCAGCTGCTGCACAGTAGGCAGCACCTCAAAATCCTGAGTTGAATATGAGGTGTGGTTCATCTTTGTAGTGGGGCAGCTACCGGTCTTCCCCCTGGGCTGATCTTGTGTTAATCCTGCCCTGATATTTTCAGAGCTGATGTGAGAAATGCTCTGCTCACATTTATATATTGCAGATTTTTTTCTTTTCCAGACAGTTAATACCCATTTTATTCAGGTTTAATATCTATATCAGGAAAGCGCTCGTTAGGAAAGAACATGTTCTGGTTTTCTCTCATCTCTACGTAGTCTCTTCATGTTTCTGTTTGGATGACCACACTTTTTTGTCCTGTATAGTTTTGTACATTTTATGTGAAACCTCCTTCTTACCTGCCAAAATCTGCACATAATGGTTAATATTGTGCCCTTTGCTACAAACTGAATGGGCAGTTCTGCAGCCTGCAAGGCCAGGTAGCAGTATTCAGGGCTTCACCTAAGGACAAAACCAACTTCCTATGATCTCCCATAAAACTCTGTCCCAGTTATAAGAAGTTGTTCAGAAATGAGGCCAACGTGGAAGAAATAAAAATATAGGAATAGCATAGGAAAAAAACTCAGGTCCTTGATTCATAAGGCATTATTTTGTAAGAGATAACAGAAGAATCAAAGGATGAGGGTTTCTGGAGTAGTTTTGTTTTTTCTGCAGCTGCAAATTTTATGTGAAGTAAAATCAGGCTCAGGTTATCAGCATAAATGAGTTGCTTGATGGTGATGACTTTCCAATGAAAGTGAAACAGAACTGTGACTTCTCTTACTTTGTGGTGGCCTTCACACCTTACTGTATGGTGACATTGAAGCACAACGCAGAATAAATGAACTCCACAACTAAGTTTAGTTATGAAGTGGGTCTGTATTGGAGCCCCGGCACAAGTGAGATAGCTCTCATAAAGACTTGTGCCCCGAGCCTCGGGCTGTCCCCCAGCTTTATTCACAAAGGCGTTCCATATGTAAGAGATTGCACAACTTTTCCCATGCATATTCAACTCCTGGCCCCGCCTGTCCTCGCCTCGTTTGGCAATCAGGTCCACGCCCTTCTGGGCATGCGTTGTTCGCTGTGGTGGTCGCACGGGGGTCTCTGGTGGTCTCTGAGGCTGAAGATTTTGTGATCTTCCTCCGGATGAACTTTTGAACCTTTTCTCCTCTCGCATGCACTTCTTGGTCCCTCGGTCCTTATCTGGGTATTCCGTGGTCTTAATGAGCTTGGAGACAGAAGGGTTTCTTTATCTGGGTTTTTTGCATCTCTTGATCTCCTCTTGGTATTGTTTTCTATGCAAGAAACCTTAGAAATTTGCATTTTCCTATGCCCTTTATACCATGGCAGGGGTTTCTTAAGTAAAAAGGTTAAACTTCAACCCAGAGTACTACAGACTAAACTTTAAATGCTCAATTCATATTGTTATTTTAAGTGAACTCCAAAATCTCTATTTCAACATCTAGTCCTACATAAAGTCTTATATGTGCATATAGATAGACTCTTGTACATGCATATACAGAACCTTCAGGGTAAAGGAACAGGGATTCAAATTCAGTCATAGAGCCATAATTTAATTGACAGTATTCCTGCTGGAACTGAAACCCTTGCTTATACATTCCTTATAAATAAAAGTATTCAGTTTGTTCTTAGGGGTCCATTTACTTTGGTGGTCCAAAGGATATAAGTGTTGCTCAGTGCCTTGTGTTCTCCAGTGGTAATTATATTTGCCATGTATAATCTTTGGAAATGAGCAATCAATTCTAATGAAGCATCTTCCTCAGTGAGAAGCAGAATGAATGCTATTCTTTTTCTAATTACTCCAGAGACATCCTCTGCTTGTGAGTGAGAAAACAAGCAAAATCTGAATTCTGGCATTCAGAATGAAAACTTTTCAGTTCTTGCTGCATACACATTTTTCTACTGAATTTTTGAAAAAGTTGAAGGACAAATTAAGACATACTAGGCATGGCTAGTGGAGAGTGACAGAGGATTAATGGTCTGGTAGCTCTGTTCAAGAGACTATGAGAGGAAATGTGACCCTGTAAAGGGTTCAGGTACACATGTGAAAAGGCACAAGCAACTCAACCTCTGTCTACATATGTGTATATATATATAGAGAGAGAGAGAGAGAGATACAGATATATAATAAAAAATCACTACAGACATGGCCAGAGGCAAAAAAAAAAAAAAAGAGGAAAAATATTTTAAATACAAACCTTGAAGGAAAAAAGTCAGACCACCTTTTGCTGTGAAAATATTCTGAAGTTTTTCAAAAAGTTATGCAGACTGACTTCCAGGGCTTGACAAAGAACTTATTACAGGTTTTAGAAATGGAAAAGAAACATTCCTTTCCCCTGAAAGCATTTTGAACCATCTCAAATATCTATCTGCCTATGGCAAGACAAAGATTGGCCTTTCAGTTTATAAGAAATGCACATAAAAGAGAAGACCTAAATAAACACATAAGAGCACATTTAAATTTTTGGAGAATGAAAAGAAAAATAAAATCCATTTTAAAGTTGGAAGGAAGAGAGAATTGCCTTTAGCAAATATAAATCACACAGCCATGGCATGCTTCTTCTCAAGGCTGAGGCTCTGTAGGGATGGGACAGTATAGAAAAAGGGCCAGAGCCAAGAGCAGACTGCAGGGCAGCCACTGGGAGTGGTACCTACACCGCTGCAGAAGATGCTCCATGCTTTTCCTCACGCCATGTCCTGTGGTCTTGATGGTGCTGCCTGCACAGGGAACATCCCTGTCACAGCACTGGGTGTGGAAGTGCCCGTGTAGCCCTAGAAGACAGGCAAATCTAGGAGAAAAACATGAGCCTTAACTGTTTTGTTACCACTCTTTCACTGCTCTGCATGTCCTGTTGGCCAGTCACCTCCTGGTGAGCCTTCTACTGGTTTGCAAACATGATTAGCATTAGACTGAGTAGTAGTAGACAATGTTCACAAGATAGACTTTCTTTTGTTGTTTTATTTCTCTGATATTCCATGCAGAATCCAGGCATTTAGGACACTTCTAGCTTCTTTCACCAAAAATTTAGGAAGAATTGAAATAATCACCTGGGACCAAATTTAATTTGGGTTCTGGTGTTCAAGTCCCCAGCTTATCATAAAATCTTTAATGGTCAAGTGACAGGAAGACTAGGCGTGTCTGATTTGATAGACCCCAGTGTTGTAAAGTTCCCTTTGATCTTGATTCATTAAGCTGTTAATTTTTACCAGCACAGATAATGTTTTCTGAAATTAGTTAGATATTTTCCAACTGAATCATCGGTAACCCATAAAGCTCCTAAAACACCAGAGAACAAAATATGTGCCACTAAGATGGGATCTCAGGAGCACCTGAGTCTGTTTGAGCCAAAATTTAGCCTTATATTAGAAGAGGATGGAGCTTTGGTTATATCTGGACACTTAGGTATTCCATTTAAGCTTTTTGCATTCTTTTGCTTTCTTAATTCAAGATTTTGAAGAAACACATAGCACATTTATAGTTCTGATACTGTGTTTTCTAGTTATGTCTGTGTAGTCAGAACTAATTTATAATTAGAGGCAAACGTAACATTTAACAGGGTAGAAATATTAAAAGTAATCAAAAGTTGCTTCTGACAATGCAGACAAGAATGAGGTTTGAGAACATGAATGCTTGGGGTCCTGCTGCCTTGCCATGACACGGCTGTTTATTAGTGACAACTTTGTAAACGTTTTTGCAACTACAATTTGTCCAATAAATACTCTGGAGTATTTTATAATGCAGTAGTCACATATGTATCAGAAGACTCCTCTGTAGATGAGCCCAAAACATAATCCAGAATCTTCCTCCACTGTGATGTTACCTCCAGCTGCCTGCTCTGGCAGGCTACATTCATGAAGGGAGGCTACAAAGAATACACAATGGACAGATGGACACAATGGACACAATGGACAGTTCTCTCACTGTGTATCAAGGGAGAAGCAGCAGAGCAAAAGCAGTTCTCCTTCATCAGGTTCTCATGGAAACTGGGCCCTCGTTCAGTTTCTCCCTCTCTGTGCTTCTTCCTGGAGAGGAGTACCTGTCACATACAGGCATCAGGAAATCTTCTCGTCTTTGAAACCCTTTTCAAGGCCCTGCACAGGAATTCGTACAGAGCTCTACTTTTCAGCCTTTAGGGCTAATCATGTCTTGCTTTTGTTCTCCAAATTCAACCTGAATCTTGAATGCAAATGTGGTACAGAAGAACAGCAAAGAATTTGTGTCTCAAATCTTCCCCAGAAGGCATGACTGCAGATCTTGCTATAGTCAGCAGGAGATGCATGGCAAACCTTTGAGAACAGTTTTTGACTTGTCAAAAACTCATTGAAACAAGAAAAGAGACTCTTACCATTTAGGCACAAGTGATTACAGGAGAGAAGACCTGAAAAAGCAAAAGCTACTTGTCCAAATGGTGCCAGCAAATATCAAGCACATCACCCCATGGAGCTCCCTCAATGGGCCACACTGGTTTTTGCACTGTTTGGTGGTTTGGGGGAGTTTTTTTGCACACTGTTTTACAGAATTAATTACTTAAAAGGAATTTAAAGAGTATCTCATTAACTTTATGACAAGCTGTATTACTTTTAGTTGTATATAGTACAGCAAAGGTCACAGTATAAGGTCATTCAGGTAAGGAAAAACCTCAGCAGGCCTTTAATCAAACTTCCTGCTCAAAGCAAAGCCAAGTATGGGATCAGACCAGGTTGCTCAGGCCTTTGACCAACTGGGTCTTGAAAACTTCAGAGGATGCCAGCTGTACAATCCGTCTGGATAAACCTGCTCCACTAACTGCCTC
The DNA here is from genome assembly GCA_013400575.1 of Peucedramus taeniatus. Taxonomy (NCBI): domain Eukaryota; kingdom Metazoa; phylum Chordata; class Aves; order Passeriformes; family Fringillidae; genus Peucedramus; species Peucedramus taeniatus. The sequence goes on along the minus strand of WBNO01016301.1, from coordinate 85,518 downwards.
TTTCCATGGAAGGGAAGACACTTTCCTTTTAATCCAGTCTCGAACCTCTTTTGTTTTGCTTTTGTCCACTGTCTTTTCTCTTCCCACCACACAAAACTGAAGAGTATCACCTTATTGATAACTTGTAGTTACTGGGAGACTGCTCTTAAGTGTTCCCTCCTCAAGCTGTCTTTGCTCCAAGCTGAACACCCCTCAGTACCTCAAATGCTCTAGCCCTCAGCCAGTGCAGTGACCCTGTGCTCAACTCATTCTGGTTATTTTTATAACTTTCCTGGTAGATACTAAGCTTGCACAGTATTCTGCTTAGATACAGTCTAAGGACTGGTGAATAGAAGGGGATCCTTCTATCAGTAGCAGAATCCTTTGATCTCCTGGCTGTGTGTTTCTTCTTTTACCACCCAGGAGTCTGTTGTCCTTCCTTGCTGTCAGGGAACAGCGCTGGCTTACATTTGACAAAGAGTCAAGAAAGACATTTCTGCCACTGGCAGTACAGCAAACACAGCCACCTCTGCCACAAGCCCAGGATCCCCAGGCGTGTCCTCTTTCTCCATGCAGTAGTTGAGCTGGGGCAGAATTTGAAGATTTTAATGAGCCTTTCTACAATCCCTGCTGCAGCAACCTTTGCTGTCATACATCCAGAAGTTCCTAGCACCCCATCTGCAGCAGCTGTGTCTTCAATGTGTGCTGACCAATTCTCCAGCCATGTTCAGTGACTAAGAAGCATCAGACTTGATGCACGTGGTGTACAGCTCCAGTGTACCACTAACATTTCAGAAGAACCATTTAGGAGCAAACCTGTGCAACAAATAAACATATATTTATCTTATGAAAACCTCAAAAGAAATACAGTAACTATAGATGTTAGCAAAATGATTCTGTATGGAAAGGGTAAGGGATGGCCTGCTTGTCAAAGGTCTGATGTGTAGCAAATATTGTGGCATCCGCAACTGTCTTTTAAGTAATTGATTGTCGTCAAGAGTGGGGAGGTTGAGTATTAACATCTTTTTCATCAACTCTAGCATACAGGTTATTCACAGTGCTGAGTGGTCACAACCCCACTGGGAACCAACATCTTGCAAAATTGCTCATTATTCTCTTGAGCATGAAAAACCTCAGCCAGAAGAGATTAATCAGAGTTACACACCTGGCTTCACACAGTTTGCTTCTTTTCAGTTAGGAGTGCTTTGTGCAATGATTTAATACTCTGGTAATGTTTCACAGAGAAGGCATTTATCATAGATTCCTTGTTCTTATTTCCCCTGTCCAGCTTCTTACTCATCTGCGGATGCCCATGCCTAATGTATGTTCTGTGCAGGAGACAATTATTGTTACTACCCCTGGTTCATAAATCATGTACATTGTGAAATTAAAACAGAGGAAAGAACTGTAAAACTCGGTCACCTCACTCTTACATGCAGGGAGAAGTTGTTCTATCCTTTAGTGTAGATGATGGTAGTGCAGTGTCCAACAGCATACCCAGAGCACATGGATTTGGGCAAGGCCCCACTTGTTTAGCGTAGTCACTGATCAGACCACACATTAAAACCTGCAGTACCAAGGTCTCCATTACTGGTGTCAGTGAAGATACAGTTACATTTCCCAGCAAATGGATTGAACTCCCTTTCCATTGTAGTCATTCTCCTTTTAACAATTTTATTTAAACAAAGTAGAACTCTCCTGAAGGTGAAGGGCAGACAAGTAGACTTAATGCCTCTGGTCATTTCCAAGAGTCTGTTTTGGTATTAGGACCATATTCAGACAAGCTCAAGAACCTGGTTGTAACACAGCCTGAATGAGGACATTAAAAATAATGGGCAAAATTTTTGGCAGGTGTCCATTGGAGTCACCCAGCACTGGTACCATTGAGAACATGTTGATGTGAAACATTTGTTTAAGTAGAAACTGAAGGTCCATACCTTTCTTGTGCAGAGTCAAACCAGAGTGTGCGCGCCTGATTCATGATGGACTGAGTATGTGGCTACTCAGGATAATTAAGCTAGACTTGTTCTCCTGTGTAATTCCAGAGCTGCAGTGCCTGTGCCACAACTCTGCATAAGAAAAGAAATTTTCCCTGTATTTAGAAGAAAGAAGGAAGGATTCCTGTTTGATTTATACCTGAACTATTTGACATGTCATGCTCATTTCCAACATAAAATATTGCTCTGATTTTCAGGATCACAAAAGGCAGAAAACCCAGATGATACTTCCAGTTATTCTTTTGTCAAAAGACAGAGATGCCTGAAGTTGGGATCTCTTTGAATTCACCATTAAGGATGGCTGCCACAGAGTGATGGGGCATCTAGACACAGGCACTGTCAAATGAAGACTTTAATTGACGTACTGCAGAAAAGGATCTTAAACCAACCTGTATTTGTCAGAATGGAAGTGCAGATCTCAGTGTAATTTTTGTTATTCAGGACAAGCTCTAGAATAAATATTGCCTGAAGCATAAATGTGTTGGAAAAAAACGACTTTTTTTACTGTAAATCCCATAGGAGCTTTATTCTCAGGGCTCTATACAATTTACTCTTTACTCTTTCTGTTATTTACCTTTAATTGAAGAGTGTGTTCTTTTATGCAGGATACACAGGGGAAATGTATGCAAATAACATGTTTGTAAAAAAAAAAACAAGGTGACTTGAAGACCTTTGTGTGCTTGAATAGAAAATCCTGAATGTGGGTTTGTTTTTGGTTTTTTTTTTTTTCTTTTACGGCTTTGGCAAACCTGTGAGTTAAATTTCAGCCTTGGTAGAGCCATCAGAAGAATGGCTCTTTTCTTGCCTGCAAGAGACAACATGTTAAGTGGATTATTTATTACACTGAAAGGCAAAATACTTGGATTCTGCTCTCTATAGTTCTTCCACTTTGCAGTGTGGAAAGACAACTTCTTCTCCATGCTCCTACATCGTGGTGTAACCCCAGCCAGCAGCCAAGCCCCACTCAGACACTCACTCACTCCCCCACCAGTGGGATCAGGGAGACAATCAGAAGGGTAAAAGTGAGAAAACGGATGAGTTGAGATAAAGACAACTTAATAGGGAAAGCAAAAGCCATGCACACAAGCAAAGTGAAACAAGGAATTTATTCTCTGCTTCCCATGGGCCTGCAGGTGTTCAGCCATCTCCAGGAGGGCATGGCCCTATCACATGTAATGGCTACTTGGGGAAACAAACACCATCACTCCAAACATCCCCCCCTTCCTCCTTACCTTAACTTTACATGCTGAGCATGATGCCATATGGTCTGGAATATTTCTTTGGTCACTTGGGGTCACCTGTCCTGGTTTCCCATGCATCCCAGGTTTCCTCCACTGTGTTGCAGTTCAAAAGGCAGAAAAGGCCTTGGCTCTGTGCAAGCCCTGATCAGCAATAACAAAAACATCTCTTTATTATCGACTCAAACTTTGTTCAGCACAAATACAAAACAGCCCCATACCAGACACTGTGAAGAAAATTAACTATCCCAGCCAAAACCAGCATGCAGTATTTCATCTTTGCACTCCTTTGGACCCCTCTGTGTTGTTAGCCTATAAACACCCTGGAGAGTGAAAAGGATTACACTGTCAATGTGTTGTTCCTAGCATAGCAAAGCCACTAATATCAAGTGGGTGCTGTGGAAGATGTGACTAGCACTAAAATAACTCAAGAGACATACCTGAACTTGGCTCATGGTCTTTTTCCACCTTAAAATCTATAATAATTTTCAAGAAGTGTTACTGCTTGCTAGTCCTAATATCAGCTTTGTTAGATATGGATGGAAGAACAGGCAATACCCAGAACAAGCCAGAAAGAAGGAAAGAATGAAAGGAATGGGGGGACGGATAGTTTAAACTAAAAAGAACTAGTTTGTATAGTCTGGAAAAGAGCTATAGAAATCTGATAGTGCTCAGAATAATGATGACCTTTGGAGAGCTGCATCCTAAGCTCCTAAGCTTCTTCAGGTCACAAGAAGATTCTGGCCCTGCAATTCCCTTACCATGCTGTAGCAAGAGGAGTGGACAGAAGCAGTAAGAGACCAAAGGTCATGCAAGCCTTGCCCACAGAGCTACATTGCAGAGACAAATATGTGCAGTATTTCAGGTTGGAAAGGGCCCGGCCTTCCTCCTAGAGACAAGCTCAGAGTTGTTGCTCACAGTGTATATATTTTCTCTCACTTTCACTCTAACGTGGGTTGTGACGATTTCCCCCATCCATCTTGGCAACTACTAGCCCTCATGTTACTTCTTTTCCCTTCTAAAAATATTGCACTATGCAACTCCAAAAATCTCCATTCTGTAGTTGAGCTCTAGAAGAGAGATTTGCTTGTGGACCTCCCACTGATTTCTCATTGAAGTCAGGGAAGACTTTGCCTGGCTGATCAACTATGGGTTTCAGTGAATATTTTAACTAGAGTTAAGAAGGTAAAATTCAGTGCTTGAGTCCAGAGAAAAATGCCTGCCACTTCTTTAAAAGCATACATTAGTCCTAACAATCTCAGGCCCTTTAATTTTTCTCCTCATGTGCCCTCCATTTTTCCAATCCTGTCCTGTTTAGTGTTCAAACCTTATCTCTTTTGCCCTATAATATAATTTTTTACACCAGATGTTTTGCACATTACAAAGCTGTAAGAAGTGTGACTTGTAGTAATTTACTGCAGTGGCTGAGATGGATCAGGAATCCCTGAGCTTTTTCTCTGGCAGTGATGGTGGTGAGTCATCCTGTAACTTCAGACACTGAATTGCTGTCATCCTAATTGCTCTCTCCCTATTTGTGTGCCTGTTGAATGGAAGAAGTTGCATCTACTTCACAGGGTTATTTTGGAGGATTCAGGCTTTAAAGTGTGCCACAAGCCTTGTTAAGTATTGCTTAATGTGTTTATTAAGGGACATGCACAGCCCTGGGATGCTTTTGTGTGGGACTCAGGAGTGCTGCAAAAGAACAGTGTTTTTTCTGGAGACCATGCTGAGCATACTGTAGGAGTTGTGTGTCATAACAGGGAAGGTGTGCACTCTGCCATGTTGAGTAGCAACCTCAGTACCTGCTCACTCCGGCAGATACTCTCATCTCCTTCTTACTGACATGAAAATTAACACCAGTGCTTTCTTTCTTTTAGATCCTGGCGCTCCTGTGAAACTGCCTTGTATGCCAGTTAAACTGTCACCTCCACTACCTCCAAAGAAAGTCATGATTTGCATGCCTTTAGGGGGGCCAGACCTCTCTCTCTCATCCTATTCCACGCAAAAGAGCTCCCAGCAGCCTTTGACCCAGCAGCATCACACTGTCCTGCCATCCCAGTTAGCAGCTCACCAGCACCAGCTCCAGTACGGAAGCCACAGCCAGCACCTTCCTTCTGGGTCCAGCACGTTGCCCATTCACCCTTCAGGGTGCCGGATGATCGAGGAACTAAACAAAACCCTAGCCATGACCATGCACAGGCTAGAAAGGTAATGGATCAGCTTTTAACATTCCATGCTGGCGTGCACTGTTTCCTGCTAACCTCAGCATCGTCATCATTGCTTGAATTATATTCATAGGACTTGAATGAGGTGTCTCCTGTGGGGTCTAGCAACTTCAGGGCAGAGTCATTTCTGAAGAAACAGAGGCAGAGGAAGAGCCTTTCCAGACTTGTTTGACAAGTTTGTGGCAGAAAGGAAATAAAGACCAAATTTCCTGAACCCCTTTGTCCTGTTCAAGGAGTTCAAGGGGGTAGATAATACAGCCAATGGAGCAGATTTTAATAGGACATGCCTGGCTTGCAGTATGTACTGCTGAGGCATAACTGCAGAGTCCAGTTGTGTGGAGGATTGCTAAATGCAAGGAGAGAAAGATGCATAAAAGAGCAATTAGAATCCAGTGTGCCACTCCAGCAGGGCATCTGATTAGTATTACCAATTAGCTTGAAACAATCTATGTGGACTTCCTACAAGTCACTTAGAAGGGTTTTAATACAGTATTTAGATTACTTAAATTAATTTAAAATAAATTATGTGTTTGATCTTAAAATAAGTATTTAACTCATCCCACAGCATCCATTTGCATCTGGCAAGAGGTAGCACATTTGATCAGAAATGCATTACCCACCTTGGGGCTGTTTTTTGTTATTGTCACTTATGAGTATCTCTGAGTGTTTCTACAAGTAGTCTGAGTAAATGAAGCATGTTGTATAAATGCGAGCTGCTCTCATAGACTGCAACATCAGCAAGCTTTCGAAAATTTATTTCACTTTGCAGAGGAAAACTGAAGAAGTCCCAGAACAGGGAAGATGGATGAAAAATTACATATTTTATTTAGTACCAAGGACAGCTTTGTAGCCAGCTTGTTCTAGGAGCATCAGATCATCCTGTTATACAGGAAGGAAAAGTATTTGGTCTAATGGACAAAATGCCTAATGATTTACCCCAGTATTTCTGTCTGATAACAGACTTCATTATATTCTGTAGCTGAAAACAACTGGATTACTGATGGCAGTTTCTCCTTACTGCCAGGAGACCAGAGGCTGTCTCATACTGCCAGCTTATTTTAGTACCAGAACAGTGACATATCTTTGATTACATCATGGGGCTAATGTTTCTACAGCATGGGGGAATTCTCAGCTGGGGAAAAACTACTAGGGCTATGAAGGAGACTCTTATTCCCATCAGTGAAAGAGCTGTAGAGGTAGGATAGAAAGAACATACACATTGTTCCTTACTGCCATACCCACTGACTACCCATTTACCTCTCACATTGTCAGCATGGCTGGTCTGGTGCCTCTGCATCATCCCAAAATTCAATGCACCAGGCACAGAGCATAGCTGTTGTCTCCCAAAGGCTCCTTTGGGGCTGCACTGCCCATGCCATCCCCAGCGTAGGTTGGACGTCTTAATGTCTGGCTCATACTGTGTGCAGAAGGCCCTTTGTTATCCTGAGCCCAGTACCATCTCTCAGAGTATGACTTCATTGTGGCATCTGTTGCTCCACAGCAATGAATGCTCCAGTTTCTAGTCATCCATCATGTTTATGTTTACAAATACGTTTAACTGATTTAAAGAAGGTGATGCTGTTTGGGTTTAACTATTAATTTGAAGCTGAAGCTCTGCTGCTTGTTAAAAACTGAATAAGCGAGCATTCATGTCCCAATGTGAAGGAATTGTTTCCCTTTGCGATTAATAAGAAGAAAATAAGAAAAGGTTGTGGTACTGATATTTCACATTTAAAATGAATATGAATCCTAGTTCATGATATTGCAGACACATTTTCTCATAGCTTTTTTTATGTTGATTAACTGTTAGTTAAATCATGGATTAAAGTATTGAGTACTTTGTTTGTGCTCCTTGTCAAAACAAATCAATAACTTTTGCATTCACAAGGGAGAAAATAGGTCATGATCATTTCCTCTGCAACAGCAATTGTTATTTTTGTAGCATATAGAGGTAAAAGTATTTCAAACCATTTACAGTTCTGTGGAGTTGATCTTGCTGTTAAATTCTTCATTTACTTTTTTCAAGCCACATTGTGATCTAGATAAATTTGCCTAGTTTGCTTGAAGATTTGTGCAGATTTTTTAAATATATTTGTTTAACTTGGGAGACAATTATTTGCACCAAATGCCACTGTTTTCTACTATTTTTGACAGTACTTATTTTCCCTTATTGTAAAAATCCGCATTAAACCCCAGAGAGATTAAAATGCAGTATTTGTCATTGCACACTTCAGCCCAAAACTCTTGAGGACCTGTTAAAACTGCAAAGATCCTAGACCTCCTTCCTCTGTTTGGAGCTTGGTAGTGTGCTCATATCTGTAACATGCATAGGATATGGAGTGACATCCTGCACTTTGCTGTTCCTTGCAAGTTAACAAAGTACTGGGCCACTATTGTTGGGTCAATAATCCTGAGAGGATGAGACAGCCTGATAAGTCTCTGAGGCACCTTCTGGTGAATACTAAGGGGTTTTTCCTTCTGATCTCAGATATTATCGCAAAAGTATCCGACAACTTTACAGAATAATTGCCATGGTGCTGCAGTAATAATGCTGCCAAGTCTGGTAATTTTGGGGGATTATTTAGAATAGTGTTTTGATTTTAATGAGAGATGATCATATAGACAAGCATATATTAGGTTTCAGCTGTAAATTTTTTCTTTTCCTTCCAGAATTTTTCCTTTTCTTCCTTGTGTCTAGTTTCTTTGGTCCTGGTGCAGTGGAAGCTCCTCAAGTTCATTTAAGCTCTAATGATATTTGCTGAATCAGTTTGTATCAAATTCACATTTTGTCCAGTAAACTTTTCTTAGACCTTACAACTCTCCTGTTCACCAGGTCTCTGAGTGTGGACATGAACAAAAAATGAAAGGCTAAAACCTTCCCTTCCTCTAGCAATCTGGATTTTTTGCTTACACAGATAAGATTTCTGGAATTCAGATAGTCTATCAACATCTGAAGACTGATAGTTGAAATCAGTGCTTTGCCAATGAGTCACAGTCTTGCCAGAGAAAAATTAGCTTTCCCTCTGTGCAGACCTGGAAGCCAGATTTTTCTGTCTTTGACCTTGAGAAAGTTACTGAGTCCCTCTATCTCTATTTTCCCCTCTGCAGGAATGATTGCGTATAACTGCCTCCCCTAGATCTAGTGTATATTAATAAATTAATGTCTTAAGGTACATTAAAAGGCATGCAATAGCTAGCTATTCAAGTCCCAGTTGTTCTTATGACTTAAAAGGGCAGTTAATTCCTGGGTTTTTAAATTCAGTTTTATTACAGACATTATAGAACATTAAGTTCATTTGTGCACTTAACGCTTCTGATTGCAAACGTTTTCTGGTACTCATAATATCTATTCATAACCTATTCTCAGAAGGACAATCTGCCCCTTGTCATAGTATGACTATTATGACATCTGCGCTGCCAGTTTACCTCTATTTTCCCTGATAAATTACCAGTTTTATGGTAGATAAAGTTGAAACAGAGAAATGTGTCATTTCCATGTAACCTTTTTTCTGCAACCTCTGTTGCTAATTTGTATCCTACTGCAAATGACTTTCCCTTTCAGCCCTAAGGGTGTTTGTCAAGCATAAGTAAAACTCTAGATCTGGACCTTATTTCTTACCATTGCATTTTAGGAGTTGATGAAATCTGGTAAGCCCTGCCACCAAAATATGCAGATTTCATCCTCCTAACTGAAATGAATTTGAGAGGAAAGACCATGCCCCGAAGCTGTGCATCACAAACAGAGGCTAAGGAAGCTTTAGAAACTCTCTTGTGAACCAAAATGTGTCTTTAATTTTGACTTAGTGAGGCAGTTTCTTCATCTGAAACAGCCGATTTTCTGCCTTGCTTGTATAATTCTCAGCCTGTCTGGAAAGGTGACAATTAATTTAATTTACTCTGCAGGCTCATCTACAGGAGCGGGTGCAGATGAATCCAGGCCTCAGTTTGTTCAATGTATGTAGTAAAGAGCTGTTAAGTGGCAATATCTCACTCCAGGCTAGAATTGACTCTGTGGCAGAGCAGTGAAAAATCACTGTGTCCAAAAAGACTGTGTGTGAGACCAGTTCCTCTGGGACACTCAGCTCAGCTTCAAATTGTAGATTTATGAAATGAAATGCATTAGACATTACAGCCAGTGTCTTGTAAATCTTATGAAACATATTTGAGTCAGAAAACATTTATCTTCTATAAAACTTGTCCAGAGAATTTCATCTTGTCTAAACTTTAGCATTACCTAAGGATAGAAACACTTAATATTTATAGCTCTGCCTTCTCTCTATTTCTCACACACATTCCTGTAGCAGAAAGGTATATAGAGTGGTTTGAAGTTTTTTCAGATCTTTTGTTTTAACTGGTAAGTACAGAAAAGTGTACTGTGGATCTGAAAACATTCTGATAAAAATGTAATCCTTTATTCCAAAATCAAAGGGCCTGGCATGACAGACAAGAAGTGTGCAGGGTTTTCCCCATAGATTTTACAGTAAGTATTACACTTTTTTCTTTTTTTTATTTTGTCTGTACCATGAGTCACTCATATGCTTAAATTGTGATTTTTCATTGAATTCTTTTCTCAATAGAAACATTGTAAGATATTAGTGGTGTAACTTTTTTGCTGTTTTGATCATGTAAAGATGATGCAGCAGTTATTGCAAGTTCTTGTACCAGGAAGCCATGAATTGTTCAGATCCATGTGTTAAGATCTTCTTGAAACAAGTATTTGCTTAACTGTAGCTTTTTTCTCTATTTTTCTTGCAAAACACACAACTGATTTTAAATGGGCTTTTGGAAACAATAATATGCTTTCTTGTGAATAATGCTAAAAAATGTTGTGGTGTAGACACCTGACCATGTGGGAGTTTTGCTAATGACCCAGAGTCATTTATACACAATGGACATATCCAGTGACCTTGATTTGTCTTTTTTAAGTATACTGCAGTACTGCATGTATTTCTTAAGCACTTTGCATAGACAGCTGACTTAGTCAAATTGCTGTGGAAAGGGCTGATTTTAATAAAGAACAACACAAAACACTGGGAAAAATGAGGGGCTTAAAATAGAAAGTAGTATTATCAAGAAAGTGGATGATTCAGAAAACTTACAATGAGATGAGAAGCTGCCTATTTCTAGATCACTAGTTCAAATAAAAATCCTCTGTGGTAACTTGTAAATCTTGTTGCCATTATATATCTGCTCGATAATCTAAATTGATGGATCACTTTGATGTCTGCTACCCTATGGACACACCCACAAGGATGCATCCATAAGTTACATCCATTCTTCACAGAACAGGGAAGCACCAAATAGTCCTGGATGCTGAACTACTTCTTGCTCCTTTCATTTGTACTTACTCTCGGTGTATGTACTGTTTTAAAATTAAATTAACAATTCAGTGGTTGCATGGGTGCAATTGGAAGGTTTTGGGTATTTTTTTAGCAATGTGAACAGAATTTCACAATATTATGTTTTTTCTCAGAAATTTGATTCCAGACTTTCCCTTTCCTCTTTTAAAAGACTTACTCAAAAATTAGCTTACAGAGAAAAGAGATTTAATGAAGTTCATAACATAAAACTTCTGAAAGCATTTCAGTAAATTAAAAGTTAGTTCAAAGTTTTTAAAGATTGTAGTGTGTTGATGTGTCATCATGAGAATTCAGCTGATGAATTCTAAAACTGCATTTGGGATAAAGTTTTCGTGTCAAACTCATTGAAGTCCAATACAAAAATTTGCAAACCAGTTCTACATGAACCTCTCTTACTTTGTGATACAAGACATGGGCTATCACTAAGAAAATTGAGTTTCTCTCTTCAAGGCATCTACTAAAGCTCTGCATCTCATTATTGGTTAGTCTGCAATAATACATGTTGGAATTAACAGAATTATTTCTTTGAAGCTGAAAATGATGATAACAGCATGGTATGGTTTGTTCACAGGATCTGAAGCCTTTTCTTCTCTTTAATTCCTAAGCATGTTTGGAGTAGCATTATATTCCTAGAACTATATTTTTAAAAGGCTCTCTGGAATGTTATCTGGCAGCCATTTAAGAGTCCATTCTAACTTTTGGGTTAGAAGAAAGCAAAATGTTCCAAGTTGAAGATAGTAGATTCAGTAGATTTCTGTAGAAAATCTCTTAAAGAGAGAAATACATTTTATTCAAGATGCAGAACACCTCTAGTATTCAGGCTAAAATATTCAAGGGAATTGAGGGCACTCAGTACTTGTCAGATCCAAGGTTGTGTGCCTCAAAGTCAACTTGGCCAGCACATCTGCTTTCACACCTGTGTTCTTCTGAAAAGTAAAATGGGAGTTTGACATAGAGAGGGTGTCCAACAGGAAAATGTTGCCCATTTTTCATAGAGCTATTGCATCAGCCAGGACCTCAGAGAGAGGGCAGTTTCTGCTGTCTCACAAATAATCCTGAGCTGCCACCATTTTTGCCTGCCAGTCTCTCATTCTGATCTCATACTGGAAAAGCAACATGAGCTATTCAGATAAAAACTAGTTGGGAAACATGCTTCTGTTCCTGACTTTTCCTTTCACTTTTTTTTTTTTTACTTTGATCTTCACCTCCTTATGTTCCCATTTCCCTCCTTGATATGTTATTTGCTAAAGGGCTTTGAATTCAACACATAAACAGGGCTAGATAGTAGCAGTCCTCACTACAGGTCTTAATCTCTTAAGATGCTGAAAATAGTCAAACACACCTGTGACAAAAAAAAATAATGTCAGTGCCAATTCTGATTGATCTTCAGCACCTGGCTGGATAAAGAGCTGGGGCAGGAAAAGGGATATCATCAGGGCCACCCCCCAATATATAACTGTGCCATTAGCAAACAAACCTCACGGGTTTTAGCTTCTTCCCTGGTTACTCTCTCCTGCTCCCAAAATCTCTTTTCTCCAAGCCCAGTTTCACAGGCTTGTTCCCCTGCACGTCAAAGAGTTGTGCGCTTTTCATCTCCTCAAGTCACTCATCACTAGAGCAAGCCACTAGTTTTCCCTCTTCCTTTCTACAATTATCCCCTACAGTCCATCCCATTCTTCCTCTCAGTCTTACTCCACCTGTTGCACTCAGGTGAGACATTTTCTGCTTTCAGCCTGCACACCAGTGGAAAGGTCATACACAGACACCAGGCTGAGGGCGTGCTTACCACTGAGTAGCTGGTGCTTACCACTCTGAGTAGCTGGTCACTAAGTATTTGCCACAGATCTTTAGTACTTCATCCTGGTTGACAGTATTTCTGCTTGCATGCAGTCCTACCTCTCCCTAATAAGTGTTGTACCCTAAATCTAATAACTGCTCAGTTTAAACCTGTCAGAAGTCTTGCTGGTCTTGAAAATCTTTCTGTTCTCATTTCTTCTCAAAAAGGGATGAAAGACCACTACTGTCCTATATACAATGAGAGAAGCAACTCTGCCTTTCATAGAGCTGTTTCCTTTAGTTTATTTATTTGCTTTTCTTTCTCAACAGCTCTGGTTTACACACAAGTGACAGTGTTACAAAAACAGGACCTGGGGGCCTTCCAGACATGAGACAAGTGCCGACTGTTGTGATCGAATGTGATGACAATAAAGAAAATGTGCCTCATGAAACTGACTATGAAGATTCTTCCTGCCTTTATCCAAGGCAGGAAGAGGAGGAAGATGAAGACGAGGATAACTCATTATTTACAAGTAAGATTCCTTTCTCACTTATTTAATTTTTACCTGGAACACACAATACACAAAGGAAGCACAAGGCCTATGTATTTTCTTTCTTGGCTGTGGCTTTTGCATCTCTCAGGGCTTGACTACATGGGGATGCTAATTCAAAATAACAAACTGTATGAATTTATAGTGATTTCACTAATATTCAATAATCACTGTCTTGGTAGCGCTCAGACTAAACTCAAATGACAGGTCTGGGCTTATATTGGTTCAGTTATAAATTGGCTTTTGGATTCGCTTTCCCAAATGCCCTTTGTGAAGAGAAGCCCTGCCTTTGGCTTAAGTCAAGATCATATCAATAGTTACTTCAAGTGTCACACGTAGAGAATCAGAGCTTTTCTATATAGTCAATATTAAATCATTTTTGAATCATAAATGTGCACATGCTTTGAAAAGGGTCACAATCAGAGGATTGGGCTCAGATAAGAAGAGTTTAATCAATAGCCGTATCACAATTACAGGCTGGGAAAGGACCTGTGGCCCTCCTGACCTCTGTAAGGAAACCCAATTCCTGCCTCAGTGTGGCATCATAGGACTGTCCCATGAAGACAAGATATAGTACTTTATGTATGACACCTGCTTGTCATCCTAGACATTGAAGTTCCAGGCCTTGCTTTTCCTCTGAAAAATGGAAGCAGTACAATCAAACAACATCCCTTTTAAAACACACAAAAAGAAGATTCTAAAACAGGCATATTTCATCTCTTCAGTACCCACCTTACCCTGCAAGTGAAATTAAGCAGTGTTTGCTCTTATACTAAAAACAGAACAGAACTGCACTATCTCACACTCTCCTGACAAAGGCCAAAACCTCTCATGCGTTTGTGTCTCTCTGTCTTCCTTGCTCAAACTGCTTTGGACACAAGCCTAAGAAAGCAAATTTGAGCCATAAAGGGCCACTGGTTTTTAGTGTCTTTGCCACTACCACTGCTCAGGAAGCAGTCAGTTAATGTGCATAGAGATTTGTGCTGCTTCTGATTGACTTTTGATTCCTTCTAGTGCTGGCTTGGATGTCTTGATATTACATTGCAAGAGAGATTCAGATACCCCTTTCTTTTCACACACTGTAGCTCTGCTGTCTGCCCAGATTCTGAGACTGAATTTTTCATTCCATTATGTGGAAATACTGTGCTAGAGAAAGGTTCAGATGCTACTAGCAATTCTGAAACAAGCCCTTCTTCTCCATTCCCCTCTATGTAGCAATATATTAACTTCTATTTCCTGTATACCTACCAATTTCAGCTTTTCCTTATTATGATAGGAATTGAGGTTAATTGAGCACATGAAGTTAATGACACCCCTTTTCCCATAGTCCATACCAGTGTAAAGGAAAGCCTGCTATCCCTTGGCTAATAGTTCTTTGCCAGGTGCATGCTGTAATGAAATGATGACACCTCCTTTAGCAGAGCCTCTCCTCTCTCCCACAGGCCCGCTGGCAAGGAAACTCTGCAGGAAGGACTCTTTAGCAATCAAACTCAGCAACAGGCCTTCCAAGAGAGAGCTGGAGGAAAAGAACATCCTCCCCATGCAGACTGATGAAGAGAGGCTCGAACTTAGGCAGCAGATTGGGACAAAGCTAACAAGGTAAGAGGCAAACATTTTTTTAAGTCTTGCTTTTGGAAATATATGGTGGGATGTAGTTTATTTCCTTAGTCTTCAAACATTTGAGATCTGTTTAGTTACAATGTTCAAGAGGAAAAGCCATGGAGAGGAAAAAAATGGTTCCATGCGTTATTTCTGGTCCAATAAAGCTTCCTATATAACTCCCCATTTCATTTTCCTGGCACATGCTATGGGAACTTTGGTTAAGTATCAGCATGAGCTACGTGAATGGGTTCTTTTTCACACATCATTGGAAAATGTTCAGCTTTGATAACATTTTGGACTGTAGCTGTAGGTGCCTTTTTATAAGCTATTAGTTTGGTCAAAGGTCAGAGGTATGACTTTCTCTTCTGACTGCATCTCCTGTGAGTAGCTGAGACTTTTCCTCGTGCAAAATAGTTTTAAGTCCTTCAGTACTTGCCTACATTGGGTCAGGTTGGACAGATTTACTCTCTCTAAACATTTTTTTCTTCATAACAGTGTTACTCAAGAGCTGTTCTGGTTTTCTGTATTGCATGGGGTATAAAGGAGTGGCCATTAAAGTGGAGGATTTCTGACAAGAATTACTAAACTGAGATCAGACAGAACTGTCTCAAAACCTTCTATGCACGTCATGATTTCTGTAATCAATTTAATCCTCTTACATTGTCAGCTTGGTAGTACACAGAGCTGGTGAATGCTGTTTGTTGCTCTCTAGTGAGAAAACCACAACCAGCCAGTTGTTGGGAATTTTCTTGCATGTTTTCATTTTTTATTTTGGGTGTGGGTGGATAAGGGGGAAATACTGCTACTGTGTTGTGGAGACAGGAAAAATAGACGCTCCTGGTAATTACCACTTTCAGCATTTTATTTACTTTTGTTTCGTGGCCTTGTGTATTACCTCCTTGGAATAAACTAACCACACCTTTCCAACCTGTCTTTGAAAGTTTTTGTGCTGGATCATGCTCAGCCTACTCCAAAACCTGTCTAATTCTTCAGTATTCTTGCTGAGGGGCTTCAGCAAACATGCCCAAAATATGTACGATGGTGCTGCACTGTTGCTGGTACTGTGATTTTTCAATTCAGTCTTTATTCAGTTTTATTCCAACCTTGTTAGACTGTAGCTGCACTGGAGCTCTGGGTCCCAAAGAACAGCACAGGACAGCAAGGTTCCAGTGCCTATATGATTAAATTTTAACCCTTTTGAACCATGTGAAGAATTTAAATTGTTGTCTGTTAGTGTATCTCACTGCTTGACCTTGCAATGACATTGAAGAACATTTCCACTGTGCTGCCCATTTGCCTAAGTTATTTAGGTCTTTCTGAAGTTTTCCAACTATGGCTGATGAAGAAAAGTAGTGTCATTTACAAACACTGATTTTGCACAGCTCACTGTGCACCAGATCTTTTTCATTATAAGTATTTTATTTTCACCTATCCAAAACCTGCTTTTTTCCTCTCTAAACAGTATTTTTTCAGCAAGTGCCTTTTTAACAAGGGAAACTATTTTCGGCCATATACAAAGCCCTTCCTGTATAAGCCCCATATTCTCACAATGCTGTTTTTTGTTTCCCCAATTGTATCTCTGCTAATCTGAGTTTAATAGTTTGAACTGTAATGCCTGATCTTGTCTTCTAATATAGCTAGGGCTTAGAGGCATTCACAAATAGTTCAAATAACTAAAACTGTGTATAAATGAGTTAAAAAAATAGCTGAGCTGAATGAAGCTGCTGTTTCATTCCTGCTTTATATCAGTGTAACATCCCTGAAAATGTTATCATTTCATAAGCCTTAACTGGAGTGATATAGTTGCCAGTCTGACCTTTTAATTACTACTATTTACAATTTAGTATCTCATCCTTTTGAGTAGTTGCAAACAATGAAGAAATATGAGGAGAAAACGATTTTGCTCATATCAAATATGTAAGAAGCCACAGGCATTTCAGCAGCAAAAAGGAAAAGTGCTTGTCTTACCAGTGCTGTATATCTAAATGTGATATATCCATGTGCACAAACTGATGAATATTAGATTAAAATAGAGAGAATATTTCAATTTGGACAGTATTTCCTTACTGTCCAGACTTTATTACTGAATCCATCCTTTGCTGTTGCTTGGTAATTGTCACACAGTGATGCAAATGCCAAGCAAAATTAAAGTAGTGAAGCATTTATAGTCCTTAGAGAAGATGCTAGATGCAGACTATAATTGCAGCTGGCAATTTTGGATTTCAGAGGGATTTGTACTGCTCTACCAATGGTGGCCCGAGGGTTTAAAATATCCAGCCAATCAAATCACACATGCTACTTACAGAAGTAAAAAAAGCCGAATAGAAACTTCAACATATAGTTATTGTCTGTAATGGATCAGTTAATTTTCACCAAGAGGCTGATTAGGATACTTCAGTATTTATGCATAATCCTCACAGTATTTAGTTTGGAAGAGCTCATTGGCTCCCACATTTGGCAGATCAGAATTGAGTACTATAAAGAGAATGTTATTCAAAGATGCCTCTATCCAGGCATATTGAGATTGGCCATTGACATATTGAGTGGGACCAAAATCATCCCAGGTGCAGGTCCTCCAGCCTTATTAGAGTTGTGCTGGGAATCAGTTTGGCTCAGAAAGGTCTGTTCAGATCCTATTTAAATCTAGCTTGGAACCTCTGAACCTCTTGTTATTCCCAGAAAATTGTTATGACTTTAGTGTTACATCGGCCAACTGGAAGAGAGACTCCAGAGTAGAATTCACTGTTTCCCATGCTGGGAGAATAGTGCCTTGACTTACACCAGGCCGGTTGTAAGGGTGAGGCTGCAGGGACTGTATCTTATAGCAAGACCTGGCCCACTACACACCTTGGTGTTCGCTCCGTGAGACAAATTCTTTGTGCCTGTCATAAAAACATTTCACATGAATGTCATGCTTCCCTGGTCTCTGTCCTGTATCATGGCTCAGCACATGCAGACCCCAGCAAAAATGGGGCTTTTTGCCCAAGGTGGCAAAATATGTCTTAGCAAAGGCAGGAGATTCCACATCATATGAATTCCAGTCACATGAACAGGCCACTGCACCATAAACCATTTCTGAGGAGTCATTATATAGCAATTATGGCAATTGATTACAGCGACTAATTAGAAGACCTCTTCCTCTAACCAAACCAGAATTGATTGCTCCAAAATGTGACATCTCCTATGAAGCAAGGAGCAAAAATAGTGAATTAAGATGCAGAACTCTCAGCTGAAAACCACATGTGGCATGGGGATAAGAAATGGATGCTGGAGACCATGTTCTTGGCTGCTAAAAACCCTTACAACTCCATTATCTTCTACTCCTAAATGCAAGCCTTCTGTGCTAAGTAAATCTTTAAGTGCGTATGGTGGGTTTTTTTGGGTTTTTTGTTTCTTTGTTTTGTTTGTTTGTTTTTGGGTTTGTTTTTGGTTTTTTTTTTTTTTTTTTTGGTTGTTGTTGTTGTTGTTGTTTTTTCTCTCCTGTTCAGCTTCTCCCAAGCTTCTCCATTTTATCCCTCTGGTGCCTGCACAGCTTCACAGCTGCTCAAGTGTGCATGTGACTGTAAGAAAGAAAGGAGAAAACAAGAGGAAAAACAGCACTGTGAAAGTTAACAGGGAGAGGGAGGGAAAAGACAGGTGTCTCTCTCCTGCCTGTCTCACTGGCTGTGTTGGACCTGCCTGGGAAGCACAGGTTCCCTGTTACTCCGTTTAGAGAAGCAGCCAGGAAGACTTGGATTTAGCTTTCAGTGGCTGTCAGGGTGAGAGGAGTATGACATATCCAGGCTGTGATGGTGAGCTTGGAGGTTCCCAGGGCAATAATAAAGGCCTGTCAGGAAACCCTGGTTGAAAAGGAGGGCCAGCACTGATGAGTGATGGACAGCAACGCTGCACATCTCTCAGAGACTGCAGGGATGTCCCCTGGTACTGAGATAGGTGCTTCAGTGCCAGTCCTTGCACTTCTCTTTCACCACAGAATCATAATGATGGTTGTAAGACACCACATAGGCTTTCTCAATCAACAAATTTAGTAAACATAAGAGCCCTTTACAGAAACACCAGAGTTTGCACTCTCTTGGAATGGGAAGACCTGGTTTCTTTGTATGTCTTTCATAGTCTCCCCCATACTCTGAAAAAATGTGTGTCTTTAGGCTGACTGATCTGCCACACATCCTACAAAGGAGGCTTTCTAAAGCATTCAAGTATTTTTGAGTCTCATAACCCACCAACTCAAGTGAGGGTGCTCATTAGCAATTAGATACAGGAGTATTAAAGCTGAGATTTAAGTCTACTGCTTTTCAAGAATACAGTATATTTATTTGTTCTCCCTGATTGTTTCCATGCTGGCTTCTCCCGCCTGCTGGAATTGGACGATCTAATAACACAAAATGTCTGGTAATCCAGTGCTATCAACATGTTGTTAATAATCAGTGTCAAGGGACCTTCTTGATATTCACAGTATTATTACTGGTCAGCATAATGTCTGTCTCATCAGCACACTCCTACCCACTGTCTGCAGATCTGGAGGCAGAGGAGACACATAAAGGCTGTCCACTGGCAGTAGTGCTTGTCAAGGGACTGCTGCCCTTCACTGGAAAGTGCCACAGGCAACCCAGTAAGATTTTGCAATCCACTAAGAGTTTGTGCTGTGCTGCTGCCAAAAGCTGTTAGTTGTAGGGGTAATATTTATCATGCCCAGTGTGAAAGCAAACAGAGATGAGGTAGGGGAGCAGCCTTCTGCACATTAGCTAGCTAGTAAAATGAGAAACAAATGAAGAAGAAAGTAACAAACTACCTATTGCCTCTTTCCTGACTTTGAGAGATGCTCTTCTAACTGCTTGACTGAATCCTCTGTGTGTTGCTATATATGTTCTGCTGGCTTTAAAGCAGTGAATTAGAGGCAAGTTCCTCTGCCATATATATAGTAGTGCTCTGCACAGTTTTTTGTATAGCCCTGGATTTATTCACTACAATACCTTACGGGGTACTGTCCTTACACCAGCAAGTGGAAAATCATGATCTGAAGCAATCAATATAAATAGTATATTGCAAGGATCATGAGGCAGTAGATCACAGAGACTCTGTCTGACTACATATGGCTGTAAATAAGTACACTTGATATTTGGACATGCACACCTGCTAGATGTGTTTTTATAGTCCCATTGATGTTTTGGAAATAGTACTGAGATGTCTGTGACTGAGAAACGCAGCATGAGAAGTCATAAAACTTTATGGAATGGCAGGTTTGACAGATGGTGGTCACCTACCACCTTGTTGAAAAAGGTAATCTACACATTCCCTGGTCAATACTACATATTCCTCAGCTGTTCTGAAAAATGCTGCTTAGAAACAGAAATCCAGTGATTGAATGAAGTTGGTGAATTCCCACAAGTATAAAAAATTGTCATTGATTTTTAAAATGTCATGAGGCTGCTGGGAGGTTTTTGGACTCGTTCATATTAGATACTAGAAAGAAGAAAGAAGAGTAGAAAAATTGGACAGTTTGGGAAGAGGATTGGACTGTCAGCATCACCATGAAGGTGACAAATAGTACCAGTACTGAGTAAGGGTCAGTCTGCAAGGCTTGCACAGTCATTGAAACGCACTGCAGTTCCTTCAGAAGTCTGAGGGGACTGAATAGTTTGAAGCAATCATTTTTATTTACTAAAATTTAGGCTGTGAAGAGATTCAGCTTTTTGAAATGGTTAATTTTTTAAGCAGTGTTGCAGTCCCACTAGGGAAGGGTTTATTCAGCCAGAGGATGGCAGCATGATGGATCCTGTTGAGCATGGCTGAATCTCCTTGCGGCTGCTCCCCATCCGGTGCTGTGGAGGACATTTTGCGCCCTCCCTATCTCCGAGTCATTTAGGGATAAAAAGAATGGGCAGACAGCAGGATTAGGCTTTATTCAAAGACTTCATTTTGTTGGGTAAATAATTTTGTTGGGTGAAATAATTCCTTCCTAATTACGTTTGACGTCTGCAGTTCTCACATTTATTGTTAGCTTCCACTAATGAGAGAAAAGCAAGTGCCTAAAACAAGAGGTCACCCCTGACGGCAGCATGCACGCGCGGGTGTGCGTGAAGCTTGCCTCTTTGCATGCAGGGTGCTGGGGATAAATCACACAGAAAATGGGATTGTGGTAAACAAGCTCATCTAAATGCTGGATTAGGGACGATGCGGCAGCACTAGATACAAGAATGGGGGTGGCGGAGAAAAACTGCAAAGGGCTGAGCCTCAGTTTTAGCTGCAGTGGTACCTAGGAAGAATGGCATTTTTTCCCTTTTAGTTTACCTATTCATTTGCAGAAACCCCAGGGGAGCTATTGAAATTGCCCTTAGCATCAGGGGGAAGGCAGGAAAAGCAGGTGATTATCTATGGGTGACAAGCTGAAACTGAGCTACCATTACACATCTGGCCTAAACCGCTGGGAATAAATACTCTGAGCAGAACTGGTCTGGGTTCTGTGCATGGGTACAGATGGAAGATGGACATTCCAGGCCCTTGTCAGGCCTCTTTTCTGTGATCAATGTCCTGGTGAGCTCTGCTCTGCTTGAAAGGAAAGGTGGCTTTGTAGTTTCAATACTCTGAGAAGGCTGCATCTTCCACCAGCTTTCCAACCTCAGGCAAGCCACTGAAGGAGACGCACACACATATTTATTTGTTTGCTTGTTTGTTTATTTATTTAAGGTGTGTTGGGGTCTCAGAAAACACATCTATGCCTATGAAGTTTGGAACATTGCATTAGTTGGCAAACTCTCATTGACAGCAACATTTGTGTGCTTTCAAAAAAACACCCCGATACCAAGATCTCTTTAGACATCTAACTCTGTCTTTCAGTAGGACAGGGATCCTCATTTCTGAGCACAGTTTGCACTTACCTCTTTGTATGAGAAATTTCCATGGCTAATATCATCATTCATCACAAAAAAAGGCATGTCTAACATCATGATGCTATTACTATTGTTTTGATAGTTGATGGTTGTTTTGCATTTTATTGCTAGCAGCATGTTTGCTTTGTCTGAGTAATTTGCTAAGGCAAAAGGTCAGTGGAGCAATCAAGGGAAAGGGGACATAACAGTGTCACCACAAAACACATCACCTCTACACACTCCTAGTTTCGGGGGATGAGCAATGTCCTTAACCTTTGCAGCTCCACCTTGGGATGGGATGAAACCCTGCCCCATAAATTTTGCTCAGCTAGGGCCAGCAGATGTTTTGTTATTTATGGAAGCAAAGTCTTGCAGAGTAGATATAGTCTGTCCTTGGGCAGATGTGTCTCTCCATGTTAGACGATGGAGCTCTAAACATACAGAGACATTTTATGCTACTATAAAGGAGGAGAAATGTTGTTCTGAGGAGAGGGATGATTTTAATGGTAGGCAGCAGGGAGTGGCATTTGAGGGCAAGGTCTCCCCAGAGGCACCTGTGTGACCACTGATGAAATGGAAAGTGTTTTCATCATTCCAAAGTTCATTTCAATCAGAAATGTTGCCAGCCCAGAAAGGAATTTGTCATTGTTGGAATGCTTTTGGAAGCAGGGCAAGTCACGCTGCCCTGGCATTGAAACATGTGTTTCTCCCATCCTTTCTCTGCGAAGTTGAGGCAAAGTGTGTTAATGGGGTTACAGTTTCCCCCTCATGCTTCCCATACTCTTCAGCCTCCTGATACAGTCTGTATTTGAGGTCTAATTCAGGCTTTCAACACAGCTGAGACAAATATATTAAATCTACCTTAATTTCCTTTGCAGTTTCAGTGGGGTGTAGTATCATTCATTTTCTGCCCTGAATGGATTGCAGTTTTGCTTTTAGTTGTCAAACTACTGCCAGCTTTTATATAAGAGGAAGCCACATTTCTCTGCTGGACAAAATAATTCATGGTGATATAAATAAAGCTTTGGCAGTAACAGAATAACGTATTTTGGTAATAGAAATAGTCTTATTTCTCCAGTAACAAGAGACCACATGGAGTCTGTGCAGTACTATCTTTTGAGTAAAAGAATGGCATTAATAAAAACAGGGGAAACGAACACAAGCAAGGAAGAAGCTGCTTCAAAATGTTATATTCTGGCTTTAAAAACAAAGGTGGTTTATTTTATTTGTTGGGTTTGTCTTTTGCTGATTAATACTGACAAATTTAGGGCAGCTCCATTAAGAACTAGCTCATAGATTTCCACCTCTAAAAAATCTAACCATAAATCTTCATATTTTGTACCTCCTGATTGTAGGTAGTTAATCACAAGCACAACAGTTGCTTAGCTTGGATAACCTTGTAATTTCTGTAAAGGAAACAAATCAGGTGGGAGTACAAAAGAAAAGAAGCAGACTGGCAGGAATAAATTTCTCTTTATAGTCTGCTGATTGTAAAATGGAGAAATTGCTCTTTGAGCAAAATATTTAACCTCTCTCAGAAGTTACAGTTTGCATTTCCCCTCCACTTCAGTGTATTATGGCCTATTTAGCAACATGTGTGCAGGAGATTTAACAGAAGCAATCATTGTAAAACAGTCAAACGTGTATTTAAGGGCTGATGTGAGTCAGGATTTAAAAATAGTGTTAATATATGTGCTCGTGTATGTTCCCTGTGGCTATTACTGTTAGTACAAGGAGAATTGCTAGAGGAGTAAGTCTGACTTGTGTGCATGGTCATCCATCTATATCCAGAAACTCTGGAGTTTCACATGCAGGCTATTGTATGTGAGTAAACAGAGGTGACTTTCTGAAGAAGAGTCAATAAGATTTAATGTTTGTGTTTATTTTGTGTAGGGCTAAGTGTCTTTTGGACAAATGTATCAAGAAAGCAATATCCTTACCATTACATCTGGTACAATTATGTAATGTTAGAATTTTGCATGTTTTCTCTAAGACGCAGTGTTAACAAAAGGATTGCTTAGAGATGAATGGGGTCCTTTTTTTGCATATATGCAGAAAAGTTACAACCAGTCTTCTAGAGGCAGATTTGGATAAGAATTATGCCCCTGTTTCAATGCACTGGGATTTGCAAGCACTGCACAGATCATATGTGGGAATTAAAAGAATTAAACTAAGTCCTTAGCCTCAGACCTGGCTGTGTGAAATTACCATTTTTGTTAATAACTTTAGTGAAGAGGAAGTGTTTTCATGTGTGGTAGACCACATCAATGTGGGTCGAAGTGTGCAGCCTGTAATATTCATTTCTTGCCTTTCCGATAATAAATAACAAACCAGCAAACTACAGAGAAAGCACATTAGCGCCAAGATTAATTCAGTAACCTGGTTCTTCACTGACATCCCTGAATTCAGGAGGCAGCAACACTACTGGTTAATGAATAATTAATAAAATAAGCATTCAATATATTGTATTTGCTCAATGAGCAAGCATCTATAATGTCAGGCTAGATTTTCAGCATGCTGGAAAAGTCTTCAACATTTCCTTTATTGTAGTAATCAAGACAGAAATGGTCTTCCTGCCTCCCTGCAATCAGCTGGTTTTGATTTAAAAGCCCTGTCTGTTCTACATGCTCAGGGACATCAGTTACCTGGTGGGCTGGCAGATGGCAGCTTGGGTGCACCCAGACCTGTTAGGGGAACGTGCAGGGAGGTCACAGATTCATGTCATCATAGAATGGTTTGGGTTGGAAGGGACCTTAAAGACCATCTGATTTTAACTTCCCTGCCATAGGCAGAGACACCTCTCATTAGACCAGGGTGCTCGAAGCCCCATCCAACCTGACCTCGAACACTTCCAGGGATGGGGTATCCACCACTTTTCTGGAGAATTTGTTTCAGTGCTTCACCATCCCCACAGCAAAGAATTTCTTCCTAATACCTTATCTAAACCCTCCCTCTGTCACTTTAAAGTCATTTCCCATTGTCCTGTGACAATGCCTTTGTGAAAAGTCCCTCTCCATCTCTCTTGTGGGCCTCCTTAAGGAGCTGGAAGGCTGCTATATGTAAAGTGTGAGTAAACTCCCTCCTTGGGAGCCCCTCACAGAAGGTACAGAGAAAGGTCTCTGGTCATCTGCCATTAAGGTATTTTCATAGCCCCGTCAGTTAAACCAGCAAGCAGCATGGGAAACAAGCTCCTTCAGCTCTGGCTGGGAAATTGGATTACCCAAACTGTGCTCCAATTCTGGCTTTCCCAGAGCACCCTGTGCCCCTATACAAGGACTTCTCTGCTCCGGGGAAGCTTTAATATCCAAGGTTCAGCTATAAAAGAAAGAGGGCAGGCAGCCTCTCTGACAGCAAGTTGTTTGTTTGGAGCTGCACATCAGTCTCGAACTGGGGAGAAACTCCTCTGACAAGAGTTTGGTGCCTTTACATCTCCCCATCATGGGATTCCCCAACTGATCCCAAACCTCCCTCTGCTACTTTCAGGGAAAGGAGTGGCTGATGTTCCAAAGCCAGAACATCCCCTGAGACTCTACCTTATCCTGGTTAGCAACTGAGTGTAAATGCCTGGTGTCCTTCACCATCAGGTTGTGCCAGAACCATTCACCTTTCCCTTGTTTGAGCAGACATAAAAGATAAGATAGGCAGACCTGGGCAATTGCAAGCATTATAAAGCCATGTGATATTCCACCATCCATTTCATTGTCCCCTTCAGACTAGACTAGCAAAGAAAATCTAATACTCTACTGCAGTTAAAAGAGCTGCCAATATTTTGCACTGCACTGTTTAATGCCAGAAAAGGGCTTCACCATGTTTTCTAACGTGACACAACAGATTAAAAAAGGCTCAGTGATGGAAAGATGATTTTTTCCTCTGAAAACCATCATATAGGACACTTTTTTGGGAGACACTTTTATTTCCCTTTGTCTTGACTAATTCTTCTCTTCAGAGTCTTTATTCTATCTAATTTCTCACTGTATTTCAGTAATGATAGTAGCTCCCACCACCCCACCTTGGTTCAAGATACTGCACAGCACTCGGCCTCAGTCTGAAGGATTTTGGAGCAGATATCAAAACAGTGATGTGGAAATGCAAAGCATCAGTGGAGGAATACCAGGCATGACAATTCACCTGTCTCAGCATCCTTCCTGATGGTTGCACACTTGACTGCCTCAGATTTGATTCTCCCACCTGCCCATCACTGTACGTTGCCTTTCTCTCAGTTCTGTGCACTTGTCACTAGTCATGTCATGTTTTAACAATTAGGGCAAGTGTTAAAATATTCCAGAGAGCAGTGTTGCCTCACTATTCAGCATAAAAGTATAAATGAAAGGATGAACTTGACCCAGCATTACTGAAGATTCAGTGCCATCCTTATTTTCTTTAATATTTCTTTGACTGATTGTGTCAGCTGGGAGAAGTGCTCAAAGACAAGAAGGAAAGCAAATGTCACTCCTGTATTCAGAGAGGAGTCAAAGAATTATAAGCCAGTTGACCTCACATTCATCACTAGGAAGGCAATGGAGAAGCTAATCCTGGAAACCATATTCAGGCATGTAAAGGACAAAAAAAATCAGCCGTAGTCAACATGGATTCACAAGGGCAAGTCATGCTTGATTAATGTGATGAACTTGTGAAATTACTGACCTGGTGGACAACCAGGGAGTAGTAGATAATGTCTGTGTAGATTTCAGTAAGGCTTTCAGCACTGTCTCCTGTAAAATTTCTCAGGTATCCAAGAATGGGCCCAGCCATTCGGACTTCTCAGTCCATTTACCCATCCAGTCCTTGTGAAGGTGTTCAGTGGCACCCAGTGGCACCAAGTCTAGTTGGCCTCCAGTACCTAGCAGTATACCCCAGGGGGTCAGTACTGAGTCCAGTCCTCTTTAACAACCTTCCTTAACGATCTGGATGACAGGCAGAGCGTATCCTCAGTGAACTTGCTGGTGACACCAAACCAGTGATGCACTGCAGGATAGTGCTGCCATCCAGAGGGACCTTGACAAGCTGGAGAAATGCGCTGGCAAAAATCTCATGAAGTTCATCAAAGGCAAGCACTAATTGCTGCACCTAGGAAGGAACAACCCCACGCACCAGTATATGTTGGGAGCCACCCAGCTGGAGAGCAGCTTGGCAGAAAAGGATCTGGGGGTCCTGATGGACATGAAGTTGGACATCAGCCAACAACTTGGTGGGCAGGAAAAATGGCTATTGGTATTCTGGGCTGCGTTAGAAAAAGTATTGCCATCAGGCCAAGGGATGTGATCTTTCCCCTCTACTGAAAACTGTGGTGACACCGATTCTGGAGTGCTATGTTGACTTCTGGCTCAGAATCACAAAATATTCTGAGTTGGAAGGCATTTGCAGGATCATCAAGGCTCCTCTGTAGAAAAGAGATATGGGCATATGAGAGAAAGGCCAATGAAGGGCCACAAAGATGATGGAGATGATGAACTTGAGCATCCTCCCTGTGGAGAGCACCTGAGAGAGCTGGGACTGTTGAGCCTAGATAAGAAAAGCCTCAGGAGATCTTATCAATGTGTATAAATACCTGAAGGAAGGGTACAGTGGGGACAGGTCCAGAGGCAACAGGCACAAACAAATTCCCTCTGAACATCAGTAACATTTTCTACTCTGAGGGTGACCAAACACTGCCACAGGTTAGCCAGGGGGATTGTGAAATTTCTCTCTGTGGAGATATTCAAAAGTCATTCGGATACAGTCCCAGCTCTAGGCAGCCCTGCTTGAGCAGAGGGGTTGGATCAGATGGGTTTCAGAGATCCCTGCCAGACTCACCATTCTGCGATAACACAAGTTATCCAAAGAACTGACAATGTCTATGTGTATTAGCAACATCTTTGGGTTTTGAAGTGTATGACATTGGTGTCTGATTTTTTCTGTGCCTTTGGCCAAATTCTGTCTCAGACTTCCCCAAATCCTGATTCCCTTCACACTCTGCAGCCAAAGGTTTCTATGAATATGTTTCATAAAGCTATTCTGCTGCAATGCTTGACTAATTTCTTCTGATTTGGGTTATTGCACAATGGCTGTGCCAGTACAGACAATTTAGCCGGGTCACAAGCTTTGACAAATGCCTGTCTCTGACATGTAGACTGTAAGAGTCTGTAGCTTACTTCAGTCCCAAGAGAGTGTGAGATTAGCTCTTGCGACCAAACTCCTTGTGTTCTGCTCTATGGAAAAAGTTACCAGGACTCAGTTTTTAAACAAGAATATCTCACAGACATGCTGCATTCACAAGGAAATCAACTCCAGACACGCAACTTCCTTCAATGAGCATTTCTCTCAGCCCTGCACTTCCCCATCCCCTCAGTCCATCTCTGCCATAGCAAAAAAAAAAAAAAAAAAGAGTCCCAGTTTCCCTTCTAAAAGTTTTCAGTGTCCCTGCACCCTTTTATAGCTCTTTTATGCTTTTATAACTATCTGAAGCAAGACCTTAAGATCTGCCTTCAACACTT
Source organism: Peucedramus taeniatus (assembly GCA_013400575.1). NCBI lineage: Eukaryota > Metazoa > Chordata > Aves > Passeriformes > Fringillidae > Peucedramus > Peucedramus taeniatus. The sequence goes on along the minus strand of WBNO01016301.1, from coordinate 57,448 downwards.
TCTATCTGTGGGATGTCACCATGATTTTCTCAAGTTTTACTAAGCCTTCTGATGCTTGCGTTCTTTGCACAAACTTTCTCATGCACTTTATGTAAATAACTTATTGTTTTTAATTCCTTTATGGAGGACAGGCAACCTGATAAACTGTTGGGTTGCCCAGTGACATTAAGGAAGTGGCACTGTAACCCTCCAATGACAATGGCATTTCAAAAAGATATATATATATATATAGTCAGATGTTTTAATAAAGAGTTTTTTAGTTTGCTTTGACCAGAGCTGCTCCTAGTCCTTCTTGTGTCACCCCAAGGTGACAGTGGGTGGATCCAGAGACAACAACCAGCAAATTATTGTTCTTGCTCACTTTGGGGAATTGGGAGCTTGGTCCTCTCACAAACATCCCAGACAGCCTGCAGTAGTGCTGCCTGGTATCTATATAGCAGCAGGGATCTCCAGTAATGCATTGTACAGCAGTGTTCTGATGTCTCTAAAGAAGAAAATAGAGTGCAAGTGTATTTAATGCACATTTTGCTAAAAACACTGCTCAGAGGAGTTTGAAAAGCTGATAGAGTGTAGCAGTTGGGAGATATTCCCCCCTACTCATGTTCCTTAGCAGCTGGTGCTCATTAGCTGGTCTCAGCAGAGCAGAGTTGTTATTAGCATTAGATAATCTCCAGTCATAAGAGTAGGCTTACCACCCAATAAACTGTAGGGTACAGATGTAAATTCAATCTGCCTGTAAAGCAAAACACAAGTCCACATGGCTTTGGCCTTTGGAGCTGGAAGGAGGGCCTGAGAGGGTGTATCCTTTTACTTCAGCTCAATGGGGATGAATGAGAAATTGCATGTTTTAAACTAATAAAGAAGCTGAGCAGAGCTGGGAAGCAGGCACTGTGTCTGTTTGCCCAGGCCATCCTAGCCAGCATGTTTTAGTCCAATCTGCAGCCTCTCATAGCAGTAGGTGCAGTTCCCAGCTTTATCAACAGTTTGTGCATCATCAGTAAATACTCAGAAGGGATTTTTGTCAGAGTGACTGATGATTTCCTTTCCTGCCTTTTTCCAAGCCCCCTGTCCTTGCCACTGCTGAAGCTAGATATGTAGAAAACAAGTATATGCCACAAAACCAGGGCACTGAATGCCCAGGACAGAGGTAATGCAGTCTTGGCATTTGAGTGTGCCCTGCAGCGAAATCCAGGCTTCTCCTACGGCATGTCAGCAGCCATGAACAAACATACTGTGCTCGGCTTGAGTACAAAGTATTTTAAATATTAATTCTCTTCAGCCTTTCTGCCTGAATGTCAGTTGCAAAGCTATTCAGTAAGGAGCTCAAAAAACAGTCACCAATGTAAGGCAGTCTTTCTTTAGAGGGCAAACAATTGCAAAAAATGTGGACTTTGATAGCACCCTCATTTGAAACATCACAGGGAAGATATCTACAACACTTTCCCAATGAGATTTAAGAAGTGAAGTGTCTGAAGTGTAAGGGAAAAATTATTCTTTAGGTCAACAGAGCCAGGAATAGTTTCCTCTCCCATTTTACAAAAGGAAGATGTCATTGGGCATTCCCTCTCCCTCCAGAGTTCAACATCACCTCTAGTTAGTGAAAAAAAATAACGTAAAGAATACTGGTATCACCCCAGCAGCTAGATTGTGGTAATTAAGCAGGTTTTCACATTGATGAAGTGTCAGGTGGAACAGGGGGATGTACAGGCACCTGATAATAGTCAGAAAACTGAGTGTGGAGAAACTTCAGTAGGGGTTGAACTGAGCTCCCAAAACTTCAGGGAGGAAATGTAAAAAGCTGATGTCACACTATGCAGGGGACAAAGAGAAAGGTTGCAGCCTGCTCAGCATAGTACAGAGGGTTTGAATGTTCCTCTGGAAGTCTTGTTTCACAAGGAGGGGGTTGTTTATTTTGAAGGTAAGAGTATTAGCCTGGAAATAGAATCTTTGTTACTTTGGAGATTATTGATTCCCGCTGCTAATTCCCTATTTGATGTGATAAGCCTCTTTATAGCATTCTATTTGTTTTGCTGTGGAAATATGTACAAAGCAACAACAGAAAAAAGCTTATCACTTTGTAGTCCAAATTTAGCCTCCAGGTAATTATGTGTATCTCAGTAACTTCAAGAGAAGAAAAGGCAGATGGAACAAGAATTCTTCTGAGTAAAAAATATTTTGTCATGCTTTTAGGCCACTAGACTTGAACCTAAAGGTGATGATATAACTGTGGAATAATAATATCTAATATCTTTAAAAAATAAAAGTATGCAGTTTCCTAAGGCATGGGGTTTTTTAATTTTAACTAGGTAAATAATTTCATCTGATTTTGTTTTTAAAGCTAGACATTTTTGCTCTTTTCTGTCTCCCGTGCTCCATGTTTTCATTGATGTTCCATGAGATGCTAGGATTTTTTTAAAAATTGTTTCTGACCTTTGCTAATGCATAGAGGCAGAAGTAGTCCCTGGAAGTGAAGGTGTTAAATACACTCCAGCTGGGAATTTGTACAATGGGCAAATCTCTGGACAGGGTGGTGAAACCTGACATTCTCTAGGAAGAGAAATTATTGTGCAGTTGGTGATGGCAATACAAAAGAACCAATGTTGTAAAACATGTGCAAAGACCTGGTCTGACCAGCAGGTATCCCATTAAATGGTGAGGAATGACCAAGACACCTGCATTGAAGTTTGAAAAGCAGGTGCTGGGGAGAGTTTTCCTTGTAATCCACCTCAGTAGATTTGTGCTTGGAATCACTGTAGCAGTTATTGGAAGGAGAATTGTGTCTACTGGACATGGCTGAATAATGGATTTGTTTTGCATTTGGTACTCAAATGGAACAAAATAATTAACAAGTGGAGTAGAGAAAACTGACTAAAAATAGCAAGTACAGGCATCATTAATTTTTTTATTACACACTGAAAACTAGCATTTCAGGTCAGAATTAAATATTGTCTAGTGCGTTTTTAATGCTTTTTAAATTTTATTGTTTTTGAGAAAAGTGTGTCTAGTGAGTTGTTTTTTTTCAGCTGAAACTACTCACTAAGTTTGACTTCACCTTGCAGATAGTTTCTGACCTTCTAGAACTCAATTTTCCAGCAATTTTAGTTTGTCATGAACATTTCAGCCAGTCCTAATTCTTAATCTTCAAGTGAAAACTTTAGGTACAGCCCTTAGCAAAAAGTTACTACTATTTATCACCTGCCTTTCATGAAGTCTGGGGATCTGAAATCCCTCTGTCACAAAATAGTTAATTGTTCTTAAAACTTTCAAATTTGTTTACTTCCAGGAATTTTCCACTTCAGTTAAAAGACAAACTATGGGCACCATGCTATTTCCTATGCATCTTTTCTACTAGAAACTGAATTATTGTGGATTTGAATGGTTAACACTGCCAACTTCTGTTATAAAAGCTTTTATTTAGAGTTCCTATATTGTGGCTGTTCCAAGTCACTGAGTATTTTAACTTTTGATTCATTTAGCAGAAAGGGTGGGACTTGATTTTTTTTTTTTTGACATTACCAGTGTAAAGCCTTCTTGGAGACGAATTTTATTCTTGCACTGTTGTTCATTTGCCTTTCTTCATGCTGGCACTGGTAAAATGGTCTACAACAAACTAAAATGGTCAGGGGGTATATGTGATACAGGCTGAGAGAGCTGGGGTTGTTCTGCTTGGAGAAGAAAAGGCCCCAGGGAGACCTTAGAGCAGCCTTGCATTGCCTAAATGGGTTTCTCAAGAGAAATGGAGAGGGACTTTTTACAAGGGCATGTAAAAAGTGGGGACAAGGAGGAATGGCTTAACACTGAAAGACAGCGGCTTTGGATTAAATATTAGTAAGAAATTCTTTTCTGGGAGCATAGTGAGGCACTGGAACAGGTTGCCCAGAGAAGCTGAGGTACTCTCGTCCCTGGAAGTGTTCAAGGCCAGGTTGGATGGAGCTTTGGGCACCCTGGTCTAGTGGAAGGTGTTCCTGCCTGTTGCAGGGGGATTGGAATTAGATAATCATGAAGGCCCTTTTTAACCCAAACCATTCTATAGTAATTCCTCTCTCTGTACTTTGAGTGGTCTGTAGCTGCTGTAGTAACAGAGGAAATTTTATTAAGTTGGCTGTGTGTATGTTGAGATTGACATCAGCTTGCTAGTGAAGCTCCCCACACAGATTTCCGTCCTTAAAATGAACAGCTTTTTACATTTTGAATTGAGATTTTCCATTATGGTCACAGATTACTTGGACTGCCAAACAAAGTTGGTTTATTTGTTTACATGTTTAAAATGTCCCTGGCTTGATATTTTAGGGTTACAGTTGTGTTAGTGCATATGTGAATAATAAGATAAAGTGCTGCTGTTTTTTCCATTAAACAAATTCCATGCTGGCAGTGCTAGAAGTGTAACATACCTTCTAAAGCACAGGTCATGTCATTCACTCTGGTCACAGAGGCCCATCGGGGGTCTGATCTTCAAGCTAAATAAGTATAGAGAAAATGGTTCCTCCATGATGTGTTTCAGCCCTCAACCTTTCCTCAGAGCCAGCAGCTGCTTCTCAGGGTAGGTTGCATATAAGTTTGTGGCAGCAGATTTCTCAGAAGAGAATGTTGCTGGGAAAGATCACTGGGGCTTTAAAAGGTGGAGAGTCTGGGGAGCAGGGCTGTACTTTCATTGTCACCCCTTAGCTTCCCTCTGTGTTTTCTTCCCTGGTCCCACAGAGCTTCTTCCCACCTAAAGCACTGCTTTTTGTCTCCATCCCAAGGCCATGCCACATACACAGAGGAATAACTGCTTTATTCCTATATCAAATATGTTCCAACGTTCAAGATTCCCTGAGCGTCAGAAGCCAGGGTGGGAAAAATTCCAGTAGAGAAGGGGATTCTGCTCTTCTTGCTCATACTTGGAGATGGCTTTGCTTTTAAGAGTGTAACTAACTTTTATTCACTGCTGTGAGTATGTTTGTTCACAGAGACAAAGCAATATTACCGTAGAGAGTTTTTAAAACAAACCATTCAATAATGCCTATAGACAGCAAGCATATCTGTTCAGCTCAGTTTGATTATTTTTGGTGCCATTTTACTCAAGGCATTCACAGATTGACCTTGAACTGTGAATTATTATATCTGTAGCTTTGTAAAATCAGCCTTTACTTCAATATTATCACATTTGGTGAAGCGTCTTCTCACAATGCTGTATAGACAACAGAAGGACAATTGCTAACATTTCAGAACATTTTTTTCTCTATTACAATGGGTCCTAACATCCATCTGTTTTTTCTGGCATGCTTCAGATTTTCAACCAGCATTTAGTACATTTTTCACTCTGGATTTCTAGTACTCAAAAATATCCCATTTTTATTGTTCAAAAAATACATTCTTGAATTAGACACATAATAAATTCCCTCTTCTATAAAAGATTGTTCTTTGTTTCCTACTGCAGTTGTTGGATATTTTGTTCTTGGGACTAGGAATAAGAGATTTGAGAAGTAACACTGCAAAGCTTGTATGGTAGAACTATCTAAATTCAGCTGAGCTTTTTTTTTTTTTTAATCCTTTAAACTTACATGATCATATTTTATGTGAACAGCCAGCATTTGGCTGAGAGCTTTGATGTTAATAGAACAGCACAGAAATTAAATGGAGGAGGCTCCATTTTAGAGCTTGAGATGTGAGGCATGGTCTTGCAATGTTCCACAAACCAGTAGGCATCTTCTAGTTAGTATTATTGAACATGGGTTCAAAATCTGGATTTGTGTGTCTATCACTGCTTGGCATTATCTTTAGAAAAGAAATGAAGTCATTCCTTGGGAAAATGCAGGTGTCTGCATTGTTATAGTGGTCTAATTGAAGACTGATGACTTGGGTATGTCATTATTCACAGTGTTTCTAGTCAGAGTTATAGGGCTATCTGGTCGTTGCTTCATTTCTTTTAACAAAATACAGAGTTCATGGCTCAAAATAATTCTGCTTTATTTGGGTATTTTAAAGAAATTTGTTCCATATATGATGAACAAGATTTTAACCTTATGCAAACATAATGGATTGTCAAAACCTACATTTTGAATATGATTTTCTTTTCCCAGGACACCTACTCTGGGCAGACAGTTCTTTCTCAGGAAGCTTGTAACTTTTCAAAGAATAAATCAAAATCATAATAATTCAATCCCTCAGCGAGCTGAACCAGAAAAAATGGCATAATTTGAGCCATGACTCAAGAATAGATTCACATGATCTAAAGAATGGGAAAACAAATTGGTCAGTTGTAAGAGTTTTAAACAAAGAGCCAGCTTGGTTATATTTCTCACTATACAGAGATGCTTGAGCGTGCAGAAAATTTGCTGATTAGTTTTCCCAAAATCCTCACTACAATCTAGACTAATCAGAGCTTTAAAGTCTATATTGAAGCTGTTTCTCAACAAAATCAAGTCTGGGATAAGGATAATTTTGGGGGGTAGTGAATGACTGCTTAGAGCCTGAATTAAAGTCTGAATAATTTCAGTTGTAAATCTGATTTTCCTGTAGAGCCCAGCTGGAAACACAACTGCAGATGTGTTATGGGAAATATAATTTGGTTGGCTTGCATTCCAGACTGTTCTCTATTTCTTGCAGTGCACTAATGCTGAGCAAAAGCATTGCCTCTCTACTCAGGGTTATGGGACTGTTGTAGCTATCCTGAATCAAATGTCAATGGAACACAGTCAAAAGTCCAGGGAACATACTGGGATACTAAGGCAGAAGTAGTGCCTTGCCAGTAAGGTGCCATCAGAAAGTACTTTTATCTTCAACTGATACTTAACAGTTGTTTATACTTTCACCAAAAGCAAACACTTCTACCAAAATTGTCCAGCTAGTTCTCTGCTAAACTGTAACAGTGGTGCTTCACCCATTTTCCTAGGGATGAACAGGCATCTTTGCCCACGTCAGTCTGCTTTAGTCATTGCTACAGGCTTCTTTATGGCTGCTGAAACATCACCATCTCCCAGAGGCTGAATATTTTAAATCAACAGGGGAGTAGAGAGCAGTCATTACATGATAACTGAATCGTAGCAAACACTCCTTATGGTTTTATTGCCATAATTTCTCAGGAAAAGGAGTTATAAAGTGTATTATCATGACGGATACCAGGAGACTTGTCATTCATACCTTTGAGTGAGCTAAAAGAAAGTAATAATCCTACAGATTAGCAAACATCTTACTGGAGTCTAGTACAAGAATTTTATTGGTATAAAACTGTTACACTTGCTTCTTTGGCTAGGGATTTTCTATTTAATATGCCTTCAGTTTATTCACTCATTGATAAAACTGCATTTAATCCCATTTTATAAATCCTGTTTAGGAGAATGATAGTTTTCTGTAGACTCTACAGTCTGGCTGGCAAAATCTGGGCTGACACTTCAGAGAAAATGAACCTCCAGGCTTACAATGATTTTTTGCTTATTGTTCAGTGATGTAAGGAAAGGAGGTCGTTCTTTCCTGCACTCTGCTAACAGTTAAATGGTTATACAAGATTTTCTTCTCTTCTGTTTTTCTCTGAATTTTCTGTACATGGCATGGAAGTGCAAAGAGCCCCTGACAGCCTTTACTTCGTCAATTGTGCCTTGCTATCAGCATTATTATTACTGGGAAAGGCAAGGTAAATTAAGACTCTTTACTCCCATTGAATTTTCCTCATGTGGAATTATTTTGCTGGTGTAAATCAGCGCAGTTCTACTGGTTTCAGTCATGCTTATTTATGTCAACTGAAGAGTAACATGACAAGTAGCTCTTTGTAGCAGCTGGCTTCTCATGTGCCCAGCTCAGATTTACTGCTCTGTTAGAGCAATGTCTAGTGCAGTATGAGCCCAGTTGCAGCTGATTAAGGATATTTGCACATACAAAATAAATTCAGGAGTTGCTCCAGGGGCCCCACTGCGCTCAAAAGTTATTTTATATCAGGGTAACTTAAGTCATGAGGAACAACTGTGTGAGCATGACTTGGCTCATAGATGCCTTGGGGATATTCTGGACATCTCACTGTCCTGCTGTGTGCCCTGTCGTGTCCACCAGTACTGTTCCTGGGTCCCACACACCAGATGTCACCATTCAAGCACTGGAGAGCTGCTAAGTTCTGCCTTTCGTGTCTGCAAACACTCACAGTTAATAAGCCTGGCAAGTGTGTGGGGAATCATTTTCCAGCAAGCCCTGTATTATTTCCAGCCATTATACTTGCGTGTGACCCCACACTAGGCTCTTAAATTTTCTTGTCCTCTGGACAAAGGCAAAGATGAATTCCTGGTACACAAAAAACACATATCTCACATCGTCCTGTTCACACAACAACAAGCTGGATGGCATGAACCAGCTTCTTCTTGGAGCTCATCCACAGCAAAACAAGAGATCAAGGAGAGAAAACCCATGACTCCTGGTAGGGGATAGCCTAGGCAGCCAGGAGCATCTTGCTTCAAAGGTGCTGCCAGATAAAAGGGCTGCAAAAATCTGAGCCAAAGCCCCACAATGGGTTGGCTGCTGTCCTGAGAGCCCTGGAGGAGTGGCCACACGGCAGAGCAGGGTAAGCATCACTGTGTGATGCTTAAAATGTTAAAAAACATTTATAACGTTTAAATGTTTATAATGTTAAAAAACATTTAAGTGTTTTGTCATGCCCAAGAAGATGTTTTTCCTTTTATTGCTCCTGCAGAACACTGACACATGGAGCAGAAACTTTTCATTCTGAGTTCTCGGTTTGCTGGGGAGGCTCCAAACAGTAGCGTCCATCAGTGAAAATGATGCCATTCTTTCCTGTTGCTCCCTGAGGAGATTACACCCACACCAGCCAATATTTTAGATCTACAGCAATTGATTTTGCATGATTGTCCCTTCTGGCCCCAAGCTCCTGCTTATCTGCCATAATGTGACCAGCCCAGCCCAGAGCAAATTCAAAAGAACAAGCAAACAAACAAAAAATAAAAACACCCAACAAAATAAGCCTCACTATACACTGACCTTATGAAGAACTGCTCAGCTCTTATTGTCGAGCACAAGGAGTGTGATGCATTTGATCATGCAGAGAATTAATTGAGAAAATTAGTTTGCTGTCAAGTTTATCTTTGTAAATGTGAGCAAACATTTTATTTTTTACTGACAATCTCATTTCGATATTATTTTTTCAGTGAAATCCTAGCAATGCTTTCCTTATGTCACCATAAATCTTAGGAAGGTTTCCTTTGTAGTAAAACCTTTATCACAATGTATTTGCAAAACTGTTGTAATCAATATTGCAGAAATGTATGAAGTATAAACCAACCAATACATTGTAAAGCACAAATTACAGAAAACTTTCCTGTCCTCTTGAATGCCTGAAGCATATTGCAAAACTGTATGGATGGCACAGTGAAGGTCAGGCATGTTCACACATGAACATTTTAAATACAGAAAATGCTGTTAGAGGTGGTTGCTTGTTGAGGAGTGTCTCCCCTGTTCCTTGGTCAGACTGCACTCACTCAGTTTGATGAAGCAGCCAGAGTTACCTTTCTGATCAACAGCAGCACCACACCTCTCCCTCCATCCTTACAGTTTGCACAAGCAGATCCATTCTTTGCTGTGGCACCAGGTTCCTTCCTCACCTCCATTTTCTCCTATTTATTCTGATTGTGCTGCTAATGAGACACCTTTTTCCTGACCCGTGGCCTCCTGACTGCCTCATGCAGCCCCTGTGATGTTAGATGAAATAAGGCACAGCAGCAAGCCCGCAATCAAACTACTGAAATCAACCTCTGCAAGCTAGGTGGGCTTCATTAGCAACTTTTTATTCTGGGCAGGACAGGAAGGAAGGCAGAAGAGGGGAGCTATCACCACTGATGTCAGAGCTGTATGCTAGAGATGGTGTACTGAAAGTAAGTGTGAAAGAAAAAACCTGTGTCTTTGTAGCCATAGTAATAAATTAAGAGCTGATTGTATTTCTTGATTTACATTATCTGTAACTAGTATCAAGATTTTCAGAGATTAACAGAGATGTTAACAGCTGTTCAGCATCTGACAAGCCTAGAAATTAGGCAGCAAGAAACAGGAGCTAAAATGGTGCTGTTCTGAGGAGCTGGTGGAGGTGTTTGTAAAGCCCCAATAGTCTGGGGGCAGAAGTCACTGTAACAACATGAGAAGGAATTGAATTAAATGAGCAAGACACCATGAAAAAGAATAATTGGGAGAGCTTGGAAGGGAAGGGCTGTGGAAGAGGCTGGGTTTATTTGAAGAGCTCATCAAGGAGGGACTTAAAATGAAGGAGCAGGAGCAGGGTCAGTCAGTCCCAAAGGATGATGGAAATGGGAATGTAACAGCAGTTCATGGAGATGAAAGCAGACACTGGTATTGGAAGCCAGGAACCTCCATGGCTTCTATTCATGACCTTCTTCATCCTCCTACAGTGCTACTTTACTACTTGCTCTGTAAGGACTAACTAAGATTTTGTTCCACTACAAGAATACCTTAGCTTTTCCTACTGCCTGTCACATTATTAAAAACTTGGGACTATAAAACTCTAGAAGTGATTGATAACCCATGAAGGAATCTGTCCAAAGTGGCATGGCTTTTTCTGCTGTGCATCAGTTAAAAGTGGCAGTCACCATTTAGGAAGGAGCACTGTGCAGACTGAAAAGGGTGGATAATGGGATCTACAAAGTAATTTGACTCTTGATGGGGAACATGGATGTCCTTGGCTGACTTTCACTAGGGGCCCTACCAGACAGTGTGGGGAAGAGTCCCGTGGTCTATAGGTCCTGAGCAGCACAGGAGTAGAGGGTGCAGATAACAGCAAGGGCATAATTGGAGGAAATCTCTGTCCTCATGTGGAAGCAATGACGTGGTAACATGCAGTGAAAGCTTAGTTTAAATGCATCTACTTCATGGCAGTTACTTCACTAAACACATGGAAGATGTGATCCTTGTTGCAAATCACTTCTGCAGGTAGATAAAACTTCTGCCTTCTGTTAGAAATGTCCTAGTATGAACTGTTCATGACAGAACAGTTATGTGAGTCCTTCAATGCCTGTTTTCTTGGAAATGGGAGGACTTTTGGGGAGGGTTTTTTTTTTTTTCTCTCATTTAAGTCTGATGTTTGTTTCTGTAGAAGCCATCCACATGCTGGATGTCTGGGGTTCATCCTGAACATCCCTCTCATGCATCCATTGAAAATCATCATGGAATGAGAGATTAAAAACATTTATAATACAGTTCCTGCAGACACATATGGTGGGGCTAAAAGTGGCAACTTCTTCTTTTTTGGTTCTCATGGGATTCTAGAAATGAAGTAGTTTTAATTGCTTCAGAGACCTAAGGTGAAGTCTCCCATTAGCAACAGCTACTGTATCTTAAAGGTGGTAATGGCAAGCACTTGAATAGCACTTTCTGTCTTCAAAGTACTTTGCAGATGTTCTTTACTTCTGAATTAAGGATCAGTTTCTGTCCCTTTCAACATTTTCCTAATGAGATAAATGTTTGCTCTGCCATGAGAAAGGGACAAAGTTCCTGACCCCAAATTCTACACTGAAATAGGGCTGTGTTCTGCTGGTTTGTTTTCATGGTGTAAAGTGCCCCCAAAGGACATACGGCTGGTACCACCTCTGCTGGTGGAAATCTTCAGGCTGTAAAATCAAGTGCCTGTAAAGCTTCTGCCTTCAAACAGCTGGTGTAGGAGGTGGGCTCCTACCCGGTGCTTGTTCAGCCTTCTGCTCTGCACACAGTGTGAGGGAGAGGGGTCTTCAACTGGCACACACATGAGCTCCTAGCTCTGGAGAAGGCTGGGGATGCATGTCCACCAGCAGCTTAGTCCCTGTGTGGTGAGGAGCCATTGTCAGACATCTCTCGTCCAGCCTTGCAGAGCCAGCTCCATTTCAGGGAGCTGCTGTGCCCAGGGTCGGGGCAACATTCATTGCAGAAGATGAAGCCATGCAGCATTCTTATCATTTCCTATTAGTGCCCAGTGACCAGTAACTCACAGGGAAACCGGTCCAGTTGACAGAGACTGGGACCCTCAAGTTGAAAACATCTCTGAGTGACCAATTTTGAAGGAAGAGAAGGCTCTGTCATGTCATTGGTATCATTGACAAAACGCCCATTGACTTGGATAAAAGTATGAGGATGCCCAACAGTGCTGGTTTCTGATGTCATCTCTCTGGTTTACTTTGTTTTGCAAAGACCCTTTTGTGCTTGCTCTGTATTCTGAATATTCAGGTCATTCCTATGTACAGAGCCCCCATTTGTAATTAGATTGTGGGGTTTGTTGACCCTATTACGTACAGGTTGACTAGCAAGTCACACTGATCCTTCAATACAGGATTTAATAAAAGCCACAAGAGGAGGAGGAGGGAAGTGCGTATGATGAGGAGGACGAGGGTTGCTATTGTTCTGCCCTCAGTGCTGCCAAACAGTCCCTTGTTTTTTCTGTGTCTGTGTGTTCAAACACTGTGTGAACAAACGGGGCACAGTCAGGAGGCTGGCGAGAGGGTTAGCTGGAGCCTAGCTAGAAATACTTGTGCAAGTCAGGAAGCAGGCATGGAGGGAAGGAGATTAAGTGGAGACATCTGTGTGGCTTAGCTTTCAGCAACTCTGCCTGGGGTAGGGGTGGGAGAGTCATGCCTAAGATGACATAACATATTTTGTCTTTCATGGGTTGCAAACAGAGGAAACTACGAAAGTGAAGCATGGTGTGTGTCACACATGGTCCAGGCATACCAAGTACATAATGGAGCAGTGTCAGTGCTTTCTGTTCTGCCTTTTATACCCCAAAGTGACTCTTCAAGGCAGAGAACTGAGGAGAATATGATATGGTCCAAAAACTGATCTTGGACTTTTTTCGCAGACGACTGAGCCAGAGGCCAACTGCTGAAGAATTGGAGCAGAGGAACATACTGAAACGTAAGTCCTGATTCTGCTGACATTTAACCTGAAACCAGATATTTTGGGTTAGATTTCATGTACATTTGGTGTTTTTTGTAAACATCAACTATTCTCTGTAAGCATCATTGATAATAATTAAAAATAATAAATAGCATCGAAAATGCAAATAAGCATGGAAGTCTGTAACAACATCTAGATCTGCAGAAACAGTTCTTTAAAATCAGAGACAGTAAATTTACAAGAATAAACAACCTATGGAGAAAAAATCCCAGGTCTTGAGTGACATTCCAGACAGGGGGTCAGTTATCCTGAAAAGCCTCCTTTGTGCAGCACTTATATAGATGAGCATCCCATTGTAAGTTAGTAAAGACATTAGGGCATAGCTTGATTAGCTTTCCTAAAAATCTTCACAGCAATCTATGCTAGCTGGAGCTTTTATTCAATTTTAAAAAGAATCCAGTGTGACTCAGGGTTTTTTCCCTGAAATGTTCCCCTGAAACTCTCCCTTTAAAGCAGCCAAAAATTTGCTGGTAGATCCTCAGCCCATGTTATTTTAAAGGGATAAAATACCACTTAGAAATCCTGAACCAAGTTAAGTTAGTAGATACATGCTGACTTCAAGGGAAGCTGGACTGAGTCCAACTTCCATAACCTCATGAATGAACAGGAAGAAAATTACAGTTTCTTTACTCGCATGGAAGTGTTTTGAATATTAAAAACAAAAAAGGCTGTTTATCTAAATGTTGTTGTTACTTTGGAAACAGGAAAAAAAAAGAAACAATTTCTTCCCCTTTTAAGTTAGTAAATGCATATTTCCCAGAAAATGTTAAAAAATTAACAGAGAAAATAATATTTTGAAATGGTACCTTATACATAATGTCCTTAGGTGGGTCCATAATTCACCTTCTCTTGTTGGAATAGCTGCATTGTATAGAATCATAAAAATGTGGTAGCAGAAGATTAATTCTCTGAAAATCAGCAGAATTCATTTTTCAAATACTTCAAAATCAAATTCTTAGCAGATTAATGATAGTGGTGATGCCCAGCAGGATCTTTTCATCTGTTGATGTTATTACACGTGGCAGACAGAAAGAGAGAGACACCACTGTGAATGCAAAGAAGGGAAAGGACCGGACAGCAGAGTGTTGTGGGCAACCCTGAGGCTGCTGGAAAAGCCATTTGTTTGGGCCCAGCCCTCTCTTAATAAATAACTGTGCTCCTACTGTCTAATCCTAACTCCAGTGACTGGCTTGCTGGAGGAAGGCTGGGCAGAACCTGGGGAAATATTTGGCATATCCAGCTGTGATTGTCTCACAGGGGCATAGCAGAACAGCTGGAGAAGGGGGGACCTGCAACGTGACTGATGTCAGGCTCAGGCAGAGTGAGAGAGGCCAGTTTTCTCACAGCTCATGTTGTCATCCTGGGACCTGTGAACAAACATATGGCAGGCACCACCTGGCACTGGTGCATGACCAGCCCATGACATTGCCCTGACACTGGGGGAGGTGGGGTCTTGGGCACCTGCTTTGAACCAGCATCAGCAGAGAGCAGCATCTCCAATGCTGGGTGCCTTGCAGACATTCATAAAGGTCACGTTGCCAAGCACAGTGGTCACAGAGCATACTAAAAATGTCTTAGATTTCAGAGGAATTACCCCTTGAGTAACATCAGTTTCTTTTTTAATTGAATAAAGGCTCTTAAATTACATGGATGTTTGAAAATATTACCCTGAATCCAGAACAGTATTGTATTTCCTAAAGGAATTTTTGTAGCTTGCTTTAGCACAGATCTGCCCCAAAACATGTGTGTCTTGGTAAACAAACAGCTTCCTTGTTTTTTTTTGTAATTACAGGAAAGAGTAATGTGGTATTTCCAAGGTATTCCAACTTTTGGTGAACCACAGCAAGAAAGAAAAAGAATTAAATTCATTACATAATTTAAAAAAGACAGCATAAACATGCTTTACCCTTTAAACAAGTAAATATAAATATTTTCTGATTTGTATGTCATTTTGTGTTGTTTCTCTAGACTTCTGAGAAGAAGCATTATAATAAATGTAATAGAGTATAGAGAAAGAGAGACTTAGGAAATGCTAATAAAAGGAATGTAAATTCTCTGCATAAGCAGGTCAAGCAATTTGCAAAAGGCCAGCCCAGAGCATGCACAAACACAAGAGAAAACCTACCAAGCTCTCAAGTAGACTAAACAGGACTTTCTCTGCAGTTAAAGCTGAAATCTCCCTGATGAAAATGTCATGTCTGGAACCATGATGTTCCTATTACATGTGTAACTGCATTACTGCCCATGCTGATGGGAAAAAATGAAGCAAAATGTGGTTGGACCACCGGTCTTTATACATGAATTAAATACTTCCTAGGTCTGTGCTACTGCAACAATTATGAGTTATCTTTACAAGGGCAAAGCATCCATTGCCAAGTTCTGCTACTTGCTGATAGCAACAGTGAAATCACAGCAGCCACAGCAAGGAAACAGAGCAGAGACAACTGGGTCTTGTAGGCTCTCCTTCACTGAAGTATACCCCATTCACTGACTCATGTTTAGGTCAAGGGCATGTAGTGGGAGGAGTCCAGGCCTGCAGGGTTAGTTTGAAGACTAAAGAACACTTTGCAGCTGTACTTGCTGTCCAAGTGTATAGGGAAAGATGCCTCGATTCTCTGTCATGCACCACCCCTGTGCCACTTCACAGGTGGATAACAGTAATCCAGTTGTCAGCCTGGCACATTGAGGATTGCACAAATTCCTCACAAAAATTATGGTAAGGTGGGTTCTGAATGCCTTAAACTGTATTGAGGGACATTTCACACTGGTCTGGAGATCAGGTGTGAAAATTGCACCTGCATCACCCTGATACAGATTTAGAGAAACAGAGAATCTCCTGAACACATAAGATAAAATAAAGCATCAGTTCTGTAGCTTCACAAGATTGGCATGACTTAACTTCAAAGAAATAGGCTAAAACAAAGTCACTTACTAGTTTTGAAGGAGAATGTATTCCTATTTTCCCGCTTTTACCTGCCTGAAGTCTTAAGCCTGCCTGGCTGTCTCTGAAAGTGAGTGGCTGGGCTGAGAGTGAGGAGAAGAGAAAAATATCAGATACCAACGACAAAAATGAATAGCCATTACTAAGTTTTATACATAATTCCTTGGCTGCTTGCAGTTCTACCCTGACTCTGTGTGGATTCTCTTTAGTTAGAAGTGTGTCTGAAAGCAAGGATTTGCAGGACCAGCTCCTCTAAATTTGAGACACAAAGGGAAGAAAAAAATTGCTAGAGGATCAATTGCTAGAAGAGTATCCAGCCCAGTAGGGACAGAAACCATTGAAAGAGGAAAATTACATTTATCAGTGTAGGTACTCCAGTGATTGCTTAAAACGACAGTTGTGACTCCCTGCTATCTTGCGTTCTTTTTAGTCCCCTACTGGTTTCCTTCCTTCTGGAAATATAAACAGTATTTTTGGTAAAATGGCACTTAGAGATCAGAAGTGTAGTGTAAAACATCATAACATCAACAGGTTCTTTGTCCACTTTGGTGGAGATTTTCCAGTCCTGCTGAAGTCAGTGAGCAGTTGTGAAAGTACTGTCAGCTCTACTGTCCTGAGCAGAGAGAAACCTGGTTTCCAGCCTAGCCCTCCTCACCTGCTCAGAGGCTTCTGTGGACTCTAAACTTTGGGTCTCATTTCTGTGTGGGGAAAGCCCCAGTTTTCTAGTGAGTGCTGGCTTGTGCTCTCACAGCTGAAGAAGCTATGGCTGCTGGATTGTTACTGCTGCTCTGCAGGAGGTGCCTGCAGGATCATCTGCAGGATCAGCAGAGAGGATTGCAGGATGCCCCCTTGAGTTTAGTGCAGCCCAAAGTTTAACGATTTAAATCAAGACACCTATCCTCAGCTGGCCTTTGAGGTCCATAATGTCCCCTGCAGAGAGTTATTCCTGCCTGAGCTAGTCCTATCTGAGCAAAAACTGAATCCCAGCAGGGGCACAGAGTACTTACTGGAAAAGCTGATGAGTTGTGTTTGCTCTCACCTGTTATGTGCTGGCATGACTGGAGTAAAGAGCATTTCAGCCATCAGTGAAGCAGTGGAGACAGATCCCAACTGATCGAGAAGTTAAGTACCTGGAAACCTGGGATTTTTGTGACTTTTGGTAAAGGTCAATGCAAAGACAATGCATGACAGCCTGCTCCTAAGTTGAAGAAGAGTTAGTGTACTCAAATGTGATTGAGCTCTTGAGGGAGAAAATTTGAGGCATGCCCTGGTAAGAACTTGTAGCAGATGATCTTTTGGCTTAATGTTGAAAGTTAATTGACCTAGGATGACCTAGGATGCTCCTGTGTGATACTTTGAAGGCTCATGATGGAAGGACACACCCTCCTTAACTCTGCTCATGCCATTGGAAGTTGCATGATTTGCCTGGCACCTCTATTCCAAAGGTTTTTTTTCTATTATCTCCAAAAAGTAGCTGCAAGAAATTTTTCTGCAGATGGGAAAAAAATGCATGTGGTTTTTTTCCAACCATTGACCTTGCAGAATCAAACCCTATGCTAGCAGAGCCCCCTGAGGCCACCAGGCCTGTGGGCAGGGAGATAACATTTTTTGAAGAGCCGGCTTGCTGCCCAGCCCTTCTAGAAAGTGACACACTTGAAGAGGTGCCAACACAGGGAAAGGAAGGAAGCTGTAGATGTTTTATGAAGTGTGTGAAGAAGCGCAGTAGCTACGCATCGAGGACATTCACCAGCCCCAGAGGGACATACTGTGCATCAGAGGGGTCCTGAAACATTAATACACTTACTGATGGAAAGGCTTATTTTGTTGCAAACGGTGCATGCCTGATGAGTTCACAGTCTGAGATCCTTGTAAATCTTTTACAGCCCGGAATGAGCAAGAGGAGCAGGAGGAAAAACGAGAGATTAAGAGAAGATTGACACGTAAGGTGAGAAGCAACTTTGAACCTATTATGACACTACTGTAACTTTCTCCCTACTGCACAGTTGTTTGCCTTTTTCCTTTTCATCAGCACCATTTTCAAAAGTAGAGTGTGAAACAAGTCTTACAAAAAAATCTTTAATATAAATCAGCAATGTCGCAGGGTGTAAGTCCACAGAAAGCAAAGGAAACCACTTTGCAGGCTACTGCTGGTAATATTTCAAATAGCAAAAAAGAAGATCTAGTCTTCATAACTGAAGGAGTTTAGAACAGTGAAGGATAGAGATCAGCCTTTACAAGGACCAATGCTTCTTTTAAATGTCATGGCTTCTGTAGCCATTACAGAGAGCAAAGTTAAAGCAATGCTGATTTGAAAATTCCACCAAAAAAAACCCTCATAAAACTGGGAGCTAAACAATTTCTGGAAAGGGAAGTTGACAATTGAGGCATTTCAACTAAAGAGAGACAAGCATTTGTAAAAAAGCATATAGTGCAGAAAATAATCTTGTATTGGCAGGGAAGGAGAAACTAAACAGCATCACTTGATTCAAAAGTAATTGACTCTTAAAACTGAAGAACTGTCATTTCAGATGTACACATTCAGTTTTGCAGCTGGCATAAATGTCTACAGATGCCCAAACATACACAATGAACAATCCATCCTGCTATTGCAAATTAACTTCCTTTCAGCACTGACATATTTCCTATCTCCAAGGGTAAAGAAAGCCCTCTAAAAACTCACATACTTGTGAAGCAGCACCATTCCCTTTCTGTACAATTTTACATGGCTTTTTTTTTTTGACCTATGTGATCACAGCTTTCATGGTATAAATAATAACATGTGGAAAGGTTACATTCTGAGAACTGAATTGCTTTCTACCACAGTTAAAAATCTCATGCCTTATTCTCAGTTCTTGTAAATAGGTAGAATTCTTGGTCACCAGTGGGGGGATACTGCTCTTGTCTGCAGGAGCTAGAGAGCCATAATATTGTTTGTAAAACACTTACATTCCTCACCATGATGACAGGGATGATTTTGCATTCCCTCTTAGCACTGCCTGAAAGAAAAGATCCTAACTGCATTGCAGATGTTTCATGGGATTGAGGCTCTGCACAAAGGCTGGAAATACCATTTCACCAGGCTTTCAATTTCCCTGTACACTGAAGGGTAAACACGTACAGGAATCGAATGATGAGCTTGATGCCATTTGAGGAGCAGCTGTGATAGATACAGAGCAAAGCTCCCCACACCCAGTGTGCTGCCTAAGAAGTGAGGGCTTGCTTGACTGAGCCAGCACCATTGCCAGACGGTTCCCATCCTCCATTATCCTGTAGGAAAGGTGCAGAGCACAGGAATCATCTGTCTCAGGCAGAGGCCAGAGCTCAGCTAAAGCAGCCAGGCTGCCACTGCTTCACATCAGTGTCTGCTCCCTAAACTCTCAGCAGTTTTCTGGGAGATTTCTTGCTTTGTCTTGTTTGCACTTTTATGTAGGAACAACAGGAAAGCAGCATCAGTCCAAGACCCTGGCATTTGCTCTTTAATGTTCATACTCCTGTTCCAGGTCATATACCTTTCAGTCTTTCTTTTGGCTTCCTCTCTAGTAAAGATTTTTCTCCCCCACATTTCTGAGGTTGATACCGACACGACTTAACACTGTTTGATTTGGATCATCTTTTTAAACTGTTGTAAATTGTTCTATTGACGCATGTAATTTTAATGAAAGAACTGCAGGATTGATCTAACAACAGATTTTGTTCTCACCTACCAAACATACCGTCATAAAAGCTCAGAAATCACTAGAGTAAAGAAGTAAATTAAGTGTGCAAGTGTTTTAGATAACAACTAGAAATGCCAACCTCTGAGTGAATCCTGCAAACACAGTTGTTATTCCCCAGCTGTGTCTTTCATGAGACTGTCCCAGATGTGTCGTAGTGTTTACAGTGGAGTGGCAAGCTCCTTCTGTCAGTTTGTACTGAAGTCTTAGTACCAAAGGATTTTAAACCCCAGATCAAGCAGAAGTTTAATTGAGCACAGCAGGTGCGTTGCCCAGCAGCCCTTTCTGTTTGCGGAGTTTTCAAGCACAAACCTGCCCGCAGGGTAAATTCAACATGAGGAAACTCTGCCATGTTGCCTCTTTTGGAAATGTGTGTAGTTGGGATATAAGAAGGGAAGTGGGTTCTGTAGAAGCCACTGTTGAGACTTTTGACCTTGCACTACAGAAACTGCTACTGTCCCCAGTTTTTTTTGGTGGCAACATTTCAATTCCAAGGGAAGAACCCACTCCATCCATAAAAAAGCTATTCTTAAAATTCTGTCAGCACTGACATTTTGTTACAGTGTTATGATGATAAGTTGTAATATGACATGCTGTAATAAGTAAGATTACCTTGCTAGGTCTAGATGCCTTATTAAAGTCAGCAATAAATATCCAGTTAAATTCATCATCTGGACAGGCAATTTCTGAAAAAAAAAAAAAATTATAAAGAAATCAAGTGACCTATAGCAAGCTGCCCCTTTTAGCATTTTCCATCCTCTCCGACTCATCTAGTTCTACATTAACTGGGGTGAGGAATAGCTACCATTTAAATAACAAAATGAAGGACATGCTGTTGGCTAAGTTTCTCAGCAGCTCGTGTCCCTTCTGCCCGAGGAAGAAGAGTGGAAGCATGTTTGCCTGTCATCTGAGATGCCCAGCCCCCCTGTCCTCTCTCTCCCTGCCCCTCAGGCCCACCAAGCACCTTTGGGCACGTGGACTTGCGTCATTTGAGTGGAAGTACATGTGGATTAGGAAGGTTTTTTTCCTCTGAGCACTGGGATTGACCTCCAGCCCATTCAAAGAATATTAATGTGCAGAAGCCCTCTGGAAGTGTTGCAGATGGGTCACATCCACAGGGAGATCTGGGCCCCCACAAATTACTACCAAGAACTATCTTTTCTGAACCATGACAAACTTGGACAAGGACCAAAGCAATTAACACAAGCCTGAATGTCCCCTGAGGACTTCCATTACAGAAGGAGAATCATAGCCTGGATTAACAGAACATGTTACAAATCACTTGCAAAGTGGAATAAAACTCTTCTTTTCCTACCTTCTCTTCTCTTAAATGGCACCATGCTTCCCAATCTCCAGAGCTGTTTACTGTTTCCTATCCCCCCACTGCCAGTAGCTGGTTTTTCTCAGAGGTCTAGCTCCAAAAGGAAATCTCTCAGAGCTGTAATACTGACTATCAAATTGAAGAGGTGTGGCTGTTTCTTAAAATCTGTACAATAATCTGAAATCTTTGTTCCTGTTAAATTCTTGCCCCAATCCAAATTAAATGCTCTGTTCACTGGTGCCTCTCTGGGAAATGTCTCCCCTGCTTGAAGATGTTCAAGGTTTTCTTTAACTGACCTTCACTGGCTTGCATCAGCAAAGGCTGTTGAAAATAATGAACTCTTGAGAGAGCTGGGACTCATCAGAGAGAGGTGAGAGAGAGGCAGCAGGGAGGAGAAAGGTCAGAGAAGAAGGAAAGGTTAGTGGCTAATTTGGATAAACTGCATTTATAGTCAGAGGAAAAGGTCTTCAGGGCATTTTCATCACATCCTGCTCCTAAGTCTTTACTGCAGAAGGTGGGGAGCAAAGGAGGGGGAGGGGTGCTGCTGGTTAGAGTTTGTAATTGTTCAGCTTGTTTTCTTCTTTAAATAGCAACTGTAACATTTTAATGAGAAAACAGAGCAGTCAATGATGATATGCTAAGATAAGCTTCCTTGTGACTGAAGTGGGGCAAACTCAGCATTTTGCATTTGACTAAATCCCAAGACCAGACTGGCGAGAGTAAGTCCCCCTCCACTTTACCTTGTGGGGGTGCTTGGGTTTGCTTCATTTCACGTGCCACAGACAAAGAGGGGATGTGTTAAACCTTCCCTTCCAAATTGCCTTAGTATCAAAGCCTGGAAAATGCCCATTTGTATCTGCAGCACTCCAGAATATACAGAAGAAAATTTCACCTGTGACTAGGCATGAGAGGTCCTGTCCTCATTTACTGCTCTTGCATTAATATAAATCCATTTATTTTAAAAGGGATTTTTACCGTGGTTCACACTCACTCATAATTAGTCACTCACCATAGAATTACCCTGTTCCCTCAGCTCCCAGATCTTCACAAATAGGTGAATAGAAGTGTAAATGCCCAGGTAGTGTGCACAGAAAAAGTCCAGACACACTTATGCTCATACATCCCTTTGACATTAACAGAAGTAAATTTAAAAGGGTCAGTAAGAACCCCTTCTCCCGGCTTGGAGCACCACACCTTTTGCAGACAATTGCATGTGCCCTTGGCCATGTCCTTGTCCTGTAATTTTTGAATGTGCCCTATTCTTTCTGCCTGTTAAGAAGAGCTCGTTCTCAGCTATTGCTCGACAAGGACTCTGTAGCATTAAGCAGTTTAGACCCAAGAGACCACAGCTCACAGGTCATAAAAATAAATTCAAGGTGAGATCTCAGATGAGCTGTGCCCTCAGCGTGGATACACATTGAACAGACACCTGCAGTGGGGCTGCTTACAGTCTGTCCTGCAAAGCTGGTTACCCAGCTATTTAAGAGCTAAGGGAGCTCTGGGCAGCCCAAACATACTGCTAGACTCACTTCTAGAAGGTCACAAGAAATCTCTGCAATGGTATGAGAAGAAGGCAGAGAAAGTTGTTAACTATTCAAATAATGTAGCCTTTAATTAATGGCTTTTAGAAAATTACTTAGTGTGGTTGTCTCTCTTGTTACATTTAGCATGATCAGATTGGCACTTTGGTTTAATGTACTGAATATATTTTGTGTGCGTGTATTTATATATGGAAATATATGTAGATTTATGGCTACACATGAACTGTGTGATACCAGCCATGGATTTCAAGATTCTTTCACAGCCAGAGCACTGGCACAAGAGTCAGTGCACCTTTTTTCCATCCTCTTTTCTGTTCTCCTGAGCATCTCACAGGCAGGACATTAGTGCAGCTCGGCAGACTCTCCACATGAGGTATTTGAACCCAATTTGTGTGTGCATGCTCAGGGATGCTGGTGTAATGAGAGCAGCCCTACTGCCACCTCCCATCACAATCATCTTTTTTAAACAGAGAAGAGAAAGACAACCAACCATGCCAAGAACAAGCACACAGGCTTACAGCCAGATGCAGGATAAGGTGTTGGAGCTCCACCCAAGTGCTGAAGAAAGGAGGGATTTTTCACTTAGTTCACTTCACTTAGTAACGTGGCTGTTTTAAATCTTAATTCTTCCTGGAAGATGAAATGCAGGGAACTGAGATACTTAATTTGGAAGAAAGGTGGATTCACGACCATAAATAATGTTGCAGAATAGAATCTCAAGCATTTATTAAATATTTAGACCCTTCACCCTTCATAAGGGTAAAGTATTTCTAGTGAGTGGGAAGAGCATGATACCCTGTAGGAAATTATCAGGATATTATTTTTCCTGATGTATCCTGGTTACAAATGTTCTACTCTAACAGTGAAACTTTTCAGCTAATCACAGCCACATGCACACATTTCTGCAGCACCTTCAGAATTGATTGTGTAATTGCTTTTGACATTCACCAGCATACTGTGCATCCAAGGAGAATTGATCCCTGAAAGCCAACTGCTGTCCCTGCACATGTAACTGGCTGTGCGACACATGGACTACCAGGACACTCATTTAAGAGGAGTTTTTCACTGTGGCTGCCTATTCTGCTGTGGAATTTAAAATAAATGCTTGAAATGAAGATGCTTTCCTGACATGATACAATCCACCATTGCTATTACTTTTGGCTTGTAGTATGCAACGTAAAATTTTAATAGTCAAACATGCTGTGATACAAACCACAGCTGTCAATAGATACAGTTAAAAGTTCAATGAGCACTAATCTTCCTGCCTACCTTTTCTGTAGGTAAGGACAGGTCTGCAGAATATCTGAATAGTAAAGAAAGTTGGTTTTCACCTTTTGTATGTAATTCAGGGCAGGAGCCACTCCATGCCTTGCCCTGACTCTTCCGAGGCAGTGCAAAAGTACAGACAACAGCAGCAGAAGGCTGGAAAGTGCACAGTCTGTGCAGGTCATTTTAGAGTAGTGTTGTGGTCTTTGTCTCTTCCTGGGACATCACTGCACTAGGAGACTTTCTTGTCTTACATCTCATTTCTGCCAAGGGTAATCAACCTCAGCTGGGAATTGGAGTCTCCAGCCACAGCAGCTTCCCAAAGAACAGTGGGCTGCTCTGGCAGCAAGGTGAGATATTCAAGGTCTTATAACAATAGGGCATTTCCCAGGTAGCAGTTCTGTGAAAGGCAGATAAAACAAAGCACTGGGAATGTCCAAACTCTTATTACTGTAACGGTGGTTGCAGTAAAATTAATCCCCAAGCAGCACTCTGTAGGGAAAAAGCAAAGTCCTGATGTCTTTTTCCACTCCTTCCTCAAACCTGCAGCTGAGTCAAAGGCCCACAGTAGAAGAGCTACGTGAGAGGAAGATCCTCATCCGCTTCAGTGACTACGTGGAAGTGGCAGACGCGCAGGACTACGACAGGAGGGCGGACAAACCCTGGACACGACTCACAGCCGCCGACAAAGTAAGTGGAGCAACTCTGGGAGAGCCACGGCCTAAACAGCCAGAGCATGTCACAGCAAACAGCATCCCTTGGGTCCCATAGTTCCTATGGCTGTCAAGGAATAAGCATCCACCTGACATCCCTTCACAACACACCTGTGGTTTTTTTCCCATTCACAAGGTGTGTCTGTTTGTTTGTTTGTTTGAAGCATAAATTTTTGGCAAGAAGGTTTCTATATGCTTGGAAACCAGGAGGGAAGGAGGGAAGGAATCCCAAGCCCCTTGAGGAAAGGTCATTTTGGTCTTACCACATTATGCTGCCAGCTGAGAGCTCTGGCAGGACTGATCAGAGCAGTGAGACAGGAGTGTGTGCCAGAATGGCTGTGCCAGGACAGGACAGGCTTGGGTGTGAAAACGCCACCAGGTCAATTTGGCAAAGCTACCTCCACGCCTCCAAAGCCAGAGTCACTTCTTTCTAGTGTGTTCCAACAGGGATATTTGCTCAGGATTTCTGCCAGAGTATTTTAAGCACTGAACTGAAATCACACAAGACCTGCAGATGAAAAAAAGGCACACTTTGGTATTGATAGCAGTGCCCTCTGAGCACTGGTGGAACTTCCAGTAAATAGTCTCTCTGGTGTTGACATTGATGGCAGAGGGATTAAATTGCTGGCAAATTATATCGGTCACATGCTGAGGGTCTTAATAGGACCTCAGCAAAAATATTTTAAAGATTTTATAGACATTGTAAGAAGTGAGGACTATGAGGCTCAATGATTTAGTCATGAATCTTATAGTCACTCTATGATACCCTTTTAGTTTTAAAGACTTTCAGATACCTGAATTCAAGCCTTGACTACTTCTTTGCCATGGAACTCACTCATCCAGCAATGGAGAGCATGATGTCCAGTGTTTAGAGCTTTAGCAGAATTTCCAGCCACACCATTCATCTATGGTGCTCTTGGTTTTATTCACAAAGGACAGCCTGTTATACTTGTATAATTCAACCAAAGGACTTGTATAATTTTTTGACATTGTTCTCCTCCTTGGTAGAGGGATTTTTTCAGTTGAGCTTTAAGTTGAGGTTAATTTAATGTAGCATAAACTGATCTGAAAAAGAAATTAAAACTTCCTCAGGACTGTCCATAGACCATAATATACTAGGTTAAATTAGCTTTTCTCATTTTACCTCACTATGTTTGACAAGATATTAGTCAACTAACTTAGCTTTATTCTCTTAATTATTAGATGAGGGAGGGAATAAATCTCCCAACTGGTTCTAGAGCCTTTGAGAGATCACTGTCTGGGATGAAAGGCATGGAGAAACTTCAGCTGGGCATGGAGATTTGATCTCTCGTTCTATGTCTCTGAAAAGAGCAAGCATTAAATACCACTGTTAAATGTAACCTAGTAAAGAGTTTAGTATTAAGGCAGAGTACTTTACACTTCTTTTTTTTATAATGCATGTGTAAGTTCAGTAGTCAGAGAAAAGGGTTAAGTCCTTCAAATTAACCTTTTCTCAGCAAAGCACCATCAGAAGAAAAGATGTTTGTCATTCTAATATTAATGCCTTTTATGGCATAAGGAAGCAGGTAGATTGGTTTTTATTTGTGTCCTGTGGGCAGTATTCTGATTTCTGTCATTCAGGTGACCTGCTTTTCCTCAACACTATGTCCACTGTTGGAAAAAATGGCCAGACGAATTGAAACAAAGCTGCATCATCCTAGGCAGGATTCTTTTCTTCCAGACCAGAGCTGTGATTCAGTAGCTGTCTTCACTGGTCAGCACAGACTAGATTTACTGCAAAAACAGATTTTAGCAATGGGCTTTTCTCTTTGCCAGTAAATCTTGCTCTGTGCGCTGGGTGGAGGGAACTGCCTTCAGTCAGAGTTTGTCTTTAGCAGGTCTGACTCATAGGGGAAGGAAAGGGCATTTTTTGCATCTCTCCAACAGCTGAGGGATGGAGGGGGGAATAGATCTCAGTCCCTGTGGAAGTCAACCGCCCCTGTGGCCTCCTTCACCATCACTTCAGTGGCAGATTGCTCTGCTGGAGGCAGCCCTGGAGCTGCTGCATAGCCATCACTCTGTCCTGATGGATGAGGCAGTGCCTGACGGGCACTTCTAAGGGAAATAAGAAACCAAAGCTGTGGAGATGGAGCAGAAAGGGCCTTTTCTGTACAAAAACACTTGCAAAATCTATCACTGAGGGTTTATCAAAGCAAAGGTAGTTGCCGACTGGAGCAGTGGCTGTTGCAAAAGTACGGTGTTGGGCTTGTGCTGCTCGTACTGGTTTAGATTTCCTTGGCTGAGAAAAATTCCTGACAGGCACAATTACCACTTACTGGAGCACCCCCTCTCCACCTCTGATGCTGATGTTTCAGCATGACACAGAAAGGCAGTGTGCACACCTTAGACCCATGGGAGAGTTTGGCCATGGCAGACACCTTGTACGCACCCTCCAAATGCTCACAGTGAAACCACTCATGAGCAACAAATATCACAGAGCTATCAGAGCTCTTGACTCTGAGCTTGGGACTTGAGCCATTTCTTCTGAGCACCATCTCGACCATGCAGCTGAGTCCCTCCAAGTCACCCCCTCTGTTTTTTTATTCTTCAGTATTTTTTTTCCTGCCAGTGTGCCCTGGTTTTCCCCTCACAGACAAGCCACAGAGACTGAGTACCACCACACCATGGTAGGTGTTCTGCTGGGTTAATTTGTCAAATCACTTCAATAAACAGCACAGCTGGGTCAGAAGGGAGGAGCAGGGCAGAGGGGCACAGCCCGAGACAGAGTAGAGGGCAGGGAGTCTCTTTCCTTCCCAAGTAAGATCAGTTGCTTTAGGTAACATCACCTGAGGAAACTCAGGCCCAATAAAGGCAGAAGACATCTCAAACACAAGTCTGTCAGGATCTGGGCCCAGTCTAGCCGCAGTCCAGCTCTAGAACAGATCACAGTGTTTCACAAACTGCAGTGCACAATTTTTTTCTCATGCTTGCGCTAATTTGGATTTTGTACGTGTAAATGTTTACATAATAAGCTGGGATTGGGTTCTGTACCTGCATTGCCTGTGATACATTTTCAAATTGAGCCATTCCACTGAAGCATTTCTCTCTTCCCTTTATATTATTTATAACATGCTTATCCCTGTTCCTTTTCACATTTTAAAGTCTTTATGTTTGTCTTTCTGATAATGTTATCACTCTGCTTTACTTTTAATATACTGTTTTGAGAACAAAATGAACTTATTTTGATCTCTCTCATTTATACATTTACGAGCTTCTTTGACCTTTGCAGGCAGCCATTCGAAAAGAGCTTAATGAATTTAAAAGCTCTGAAATGGAAGTTCATGAATTAAGTAGGCATCTAACAAGGTAAGCTGAGAGATTAATTTTTTAAGACTATAAATGAATACTGTTGTTTTCCAAAAAGAAACAAAGCCGGCAGCTGTTTCTCCAACATGCACTGAACACATCATGAGGTCTAGACAACATTTAGAATTACAGGCTGTAAAAGCATCTCACACAGATGAACTCATGCTGCCCCATTATGTGGAGTTATGCAGGCACGTGCCATTTAATGAAGTATAACCTGTTCTGTTTTTTTTTTAAATCATCATGCTGCATATCTGTTCTTCTGAGATCAAAAATTTTAAAAAAGAGTTGATGCCAGAAGTAGGATAGGGAACCCTTGTAGAGCACATAGCAAAGTCTGAATGAGCACACACTAAGCCCTGCTGTGTGTGCAGCTGTTCCACACCACACAGATCCCACCCACAGATCTCTCAGTCTTGTCCTCCACACCTGGCCACACATGATGCAGTGGGGCATGGCAAGATCCACACTGTACAAGAGGCACTATTATTTACACCTTGGGCTTCTTTTTAGTTTTAAAAGTAGAGACTGAATGAATTATCCATGAGCCCAAACCAGCCACTTTCCCAGGCTAGGGCTGAAGTCAGGTCTTTGCAAATCAACACTTTAGACTTTAAAGACAAGTGTTGGGTACTGAAGACAAGTGACAGTGAGATTTGGTGCAGAACTGGAGCTGCCCTTGTATTAATGTGTTCATCAGTTCAGTGCTCATGAAAAATGCAGGCAGTACTTTTAGGAAAAATACAGAAGAGCTTAAAGCAAAATTAATTTTGTATTATGAGATTTTTATGTGTATAAATTAATAATTATATTAAAATTCACCACATGTATTATGCATATATTACCTTACAGAAACTATCTCCCTTCTCCATCCTCGCATGTGCTAGGCTGGTTGCACTGGGGTTTGTAGTGACAGAGTTCTGCTAGAGGCAAGCCAGCTGCTCCTGAGCCACAAGGTCTGGGAGAAGTCTTAGGATGTACAATTGGCTTAGATCTGTTGACCCCAGTGACTGAGCCTTTGAGGGACATTTGGTTCCTCCAGGGCAATGTAGAAAGGATGAGGCTGTTTTAAAGGGGGTGTTGCTACAAGTAGTCAAGCTCCTGTGTGAGAGCTCCTTTGAATTCCGTGAAGCCTATATCATCCCACAACATATACAGACTGGTTTCGTTTTCCAGAAGTCTCTTCACCTGCTTGGCTTTCACAGATTTCTGCACAATATCTTCCTTCTCTTCCAGTGTTGGAGTAAGCAGTGACCCTTTAAAGTTTGTATCTGAAAGCCACTGAGCAGCTTGGACTCAGTAATTCTGGGCCAGGCAGAGAGCCAGGCAGAGAGCTCATATAACAAACACTGGAATAAGGCTTTGCCTGAAGAACAGCAAGACTTACTGGTTGGACAAGTGGCTTTGGGAAAACACACTTGAAGGAAGCATGCTTAAACAAAAGAGAGTAATTCCCTTAAATAAACTTAGATAAATGACCATTATAAAGTCATTAGCAAGGTAATGAGCTCTTAATGTTCATTAAGCAGTGGCAAGGCCAAAGAACATGACTGCCACTTTACTAGTGGGACACATTAATTAATTCATAATAGAATGAAAAATCAAAGCTTAAAAAACGTGTATTTTCAGATCTGACAAACCAAGGCCTTCTGGCAAAAGGTGCCTTGCAGGAAGGGTGGACGTTTTAGCTCCATTCATCTCTTTAGCCTCCAACATTTAATCGTGGTTAAACTGTATGTAAATCTTTCTGACAGAATAGTATAAGGTTTGTCTAAACCAGACAATTTTTGTGGAGTCAGGCCTTGTATGGCCTGGAAGAGGGTGAGCTGATCTGCTATTGCTCACTCAGGGGTCCCATAGGATGGACCCGAAATGTGTGAATGTCTCTGGTAGATTTTGATGCGAACAGCTTGCTCCTGTGAACAGTGAGTCTGGCAAGGGCCAAGGAAGTGTAAGTGTCCCTTTTGGGTCCTCTTGCCACCATGGCTGACGGCAATGCAGCAGGAATTGAACTGCCTAATGGTGTCACTGTAGCAATTAGTTCTCCTATTTTTTTTTATCTACAATATACATGTGAGGATATTATCTTACTGTTTCTCTTTTTTTTTTTCCCCTTGGGTTTTAGGTTTCATAGACCGTAGCAGATCAATTCTACCTGACTACTATGCCATCTTCAAAACATAACTAAAAGGAACCATAAGTGCTGGTATTATTCACTTCCCTGTTACGTACAGTGTAAATCTTTTGAACTGCCTTTAAAAAAAAAAAAAAAGCAGAAAAATAAATATTAAAAAAAAAAAAGAAAATTGTATTTACATGTGCTGAGTACTGCAGCATCATCAGACCTGCTGGTTCAAGCTTCAGTAACAGAAAATACCCATGGTGGGAAATCGTGCCAAGACTTGGCATCTATGTATAGGACTTTCCCGGCATGTGGATTTGCCATATGTGTTCAAGCCCAGCTGGTGGTGCAACCATTGTTGTCTTCAGGCACCCCTCATCCTGACAAGCCTCTGTCATCGACTCTAGAGAGCCCTGAGATCGTGTTCAGAGAATCACTTGGCCTGAGTGACGTGTCCAAAAGATGAGCCCCTATGGCACTAAAGCACTTAGACCAAACACTCCTTTCAAGCTGAGAGCACCTTATGAGGATGGTGAAGGAGCGAAACTCTTCATGGGCCGGCCCGTCTGTGAATATCATCTGACTGGAAAGGCATTTCTTTCCCTGGAGAAGTTTACAGCCAGTCAGTAGACATTATTCAGCTTCCAAGCAGAAAAATCCTCTGAAGAACAGGACTCCCTACTGAAGGCTGCTTCACTTCTAGCAACTGTTTGTTTTCCATCTCTTTCAAGTATAACTTTCTAAACCCAGTTGTGAGCCCATTAGCAGTAAGTGACAAGAACGCTGAGAAACCAGCAAGCAAAAAGCTGGTTTTCGTGGTCACTGCATGGCATCTGCTCTGCTTGTAGTTTGTCTTACACCCAAACCTTGTGACTGTGTGAGAGCCAACGTGCCCCCAGCAGCAAGAAAGGCTGGGATTCCCCTCTGGCTCTGCAGAGGGACACGCAACAGGAGAGGTGGGAGGTTCCATGAAGGATATCTATCGTCTCTGTATCAGGCGTCTCAAGAACTGATCCTAAACTCACTCTGAGCAAAGCATGACAAAGTGTGTTACCTGGCCTGACAAAAGGAGTTTGGGGCATTCTTATGGATGGTGGGACTTGTCACTGGTACCCACAGCTGAGGCATAAGGACAGCAATTCAGAGGTGTTCTGAATTTATTGGTTCTAATTTTGGTTTTAATTTATTTTTATTATAGTGGTTTAACACACAAACTGACCAAGCAGAGCTCAGAGAGCTGGTCACTCTGGGCCTGGTTTGCTTGCCAATTTTAGCATGTGCTCTACAATAAGAAAGCACACACAGCCTCACTGCTTTCAAGAATGTGACTGAGAGGCCTAATTGAACCTGAACACAATTAAGTGCTTTTCTGAACTTAGGCCGTCACCTTCCAGAATTAAGTCCTTAACTAGTATAATACCAGCAAGCTGGGGCAGACATTGTCAGGATTCCTTTCAAGCTCTTACATGACACTACTATGCCATGTTTTAGGACAGTGGCTGAAAGCACTGTAGCAACATTACTGTAAGAAGTTCCAAATTATTATTCCAGGACACCTTTTCTTCCACAACAGCCATTTTCCTTTGACAGTTTGAACAGAGAGGCCAAAGTTTTTTACTACAGAATAGTTATTTCTGTTATTCTTTTACTAATTTTTCCTGTCTTCCATGTATCTATCCTCTCTTCTGTGCTCCCTGTCCCCCTTCCCCAGTTCCATGCTAACATCGCTCTTCACTGATTGCAGGCTGAGAAGCCTCTCACACTTGAGCATTTAATGCTCAAGTGCAGTGCAGTGTAGTGCCAACACTCCTGCCTCTTTTCAGGCCTCACCTCACTCTTCTGGATGCAGGAGTACAGCCAAAGGACCTGCACATAGCCCTTGGAGTGGCTCTAGCACCCAGCCTGTCCCAACAACCCCGGCAGCGAGGGCGACACCCTCCATCTGCACTGGGTGGTGGCACTCAGTGCCTTGCAGATTGGCTCTCCAGCAGAGAGAAGCAAAAGCTTTTCACTCTCATCCATGGCCATCCTTGCAACGCTGTGGATTATTAGTTATTAAATGAGGATTGGCTGTTGTAGGATGGAACATCAAAGGAAAGAACCAGGTGGTTTCTGGTGCTTCCCAGACTGGGTGATGATTTTTGAGGACACACACCGTGATCCCTGTATCACCAGCTCACACTTGCTTTAGATAGAAGTTCATCAGTAGTGAAAGCCTTCAATGTGCAGTGTTATCAGCTCAGTGCAGCAGAGGCAGAGCACTCAACGTACCAGCCAGGAATCCACTGCTTTGGGGTTATTGTCATGAAAACCTCAGTTCGTGTTTATAAATTCATTCACATCCATATGCACACAAGTTATGAGACTGCATCAGAGCTTTAAAACAAGGAAAAAAAGCCTTTATGCTTTTGACTGCACAGACACTGCATTAGCAAAGGGCTCTGCAACAGAGCTGTTCTGAAGAACAACAAATCCTTGTATTCCCAGCATGGATCTCACACCTGTCCTGGCATCGCTAGGTTAGAGGATCGCTGTGAAATGGAAAGGACACCATTTAAGGAGCAGCGGTGACAGGAATCACAGGACTTGGTAGGCTAGTGGGAGGGAAAGGTGAGGGATTGTTTCATTTTTATTAAAAAAATTAGGATGAGGGAGGTGGGAGTCACAGCCTGCTGTTGTCTGTCCATTGTTAGTGCTGGAGTCCCCAGGCCAGGGAAATGATCAGCCTGGGCACTGCCACTGTCCCTCATGGGCACAGCCTTAAGCAGTGCCAACACTGCCAATCTGGCACCCAAAATAAACCCTTGAGCACTAGCTGAGATGCATAACAGCCGAGTCCTGGATGATGGCCAAACATTCCTCAGCACCTTCATCCCGATGAGCCCATGGCAGGTCCCTGCTGACCACTCGGCAAGTTGCCACACTCATCCTTGCCCCATGATTTTGTGCGGTCCCCAGCGTAGCTATATGCAGCCATCCTTTTTTTTAATTTCTTATTTCTTTGGGTTTTATTTTACTTAACTCCTAGCTGAGCAGACACTAGGACAGAAGTGGAAGAATTGCCATATTTCTCCCCAGATGGAAATAGAACTTTTTCCTGAAAAGGGGGAAGGGGAGGAAAAAGAAGCCATACAAGGTGTTTGGCACTGCAGTAAGTATCACCAAACCGACACTTCATCTGCTTTTAGCTTCAGTGGATCTGGGTAGCTTGCAGTTAACCCTTGTCAAGGCGTTCCACAGCAACCTTTCAGGGCCTGAACACAGCACAACATCCTCGGTGTGCACACCAGTTCTGGCATCCCTGGGAAGTTGCACACAGACTGGGGAACTGCTGGTCCCTTTTTTTATAATTCTGGTTTGTTGAGAATTGTTTTCTGATCTGTGAAAGCTGTCTCTATCATGGCAAAGGAGATTCTGTTGGCAGTAAAGAAAAAAAAACAACAAACAGTCATGATTTCTCTCCTTTGACCTGAATTACGTGTAGGACATAATGGTGGCATTCCTGCTAAGACTGTATTAGCAGAATCATCCTCATTCTGATTGGAAGATTAATAGTGGTAATAAAGAAATTACACCAGGTTTAGAAAATGGGAAAGTCAGCACAGAACAAAAATGACTATTCGAGTCATCCATCTCCAGAGGTAATAATCAAGGAATAGAAGCCTTTTTGTTATAATCTACCAAATCCTGAATACTTAAAGTGTGCAAGTATTTTGACATCTGTTCAACAGCCTCTGGAATAATGAAGTAGAAATGGGGACTAAGGGGTGGCTGGGGAGGTGGTGAGGATTGAAAAAGCAGTTCCAAAACATCTAGACAAAAAAGTTTTGATTGTTTGGGAAAAGTGATGGTGAGGAGTCCCAATAGTGGCACACCTTCACCAGCAGAGATTTGCATGGAGCTGGTGACACCATTCTGACTTGGGGAATTTGGGCATTGTGGCTTTTGCCCACCCTACACCCCACTGGGTGGGTATTTGCAGGCTGAAGAAGTTTCAGGCTGCAAGTTTGCTGGGAAGGGGCTTAGGCCAACTTTTGGGTCTAGGCAATTCCTAGTGAACACACTGGGCATTATCAGAAGAGAAGGAAGAGGTGGGGAAAAGAACATAATAGACTTTTAGCTATTGTATGTTAATGGAAACCATTTAGTGAGGCCATTACACAAATAAATCTCATCCTAATACATGTGTAACCACTGCATTCTGTCATCACTGCTACTACTCACCAAGCTCACCCTTCCTTATTTCTATAGCACCACCTGTGCAGTGCAAACACTATAAACCAAGAGAGGGGGGAGCACTTCCAACATGCCTAGTGAAGCTTGCACTCATAAAAATAGATGGGCAAGGTGGAAAACCATAGTTATACATGAATGGGGGCTCCCTAACGTGCCTGCAAATAAAATAACTTTGTATAAATAGCCATGGCAGATGACTAGGCTGATAAAAAAATCAGGAAAGAAAAAGGGGACAAATTATTTTTCCCAGGTGTTCAGTCTGCTCGAGCAGAACTTCTGTAAACAAAGAGGAGGTGACGGGCACCCTGCGTTCCTGTGTGTCCCAGTTACTCCTGCACCAGTTGCATTTTCCAGTTGATATCCAAGTGTATGTATATAGATTGTCTTTGTATAGGAGTGAGTGTGGTGGCTGTCAATCGTGATCTTCCAGTATTGTAATTTAACAGATTACGGCTGTATGAAAATGATGTAAATAACTAGAAAAAATTAAACTGAATCTCTATGTCCTAGCTTTTGTACATACTGAAACTGCATGGTATTTAAATTATTGTTTGTCTCTGATGTATGCAGTTTCTTAAAAAAATTCATTTAAAAAAAAGCTTTCTAGTGCCTGTGTATTTTATCAGCTTCTGTCCCAGTGACTGACAGTGTGACATACGGAGGCAGTCAAGGATACCAGCCAGGCTCACCCACACCTCTGTGAGAGCAAAGCAAGAAAGGGAGACTTCCCAGAGCAGATGGATGGGACAGATCAGATGAGCCCCAAGCACCGTGGTTGGGCTGGTGCTGCTCAGCAAGGCAGGATGAGTGGTACCTCAGCTGCTGAAGGGCTACCTCGCACCCCCCTAGTGAAGAGCAAATCCAGCAGTCTGCACTAGACACTCACAGGCATCCAAAAACCCCATAACCAAACCCCATCTGTCACCACAATGCTGCTGTGCAGGCTGTGCTCTGCCAGGGCCAGGTGCCAGAGTCAATGTGCAGCCACCAAGCAGCACCAGCAAGTGCTGCTGCTGCTGTTCAGCAGGACCATTCCTGTACATCCATATCACATATTCCTATTTTTTGTTACCCTTCTTCTTTGAGTAGCTTCCGTGGGTGACAAGTTAAAGCCTCTGTGCAGTGAAAAGAGGAGGAAAAGTTTTTCACAAGAATAAGTACATACCTTCAGACAGGCTCACTGGCCTCCTGCAAGGGTGACAGCTCTGCCAAGGGTCTTCCGTGCTTGGAACTGATGGTGCAAACATTCTGACCCTGAGGAGACGAGTGACACCCAGCCCCCTCACTGTAAGCAGCAGCTGGGAGCAGCTCCCCTCCCATGACACACAGAGGCTTCCAATGAAAATTAAAGATCCATCTACTTTAACTGACCAAATTCTGTTCCTTTCCCTTGCTGGTAGGGAAACACAACATGATCAAAACTCTGGTATTTGGCTTTTTTGGGTTTGCTTCCATCTGAGCAACTTTTCACCTACCTCACAATCCTTGTTTGTGCATGTTAGTATGTATTTCCATTCTGATAGGCAACAAGTTTTGTGGCTATCCTCTGAGATGTGGATAAATAAAGTAAAAAAACTGTAGGTTGTGACTAAAGATCCCCTTCCCTCACATCAAGCTATGGCTTCTATAGCAGCAGTATATAGTGGTTTGGTTACATATAATTTCTGTGCTTTAACAAAAAAATTATTGGTGAGAATACATTGTACAGGCAGTGTGAGAACACAGTCCAATCTCTTGCACTGAGACCTCTGCAAAAGGGATGGGTTACGTTTTAATGGAAGCATTTCATAAAACCAATCTGGGATGTGTGTGTCTTCAGTGAAGTCCATGTAATTACTGGCAATCAAACTGCAACTCAATGCCATCTGTAGGAAGGAAATGGAGTAGGCTGGAGAAGAATCAATTCTCCATTTAACAGACACACTTGCACAAACACACTCAGCTGCTTGGCAGTGCCTGGCTAAGAGCTCAGTGCCCTTAGCACAGGTGTAGGGCTGGATTGCTTTGCCATCGTCTTCCTCACCTCCATTTCTCCCCTTCAGCCCTTGGATCAAGGTTCCCAGACAACCAAGCCCAAAAACAACAGCGTGGCCATGCCCTGGTCACACAGTCAAGCTGGTCTGTGTGGGACAGAGCAGCTGCCCTGCCCCTGAGCAGTGGGAGCTTCTGCTGCAGCTGTCAGGGCAAGGTGCAGGCGGTACAACAGCACCCTCAGGCCACACGGGCCAGCAGTGCCTTCAAATGGTACAAAGCTGCCTACAGAATTCTTCCCTGAGTGGCAGAATGAACAAAAGCTTGGCTTTTAGGAAAATTTGTGCCACAGGAGCTGTGGTGTTCAGAAGGACATCTTCAACTAAAGTTGTCCATGTGGAGATGACAGTTGATCTCCTGTCTACAGAACACTGCTCTGGATGACTTGCTTTATGAGCCTTTGAATGACTGTATTTCAGCTACTTTTGTCTCCATGCTCTCCTGTTTTTCTTTCCATGCAGTCAAGCCCCTTAATAAAATCCAAACCAGTCATCACTTTTCAAGCATCATCCTCTGACATCTGCTGTTACTTTGCTTATCTGGAGTTTCCATCTCATTTGGACATCAGCTGGAAAAGAATTGGTGCATGCAGCACAGGAGAGCACAGACATGTGGCACCACTCTAAACCTCTCTGGCAAGAAAGTATGGCTTGAGGGGAGAACTAGATCAAATTAAGCTTATTTTTTTTGTTTGTAAAGCCCATGAAGATATTTGGCAGGGTGAAGCTTGAGGGGGAGAGCTTTCACTCTCCAAAGTCCAAAGTGAATGCTTCAGTGCTGTCTCTGGGGGAAGAAAAGCATAAATGAAAAACAAAAACAACAACCCAACAAATGAACAAGTAAGCAGTTACATACTCAGCCAGTCAAGGAGAAATTATGTAAATAAAGAAAAAATACCTAATTTTCAAGCTTCTCAGGAAAAATGAACATCAGGTAACTTGTTATGTTCCTGCTGGATGACATAGAAGTTAACAGAAAACAAATAGCAAAGATAACCCCTTCCTCACCTTACTTAGCCAAAGATTTCAGTGGGAGGCTCAACTATGTGCAACTTCAAAACATTCTGTGTTAGGCACTACTAGTCCATAGTAAATAAATGACCAAACTTGGACTTCCCATTAGAAGTGCCAAGTTGGACGCCACAACTACTGCACTGGTTTAGTTCAAGAGGTCCAAGAATGGCGCCACCAACCCCAGGCTGGGGAAAAGGCTGGTCTGTCTGGAAGGACAGACCCATACTTCCCTAAAAATGGACTCTGCTCCAGGCTGGGACATTAGAGGTACCTTGCCTCAACTTTCCCCTGATTTTCACATGCTGGGGACAGTGGAAGCTCCCACTGTGCTGTTCTGCTCCCTTGGAAAGCAGGGCAGTGAGCTAAAGTTTTATGTTCCCCTGGGTGTATGAGCAACTGAGCAACCCCCAAATATTAAGTGAGCACAAGTGAGCCAGATTCATACTTCCGTCTATTGGGAATTCAGGGCATCTTCTGCATAAACTGAGACCTTCATAGATCCACAGCTTAAGTTTGTGACTGGATCCATTATGAGACACACAAATGCCTCTCACCAGCAGTGAAGGAAGCATGGCATTAAACCACCATGCACTCTATTGAGAGCTTCCCTTCTTGAGCACAGCCCACAATAAATAATGACCTCTACATTAAAGAAACACTCCCAATCCTTCTTGGTACATGGAACTGAAAAAGTTACACACAAACTTCAGCTGGACATTACAGTGGAGCAGCATTTGGGGATCCATCCCACATAAAATGGGATGTTTAAGTAAAATTGCTGTTGTTTATGTGGAAACAAAGGGTTTTTTTACTGTGAGGATGACCAAGTACAGGTTACCCAAAGAGGTTTTAAGACTTACTCTCCTTGGAGACAGAAGCCACATGGACATGCTTGGTCCTGGACAAGCAGCCCTAGGTGGCCCTGCTTGGGCAGGGGGGGTCAGACCACGTGGATTCCAGAGGTCCCTGCCAGCTTCAGCCTTTCTATGGTTCTGTAGAAATTGATCTCTCTCTTTGTGCATCTCCAGGCCTGCCTACTGATAGAGAAAGGCTTATTTAAATTAAAAAAAGACTTCTGGAGCCTTCAAACAGTAATTGGAGGAACACTCAGAGGCATGCCTGGAAGCAGTAACACTGACTGGTATTTCTAATCCTGATTCAGTGCACCTCTCTTCACAGACTATGAGTTATTGATTCCCTTTCAGGACTGAAACAGCTGAACACTTTCAGTGTCATTGCTGTTTGTTTTTAAATGACCAAGTAATCTGCCATGTGAAAGCCCCAGTAACACACCCTGCACCTTTGGGTGTGAATTGTGTGAATTGGCTGTGCAGCTGGGGGGAATCCTTCACACAGGCAACCTCTCAGACTGCACCCATAGCCATTATTTGAAACGCTTGTGCACTGCATGTTACAGGATGCAGGGCTGTTGTTAACAAGAACTTGTGTCTTTCCTGTGCACCTTGGCCAGCTCCCGTGTCTGCCTAGGAAAACAAGCGCCCATCCAAAGTGAACTCCATGGATTACACCGCAGTGCAGCCACAACAATGGATTCCAAAGCACACACAAACACACTTTTTTCTGAACTGGCTGAACTTGGGCCTCCCAGCAGCACCGACAGCAAGGTCTCAGCATCCAGCAGAGATCATCTCTCCAGGATTTTAGGGGTAACCCCAGCAAAGTCCTAGGCTTTCCCTCTTAATTCTGCAAGGTAAATCTGACCCAGTTTAAAACAAAAGTTTCTAAAGCATTTCCAGTCTGCACAACACCGAGTGCAACCTAAACACACTCTCTCAAGTGCAATGAGCATCCCTGGCACTCAGCACATTAAGCACCAATTTGAATCAAATAACAGCTAAGCAACACATTCTTATGTACAATTCCCTGGTCTATGCAAGAGGTAGAAATAGAATTTTACACTTTTACAAGACAAAGATCCTTTCCCAAGTAAATCTCTATCTATGGCTAATCACTCTACTTTTACTTACATCATGAATTACATTTCTGCATTGAATTAATTTTGAAATCTAAACCAAACAAGAATCAAATTACAACAGCTTCGAGCCAAGCACTCAGCAGAGGCATTGGTTATTACTGGGCTGTAATTCTGAATTATATTGGCTCATCCCACTGATTTTCTCCATACCTGCACAGATCCACTTCTCTAGAATATATTCCATGGAGAACAAAGGAGATACAGCCATAGAGAGCTGTCTGACAGATAGAAATAAAATATTTTAAAATACTTCAGAAAAGGATTTCACCCCTGGTCACTGGGATGTCCTGTACCTCAGATTTGGGAAGCTTCATTTAACTGAAAATTTACAGTGTTAAAAGAGTACAATTACATTTCTAGCAAAAGCATGCTTGTTCACCACCCAGCAGGCTGACATTCAGTAAATTCACTGCACAAATACCTCCAAGTAGTAAGTAGTTATATCAAGTATAAGATGGCATACTGAAACATTTTTAAATTACAAGTAAATCTATTTACCTTGTTTCAAGAGTTAGGTTTACTTCAGCAAAAGCAAGAGACCACACTGTGCAATCAAAATACTGTAGCTGGATGAACAAGTAACACTTCAGACATCATCACACCACCACTTAGTATCTTCATTCCATCTGTATTTATTTAAAAATATTTACATACTGGTCACCATGCTTTAATAGCATCTTTACACAAAAGGGTTAATGAAGAACATCACATTAGGATGGGGGAAGGGTGGTAAAAATGTCTTCCCAAAAGTTGGGCTTTTTTCCAAGCTGTCACAAGCCAAGAGAGTTCTCAGACTGAGTGTGCTGGAGTCCCGCAGTGCGTGCGCCATAGATCCACAGCTTTGCTGACAATGGCGTCCGTGTTGTCCTGAGGAATCTGCAAAAGATTGGGGCAAGGTGCCTGGTCACAGCACTCCATTCGGACTGCTTTGTTTAAAATAAAGATTTTGAATCTCCAGTTCAGATTTTATCTCTTCATAAAAAAGAAAACAAAACTAGAATCCTATCTCCCTGTCCTCTCATCCCACCATCCCTCTGCCCCCATTGTATTAGATCCAGGTTTTGAACAAACAGCTTTTATTTCCAAAATGCTGGTAAGTCACCTGGCACCCCACACTTCACACATCCCTAACACCAGTCATGACTCACACTGCCTATCCATGACCACAAACTGTATCTCATATAACTCACCTGGCTTACACTGGGACCCTACAGCCCTCCTGAGATGCCTCACTACTATTCAGGGTCAGGAAGGTTCAGGGTCAGGTTCATGATCCCATTCTCACATCAACAGAAAATACACCTTGAGTCTACAGATTTACACTCAGGCAAGACACAAAAAAAGGTGCCAGAAACCAACCCTTCTAAGAAGCCTCCAGAAAAATTAACCTAACCTGACATGCACTTACTTTCACAGAAAAACCCTTTAGTATCACAAGAAAATTTGTAATTCTGTACAAACACAGATAATACATTCCCCAAGCCTAAAAATCACTTAATTATATGGAAGCCTTCACTCCGGAGAAAAAGTTATTTTCATTGCTGAGCATTCTCCCTTCACCTTGGTACTGCTACACTGTTCTCAGTAATGTAATAATATCTTTTGGTACATCTGCAGCAGGCAAGCAATTCAGGCTGAAACAGTTACAAGCTATAAAAGGTAATGCAAAGCATAATTAGAGTACCTACATTTTCCAAAAACTGTGTGATCTTTTCTGCAGAATTCAGGGCTATTATCTTCATTTTAAAGGTTAATAATATCTCCACAGCAACAAACACAAGAATCTTGCAGGATCCACTTATAACTTTGTCCCAAACTCTACAAGAAAGTGAAAAGGAATCATTAAACATTATTGCAGTGTTTATCTGCTTATTTCTCTGCTAGAACAGCCTTTGTACAACCATCTCTATCCAGAATATTTTTCTGAACAACAGCAATATATTGAATTATTCGGGTCAGGATAAATAGAAGACATTTTATCATCTCCTCAATCTGCACAGAGGAGAGGGATGGCAAGCAGTAATTGGAATGTACTAATATGGTGTGTTGCTGTTTAGAAATTGAACTGTTTACAAGCTCAAGTACAAAATTCAAATCTTGGCTTAATAGCCTGGACTGTAACAACTGCTCTACAGGACTACACAGCTACCAGAGTGTGTGGTAAAGATGAGAATTTTTCCTAGTGCAAAAATAAAGAAATTAACTTCATTAGCATGCCTAATAAAGGTACTCTTCAATCAGCTAAGTTGCTAAAAATTCAGAGATGTAATACTGAACTACTACATCTCAAGCAGGTAATTGCTGTGTGAGATACAAATATGACCTATTAGCAGGATACAGTCTATGATGTTTAAATTAGGCACAAGGAACAACTACTAAGTCTTCCAATCCATCCCACTGTGCACACTCTCAGAAATACCTAAGCACTCCCACCTCTCATGTGAAACATACCTGGACCTCACAGTTTTAAGAAAACCTGAAGGGCAGGTGTCCAAAGGCTTCAGCAACAGAACTTGGATGAATATTAAAATGAATCATCACTACCAAAACAGCCTGCAACAATTTGAAATTATCCTTCATCCAGCAGCTCTCTCTCTGGCCCAGCTCAAGAGACTTGGGATAAAAGATTACATAAAAGAGTGTGAAACCATCTGTCAGGTGGCAGCTTTTATGGGCTCACATTATTTTTAGTTCTTGAATTTCAAGAGCTGTGTCAGAAAGAGTTTCTGAGGATTACAGTTCTTGCTCCTTCTGGGCACTTGTTCAAGTATTTCTCCTTCCAAATAAAAACATGGGGGAACAAAGATCACACACTATCCTCCATAATTTCTGAATATAGTAACACCAACTGAAAAACATCTTCTGCAGCCCATCTACAACTTTGGATCTATAGGTGTGGTCCTTCCAGGGACAACTCAATTTTTGTATGATCTCTCTCAGAAGAATTTGCCCTTCAGCCCAGAGTGCCAAGAGAGCACAATGCAGGCACGACACGAACTTTGACAGCTGAACTGAAGTGTAGGATCACACTTTTACATAAGGAAGTAAGAGGGGAGAGCCCAGCCTAGAGCAATTAAGGTGATGAAGGGAGATGAAAGGTGAGAGAGCTTGGACTGCTCATCCTGGAGAAGAGAGGGGTCTGAGGAATCTCATCAATGTAAACAAGTACTGGAAGGGAGAGCACAAAAAAGCTCAGTGAAGGGATCTGAGGGAAGAGGCACAAACTCAAACACAGGACTAGATTTTAACTTACAACAAAGAAAGGAATGTGTAGATCCTCAGAACTACTCTGAAAGTAGAAGGAAACAAAAAACCAACATGGACAGATGGTGGGGGGGAGGGAAGGTACTGCAAATTTCTTTCCCCTTTGCAATTTAGTTTTAATTCCCTATCTTCCTATGATTAAACAATTAGTATAATCCCCACAGGGACAGGAACAACACACGATCCAACATCAAAATCTTACTGCTTCATTTGAGGTTCAAGTATCCCAGGATAAATTATCACTGCAAGTATTATATTGCCGTTGAAGTCAGGTCTAGGAAGCTTTAAGCAAGGATATGAGAAAACTGAGACAACAACTCTGTTCCACACTGTAGAGGTCACCCCTGTTTATTTCTACAGCATTTTCCTTCATAAACACATCTGTTTAGAACACAAGAAAAACTTCCCCATGTGTTCCATGTGCATCAGAACTGTAATTATGAGTGACAATTACAAAGTAGCAGATCTCAAAAAACAGCAAATAAATTTTAAAGTTCATATTAAAGC
The DNA here is from genome assembly GCA_013400575.1 of Peucedramus taeniatus. NCBI lineage: Eukaryota > Metazoa > Chordata > Aves > Passeriformes > Fringillidae > Peucedramus > Peucedramus taeniatus. The sequence goes on along the minus strand of WBNO01016301.1, from coordinate 14,548 downwards.
TCATGTTAATTTGAAAACAAACTCATTAATCCTATTATAAAATACCCAGTCTTCTTTCATTATTTTGCTTCCAATGCTTCTGACTTCAGTCTCCATAATTACATTAGGTTACATGCTATGCTCAGAAAACACTTTATTGTTTTCCTGCATTATTTAGTCTGATTCCAGAACAAATGTTTTAACAATGGCAAAACAGATGCAGTATCTAAATCAGTAGTGTCTTAAATTTTGGAAGACGGTGCACAGAAAAGTGAGATGTCAGCACTAACCAGCTGTGTCTGCTGCAATATTTTTCCCTTAACATTTCCAGCTATTGTTACTGTCAGTACAACTCCACCAGTGACAGTAATTGGGAATGATTGTGCAACACTGTGATGAACAGTCAGCACCTTGTCTGTACCAGCAGAGCCAGGAACAACAACATAAGCTGTCAGAAGTGGAAAAAAACCACAGCAGTTTCAAGGAAATACATTTTCTGATGATCCTGTTCTAATACAGCAGTCTTTATTCATTGTGTATACACAGGTTTCCTGCTTTTACTTTTTTAGTAGCAATCATTTAAGGTCAAGTTTACTACAACTTTTGACCTGTTCTTTGATACTCCTGGAGAGGGGGAAAGTATAAGAGAAACATCACAAAACTGTGCCTACAGCTCTACAGAGGAATGCAGAAAAAGGAATAGGTATTCTGAATTAAATTCACTATGTTTGTGTGACTATCACCCTCTGTGAAATACAACTGTTCAATTAACCACAGGAAAACTCTTGCAGGTGTTTCTTGAACAGCAAAGCAGTATTGACAACCACAAGGAAAAATAAAAAGAAATGGGAAGCTATAAAGGCAAAGAGCATGCCAAGGATTATGCAAATTAAACCATTTACTTTTCACTGAGCCCCTTCTATAGACAAGATACTACTCATTCTGTATGCACCTGTGTGTGAAGGGATGCTGTTCTCCAGGCATCCTCTGAGGTTCCTGCACCACTTCAGTGCAATAATACACCAGAGGCATCACAGCACTGCTGCTCTCTCTTTTTCTGATATATTACCATTAACCTCACAGTTGTTCTCCATGTTGCAGTTACCGGTAAACACGCTCAACCTTATTTCCTGGTTCTGGCTCTCCAGCCATACAGGCAAGAGATATCTAAAAAGAACAAATGCTTTTCTCCTCTGCCTGCCCTTCTCAGTGTCCTTTCAGAGGTAGTTGGGCACGGAGGGACACGATGAGGCTCACACAAATCTCACCCTGATCTATCCTGACCTTGTGCCCAATCATTTGCAGACCTGGGAAGCAGCTCAGTGAGACAAAGGCAAACTGAATTAAGTTTCTCTATAGTAGCAGCCCACATGCATATTCTTATGCTCTCCTGCTCCACAGTAAAATTAACACATTTTCTGTATTTCTGTTGTTTCTATTAAAAATTACTTACATTTTTACTAAATGTAATTTATGCAGGGCATGGGGATCACAGATGTAAAACTACAGAATTATATTAATACATGAGGAGTGCCAGTCTGAAAGTTGTAAGATTTCAGGAGAATGACCATACTTTGCCACCAGCAAGCTGACCGAGACTAATAACTTAACACCACCCAGCCAATGCCAAGCCTTCAGTGCAGAGTACAAACAACATTAGGCAGGGGCCTGACATGTGTGTGGCATCATTAGGCCCTAAAAAATGCCTGGCTCATTCACAATTACAACTGCAAAGCTGCACTGCTTCTGCTGGATCATCTGGGCCGACAGTGCCAGATTAAACTGGAAGCCAAAGTGCCTTTTTGCCTGTAGAGCTGAAGCCACAAACAGGACCTCAAGGTTTAAGAGCAGGGATCTCCAAATGAGGGCCCTCACAGCACTATTGGGAAGCTTTCCATACATGGGCTTACCAAACAGATAAACAGATATGCTGCTGCACAAATCAAACAAACAGGGCAATGATGAGTATGAAAACAAAGGTGTGATCCAGTTCTCTCCCTATCTCAGAGAGAAGCACACCTTTCTGTGCCTCTCAAACCTCTGCTACAGGCTGGTTCATATTCCAGATAGCACCCTGCCTATATTCCAGGTGGGATACAGAGTCTTTGGAATGGTCTGCTCCTCCCTTTTACCAATGTGACACCTTTAAGAAGTTTGTTAAGAAGCTCATCACGTAATAGGCTGTGTGCCACTGCATAAGCTCAAAGCAAAAGTTTCCACATGAAACCTGTCCATATGTATTTTCCAAGTCCACTTAAATTAAACTGATGCATAAATTTTACCTATGGTGTAACTCAAAGTGTGCTATAAAACGGTATTTATACTGAGTGCCAGTGCATGTCAGGTACTGGTATTGTGCAACTTTATCTCACCATTAGCAGGTAAAATTTTTGCACAGCATGTACAAGTCTTATACACCTTAGGGAAAAACAAGCAAACAAACCAACCCATGAAATTTAGATTTATCTGCTTGACAGAGAAGACTACAGCTCATAGAAAGCAAGTAGCCTCTCTAAGAAATGCAGAGCTAAATCATAAGTGAAAATAAATCATAAAAGACTGTGTTCAGATAGTCTCTCATTTGACAAGAAAGTAAGTAAAATTCATGGGAGAACTGGAGACCTTCAAACCTCAGCAGTTGCAACACTGACATTTGGATGCATTTCAGATAAGCACTGGGGCCTCTAGATCCTGATCCAAACTGAATCTCCAAGCATTAATTAAGTTCACCTGTCACATACTACCTGTGAAATATGTTATCTCCTCAGCGAATAAGTCCATTATGATTACAACTGAATAATTCACAAACCTAAACTGCCAAGAAAAAGTGCACTTTCATCATGTTCCCACAAGAATTGTTGGGAAAAGGGATTGTTCGGCCATCAGAAGTACCAACACTGAAATTTGTTTTTATTCCAGAGTGATACAAAAAGCCAGTATTTTGACCTTTTCCAGGGGAAAAAAAGTATTAAAAAATTCCAGGTAATCAAAATACTCTATTTGAATAAGGTAAAACAGCATATGGGAATGTTAAAGATGTATACTGATTAGACAAAATATTTCATGTACATAAAACTGATTCAAAATGATACCATTTGAAACCAAATATTCTTGCAAAATATGAAATCAAAATTCTTCTTCTAGATTTTTCCTTTTACACCATCAGGATGACACAGCTCAATTAAAGTTTCAATTTTCAACAGAATTTTTTTTAAAACCCTTCATCTTCCAAGAGCAAATTTGCTCTGATACAAATTCCTCTCTCAACTCTTGTCCACAGCGGTAAGATCCAATAGCAAAATTGAATCACATGAGCTCTAAACTGTAACAAACAACCTATACTATGCATGCTTACATAATTTCTACAGTCACAGAAGTAGTAAAAGCTTTCAATCACCACATCACACACAATCACTAAGCAGACAAGACTGTTCTGGAGCCATATAGGTTCTTGATGAGAAGAACTTGCCATGTAACAATAACCATGTTCCACCTAAAGGTCTCAATCCTTCACAGAATGTTTTTTTCTCTCAAACATAAACCTTGGCAACAATAAAACCTACAGAACCTCAAAGACCATGGTCCAACAAGAGCAGAGAGCATGATTTCTAATCTTACAGCTTGTTCCCTAAAATCTTCTTATTCTTGTAAGAGTAAGTAAAACATTTTTTAAAACAGACATTTTCCACTTTCCTCCATGGAACATGAAGTCCCAGATAAACAAACACTGCATCCACTATTCAGATTATTACGAACTTTACCACCATAAAAGAATTTTCTACAAAGCAATTTACAAAGCACTGTTTCCATGCTAGGTTCCTCTTCTAGCCACTGAAGTCCTGTGATTACCTTGAAGTAAAGTTTCCCTTGAACATTTCTACTTCTCAAAGTTTTCAGACAGTTGAAAATGACACCATTGTTTTCTCTGTGCCACATCCTGTTCAGGCTATCAGCAACTCTTATTAATGCAGAAAGATGTTTCTCTACATTGAGCTTGAATTTCCTGCTTTCCTAGAGTTCTCAGGCAGCAGAATTAGGAAAATCATACAAACTTCATTTCAAAAGCCCTTCAGTGAAGTGTCATGCACAAGAATTTTTCCCTTTTAAAAGCTCAACAACTTATTTGTAACTGTAGAATCTTAATATAATCCACGATTTCATTAACTTTGTAAAATTCAACTTGCCCAAGTACTTTTTAAAATAAACACTCTGTCATGGTTTAACCCCAGCCAGCAACTGAGCAGCAGACAGCCACTCATTTACTCCCTCCACCAGTGAGATGAGGGAAAAATTGGAAGGGTAGAAGTAAGAAACAAATTTGTGGGTGGAGGAAAAAAGTTTCATAATTAGAAAGAAGTAATAATTTCCAAAAAATTGTAAGGAAGAGAAGAAAAACATAACAAAGAGAGGAAAATATAACCTGAGACAAGTGATGCAACTGAGAACAGTTGCCCACCACCCCGACTGATGACCAGCAAGTCCCCAAGCAAGTGCTCTCACCTGCCAACCTCCTCCTCAACTTAATCGCTGAGCATGACTCCACATGGAATGGTATATCCCTTGGGTCAGCTGGAGTCGGCTGTCCTGGCTGTGTCCCCTCACACCTATGTTCTTGTGTACCCCCAGCCTCCTTGCTGGTGTGAAGCAGAATGATGCTGCTCTGCAGGAGCTAGAACATTCTTGTGTTCCAAAACACGGCCCTATACCAGCTACTCTGAAGAAATCTAACTCTATCCCAGCCAAAACCCATACACGTTCCCAAAATCTTTTTCATCTAACACTAATACAATATTACAATCACTCCCTAAGCACAGATTTTTGTCAAAAAGCCCAAAAACTGACTACCATTCAGCTATGTAACGCTGACAGAGGGTTTGGAGTTCTACATCCTAGGAGGCACTAAGTGTCCAACAGAATCAGCTGGTATATTAGCTCTATTCTTTTTATTTTCAGTGGGTGAAACAATCACACAGAGATTGATTATCTTGCATCAGTAACAAGGGGAATTAAATCCAATTTTATAATTTCCAAGTTAGCAATAAAGTTAATACCATAATCTTACACATAAAGTATGGAAAGCTCTTTGCCTGCTAGCAATGACAGAAAGCTGAAATTATTATGCAGTTACAAACAAAAAGAAAAGAAAAAGAACTTGCCTCTGTAAACTAGACTCAGGTAAACATCCTGCAAAACACTTCTTAAACCAAAGATCATAGGGGAGTTTGCTCATTGCAGCACATGCCTTCAGATGCATCAGTAGTCTGTTATCTTCAATGTTCAAATACTGCTCCAGAATTTTTGGCTGAGAAAGAACTAGAAAATTTTAGGTAACGCACACCAGAATACCTTCATAGTTAATGCTGTAACACTGTAAGTCAAGCACTCTTAAAAATTCAACTGGCGCAAGATAACATATTAAAATAATGTATCTTCATTGTTTTCGTAGTTCCAAAATATAGGTGTTACTGACTCTTGCAATTAACTGTGTACTTAACCAAAGAAGCAACCTCAGCTTCCTTAAATTGCTGACCACTAGCAGAACTTCCAAGATATGCAGTATTCCCTAGGGCAAGGAAGTGTTTCAAAGCTTAAGGCAATGCAGAGATTAAAAGTGCACTAATTACTGCTACTTTCACAAGTAAAATTGAGTTTCATTCACCTCAAACCTAATCACCTTAGCACACATCAAAAAATATCTACACACAATGCAGCAAAACCCAAAAAATCAATTCTGAGAGCAAATTCCCATGCAACCCATAAAAAGCTGGACATTGATTTATTGTTTAAAAACCCTAAGTATTTAAGGCATAAACAAATGAATAATTTTCTCATCTTGTTTAAATTTTAATGTAACACAATACACATTTTCATAAATTCTTGACTACCTTTATGCTTTATCATAGTTAGGCAAACTGCTAAGGACTTCAACTGTCAAAGGCAGAAAACACTTCCTTTGTCCATATTCTCACCTACTGAGTCTTGGTACATTGATTGTGTTACAAAAAAAAAAAATTAGGCAGGGAGACACTTGACACTCTTTATGTCACATTGTACAAACACACGCTTTGAAAATATTCCTTTCTCCTTTGAACTGGTATAGTTTAATGCACCACCCACAGAAACAGGAGGTAGGTTTAAAAATTATTTCTTAGTTCCAAAAGAACTAACAAGGGCAGGCATAATTTTCCACAGGAAATTTGTATTCAGCAATTACTGGTGCACATGCACTTGATATTTTTACTTTTTAGAATATTGTTAACTAAAAGCTCCTTATCTGTGAGGGCTATTTGATGAATTACAAGAACTTTCATAATTTTGATAAGTACACATTAAATCAAACTTTCATTTTACAGATCAGTAAGACAGAAATTCAAAATGAATACTCTATGTTAGTGTTTAAATTGTCAGTGCTACAAAAATCTACTCCACTTTTTATTATAACTTGATTTGCAACATACTGTTTTTCTGAAGATGGAGTACTCTGCTCCATTTATAAAGCAAAACTGTGCTTTGCCTATCATCCAATGAGCAGCATATGAATGCCAGAGATGCAGCCTAGAAAGCAGCAGACGTACATCAAGACATTCTTCACTTTTGACATTTGTAATTGAAGAAAATTCTTAAGTGACCAATTTGTGAGACATATAATTCATGTGGATGAAATGTAACCTTTAGACAAAAAAGGTAATTGAAAATTACCATGTAGCAAACAAAAACAATTTCTAATGTTACATTAGGCAGGGCAGCACAATCATAACGCAAAAAGCTCTCCTCCCCTATTCTCAAAATAGCTGGTGGAACAGAATCCAAGGGTGTCACTTCTGATGTTCCAGTTGTCTCCCTGTGTTAATGGTTTCTTTGACTGCTTCTCCTCGCAAAAAGAAAAAAAAATTTCCTTACCAGTTGTTGTAATGAATCTTTGTGCTTGCTGCTCAGCTGATTCACAAAGCAACTGACAAGCCAATAGCATTCTATGGGGTCCTCTACCATTTCCTCCATTGCTTTAGCAATAGCAAGAAACACTTCATCTTCAGGTTCCTGAAAAACAAAGTGAAAAAAGTCATCTACAGGGAAGTATTGGACTATTCTGATTTAAATTATTCTTATATTCCTTTTCTCTGCTATTTGGGGAAAAAAAACAGGAATCAACACACACAAAAAGTTGTTCTGACGTTCCTAAACAAGACACTGGGGAGCAGCTGCATGATGATGATACGTATCTATTAAAACAGAGCAAGTAAAATTTGTCTTTCTTTTAAAACCAAAACATACTTCAGTGTACAGAGAGTCCTAAATACTACTGGGATATGTCTCTGCCATGCAGACTGCTCCAATACACACATATCCTTACTTGAACTCTCTGCATTCAGATGCAGAAAACACTCAGCAGACTTCATTTGTTACTCAAACATTTCAAAATATTTAGATCAATCTGACATATCTTTATCTCCTTCTGCCTCTACAATAAAAGACCTGCATTACCATCAAGAGTAACCTCTCATAAGTTTAAGGGGACAGCGACTGCACTGAAAAGAGAACAAATGCTTTCTGCAGCAGCAAAACAAACCTGAGTTACAGGACTAATGACTGGGGCTTTGCTAAACATCATCGCTATGAAACCTCACTGCAGTCCTGAGTGCAGCTCCAGGATGCACCGACAAAACACTTGCTCAGCAGGCAATACTGCTCTAGAAGGGAGGAATTTTCAGCCCACTTCATCACATGCCAAGATCAAGGAAATTTCTCTACTGGAAATTTGCAGGGTAGGATGGCCACATTCCTAGGAAATGGTAAGGGTGTGAAAACATTCCCTCCTCTGACAAGAAAATGCTGCAGGTAACCCTCCAATTCTAAATATTACTGAATTTTCCATATTAATTTGATCTTTTTTTATTTTGAACTTTTCTTAAAGTACTTATGTCAAAATTTGTGATTATAGATGAAAAATTACAAATTAAGCTGGGCTAGAGTGGGCATAGATAAATTAACTACAGGACAAAATCCACTTAGAAAGCTCCGTGGCTCCTTTCATCATCTCCTATTTCATGGAAAAAAGAAAGAACCACACATTGTTTTTATCATCACACTACTAATTTACCATCACAACACAGCCTTGTCTAACCATATAGGTGTACGCTCTGATTAGCAGAGTATATGCATTACCTGACAGAATCCCAGGTCAGTTCAGACTAAGAAAAAAAGGAGGACAATACACTGAAGTCTAGATTTAAAAACAAATAATTTAAATATTTGCTGCAACTTGCATTAAATCACTGTTTGTACAGGTTCTGAATTACTCTTGTTCCAGGATACATAAGAACCTATAAGCTCCAATGAGAGAGATTATGTCACTTTCATTTCAGTGCTATAAAGAAACTGAAGTGCCCTGGAGTACAAAAGGCTTGAAACCTAGCAGGAAAAAGGCACAGAAGAGATTTTAAGGCATAAAATCTTATGAAAGTACTTTGGGAAAAAAAAAAGAGAAAAGCACTTTGACTAAAATTCCTTATTTTATACTAGTACTTCTCTGTTTTCCATTCACCTTACTTGGTCTATCTACAAGCATTTGTGGGGTGACTTGTAGTTCAGTTTCTCACTGGTTTTTAGTTTCAAGTTCAACAAAGTACTGTATTCAAAAAACTGTTGAAATTGCCACTGACCAATGGAAAAGCTACATTTCGAGGCAATTTTCCTGATTCCAGTTGATGTATGCGGAGGAAAACATCAACCTGTGGGGTAGAATCATTAATAAACCGAATCACACGGAGAGCGTGGTGAATATCCCAGTACTGCTCCTTCCGGTACTTCATCACCAAAGCATGAGATTCATGGTGAGGAGGAATAATTCCTAAAAAAAAAGATTTTAAATTAAATTTTAAAAATTAAAAGAAAAAATATCAACAATTGTAAGGAGCAGTCCGTAGAATGATTTTTATATACATTAGCTGTTCATTTTCTCAAAATCTACACTTTGTCTTAGATGATAGAGAATATATACATGCAATTAACTAATGCAAAGATGCTGTTCACTGCAGCATTAATTAATTTATTGCCAGAAAAGTCTTTACTCACTGTACCAGATTAATTCTCCCTAAAATGACATTCAAAAACCAAAATCGATCAGTTGAATCAATTAAAGGTTAAAACTTAAGACTGCCACATAGTCACTTGTAAAGTAACATTTGTTATTTTCTTAGCAGAACACAAATATCTTTTCTAGTTTTCTGGGAGGAAAAAAAAAAAATTAAAAGTATCTAAGTAGAAAGGCAAAGAAAATTACACAGCATCTCCAGAAGAGATACTTACCATTTCACTCAGTCTTTCCCCTTGCTCAAGAATCTTGCCATGCACTGATGTTCACAACAAAACTGTCACAGACTTCAACAGAAATAAAAACATACATACACCTGGACAAAAAAATACCATTTCCCTATCACTAGTGGAGCAGAATTTTTCCCAGTGTAGAAAGCCATGAGAACAAAGTATACTTCAAAAGTCAGTTCTGAAACAAGCTACCTGCTCCTTTTACCTCTCATTTAAAGAAAAAAAAATTCCTGCCAAGTGTTAAACCATGAAATGGCTGAGTTGAGAAACAAGCACATCAGACAGAAAATTATCTTTTCCAGCTGCAAACCTGTCTGCATTTCAAAAGCTGGAAGAAAGTAAGACATTTTTCATGATATGCCAAGAGAGTCAACATCATAACTGTATGTACATACTGCCCACTGCTCTCCTCAAACACAGAGGACAACCTTAGGCAGGCAAAACAAAGCTGAAACAACAGAGGGTGCCTGGAAACCATCATGAGTCATCCTTGAACAGGAAGGTAACGGAGGCATTGCTGACACACCACATCACCTGGGACATCAGCAAGCCTTGGTACATGTCTGAGGGAGTTTTGTTGACAGGACAGACTTCCTTTTCTCAAATTATTAACATTATTTTAGAGGTCATATAACACCTCCCACCAGAAATAGACTGGGCTGTGGTTCCAACCATTTAGGGAGAGCTATTTTGCACTGTCCTTCTCAATACCAGCTTTTCTAACAACTGTTAACACTGAAATGCAGCATAAGGAAAGTCCCTGAACCTCTGTTCATCCAAGGCATGTCACAGAATGACAGTAAGAATACTTGAAATCATAGAATATCGCGAGTTTGAAAGGACCCACAAGGACCACTGAGTCCCCCTCCTGGCCCTGCACAAGGCCACTCCAAAAAATCACACCATGTGCCTGAGAGCAGAGTTCACTCCTTGAACTGTCAGGCTTGGTGCTGTGACCACTTCCCGGGGAGCCTGTTTTAGTGCCAAACAGCCCCTTATTCTGACATCCAACCTAAACCTCCCCTGAAACAACTTTGTGCTGTGAAATGAATCACTCTGGGTTTAAAATACAAAATACTTTTTAGAACCAGTATAACTTTCCATGCAGTTAATTCAGGAGGTGTTTTGTGTTATCATATGATTCACAGATCCTTTATTTATAACAGCCCAAGGCCTGGCTCTGCAGTGAGCCACAATTTTGCAAAGAGACATATTTTGCTATTATAATGTTGGCTGAAGGATTCTGTACTGAGTTGCTTGTCCAAAACTCCTATGCTGTATTTCCCACTATTAATATTTTAAAGGATGCTGACTACTTCACTAAAGCCCAGGGTACAATAATATTTTTAATGGCAGAGCCTTTTATCAAGTAGGACTACTCTGTAAGTTCAACGCCAAGAACTTCAGGTTTTGTAATTAGATCTTGCCGCTTCTGTGCACTGTTCATTTACTACCTTCACCAAAAAAAATGCTTACAAATCCACATAATCAGGAATATGAAGGCATAACTTTCAAAATGTAAAAAATTGGAGGGGGGAAAAATGAATTTAAAAATTAAGATTTTTTTAAACCTCTTCTGTCTCCAAGTGGACACTGTCTTGCATCTAGTCAATATACTTGACCAGTTAGTGCAAAGTCATTAGTACTTTTTAATTAGTCATCTGAGTAGTGCACTTCTAGGAAAATATAATCTATTTATGGTTTTAACAGTTTCTAGCGATACCATTAACTTGTCTTCAGCCTTGTATCTTCTTCAATGGCAAATACAATTCAAAGCCAGCAGCAAAACTGTAAGAAACCAAAATTCTGCCGAACACAAAGCTTCTCTTTAGAATAAACATGTATTCCATGCTTCACCCAGTTTAAAATTAATCACAACTTTACTTCAACTTAATTGTCTGTTATTTCAGGAGAACAACTGAATATCTTATCAGATATCAATGACTCCTTATAATCCACATTTCAAATCCATTTCATAAATGTACTTGAATAGTGTTACAAAGTTAAATACAGAAACACACCTCTCCTAGGCACATTTCAGCAAAGTTCTCAAAAACTTGTTTTAGAATTGCCACTGTGCATCCCACATGGATACAAAAGTAGGCTAAATTGGCATCAGTAAGCAAGGCAGTATGGAATAATCCATGTCATTACTTCTTTAAAGACAAAAAAAAAAAGATAAAAAATTGCACCTTTCTATATTCTATATTCCATGTTATAATTCATACCTAGAAGCACTTTCCACACCAACATACGATACATGGATGGAAGAGGAAACCTTTGACTAAATGTGCAAAGCTTCTCAATATCTGTAAAGAAATGAAAAAAAATTCAGGACTAATTTAAATATGATTATAGATAGGTTTGCATCTCTGACCCAGCTAAGTATGACAAACTTTAGTTGCAGATTGAAATTCCCTATTTCACCACATATTAAAAACAAATGCTTTCACTGCTTTCATGTTGGTCTGACTTACAGTGAAACTACTCCAGGTTTCATCAGAAGGAAACTGGACCATTTTTAAAGGCATTTTGTAAAGCATGTCACTGTCAAAACAATTAAGGCCTTTTTTAAAGGGACAACATTCATCTTTCTGTTCTGTCAGAGATGTGGCACTCCTCAAGGACTAACAGCAATAACATCTTCATTGATTTGAAGTTAGAAGGAATTGACAACATGAGATGATGCCCTCTCAGATTAAAATTGCTTTCCCTAAAAATCTTTCCGTTTCTTGGGCACAGAGAATGAGAGAAGGAAACAAGAAGAAAAAAAAGCAAGCTGACAAATCTTTAATAGTTTTAAAAATCAGATTTCCAGATCTTTGAAAATCAAAGGTCTGCTAGCACTAACTGAGGGATTATTGGTAAAAGATGCAAAACTTAAATAAGTATTAAGCACAGCAGGTATGCATTTTCTCTTACTCCCTTCCCAGCCCCTAATCACCACGAAATAGAGCAAATAGTGAAATCAACTTGCCCAAACGATCATCCTTTAACAGAATTTCCAGCGACTTCTTTTCTTCAACTCCACGAAACCCCACTTTTTCATAATATACTGAGCGGAAGTTTCTCTGAGAGTCATCAGCCATGGCTGATTCCTTCTGGAGAAACAATGAACTCCTCTGAAGACTTACAAGAATACATTCCTACTGCTTTAAGGTCAAGTAATTTTGTACAGATATAAGTTTACTGCCTATGTCTCTACAGTATTAATAAACCCTACAGAATATTAAAATCTTCCAGCATTTTTTTTTAATGTTAGTTAGTATGTTAGTCACATACTAACATAAACAATTATAAATGTAATTTATTCTAAACAAGGTCTAAAGATACCAACTTTACAAACAAAATTAAGGGATTTAAAAAAAAAATATTCACATGGTAAATTATGCTAAATTTCAAAAAGTTTTTTTTTTAATTGCCGGAGAAACACTTAAGTATTTTATGCCATATCCTGTACTTCAAAACCAATATAAAAAAATACAGTTACAAGTCTGATAAAATTTTGACTACAAGTTCTACTTGAGTAGAACTATTGCCCACGTAAGTAAAATTATTAGGTTTCTTACTCACCAACCAAGGCAATCAGAAGCAAGGACAAGCCAGCGTTGGCCTCAGTGGCATAGGGGTTACAGGGAAGAAAAAGGCTGGGTGTGTAGGTTTCTTCTTAAGTTGCAGATACAAATTAAATGTTCATGTTGTTACCAGTTGCTGTAACAGCCACAGCCTTGAGCTTGTTATTCCAGCACTAAAGCCAAATAAATGTCTTATCCCTATAGTGGAAACAAAGGTAAATTCCAGTGAGTGCTCTGTGTATCATAACAACTGTAAATGACATTTCAATTCAGTTCAACCCTCTAACTATCAATACTCTCTCCTCTGCAGGCTTGCAAACATGAGAAAGTTCTGCTTCCTAACTCCCAGGACTAAGAACAATCTTAACTTTTACATCCAGTGACAGCAGCAAAACTTTGAGAAAAATAATTTCTCTTGACTAAAGAATGCTGAATGATGCATTGAGAAGCTTTTATAGTTAAATTCTTCCTTTCCTTGCAGAACCAAAGTACACATTAGGAGCAAAGCACTTACAAATATAAACAAAGGCCACAATTTTTAGAGAGTGGACACATTTAAATTTGTATATCCAGAAGGCCTATTTGTGTTTCAAATTATGTCTGGTTTTAGTGCTTTGTAGGATCAGGGCCAAGACCAGACAGCAAAATACAAACCAGCAAACGAATGAATTAGTGCTTTTTGAGATAGGCCAAATAGTATTTCAAAACCAGAAAAAAAAGAAATAAATATTACTTGCAACACATTCCAGTCATGCACTATCCTTATAAAAATGACCATGATATTCATGTATGGTGCATTTAAGGGTTCACTGATCAGGCTGATCACTGTTTACATTGCAGCCATGTCTAAAAGCAGACCTTAAATGCAATAGACACTCAACTACTTCTGAAAATTTTCAAATTTTCATTCACATTTTAAAAGCTGAATTTAGTAAGTGTTATTTAGAAAAATAATTCTAAAAAAAACATATCTAGCCCATACCACTTGTGGAAAAATGACAGGAGAGACACAGAACAGGAACATTAAACATAATTTGAAAAATAACAGCATGACCTATTAGCCAGGAATACTATTTTAATAATTTTAAACTAGCACTACAACAGCAGTATATTTTATTTGTTCACTCAGTGGTAAAAGGAGGAAGATAGTTTGTTTCGTCTCTCACAGTTTAGGATTTGTATTTTCATGTTATACAAACGACCAATATTCCAATCTTTACACCCGTCTTCACTAATCTGGAAAAATAAAGGGGGAAAGCAAATCCTTAGCCAGGTAATTGGAAATGTGCTGTACAGAAATGTGCAATTAACTCGTCCTATCCTCAATTACAGCATTTTCGGCCTCAACAGTGCCTTTCCTGGTACCATTAAGTGTCACTCCAGGTGAGGCAGCAGCGCCGCACAGGCCCGGGGTGCGGAGCCACCGCGCTCTGCCCCCGACCGCGCACACCCTTCCCTCGTAGGCCCTGCCGGAGGCTCCCCCCACCCGGCCGTACCTCGGGCCTCAATTCCCGGCCTCCGTCACAGTCCCAGAGGAAAATAAGGGCACATTTGGGCACGGGATCACTGCACCCCGGGAATTCGGAATCACGGCACCACCGGGCTCACCCCGCCGCCCCCCGGCACCTCGGGCAGGCGGGCGCGGCCCGAGCGCGGCGCATGCGCGGGTC
>WBNO01016300.1:3899-21611 GCA_013400575.1 Peucedramus taeniatus | reverse complement strand
CTCCCAGGGGATGAGCAGGGAGAGCCAGGGCACCGCCCTGCCCTCACCTCCCCATTGTCCTGTGGCCTTCCTCCCTTCCTGCCCTCAGCTTCCAGGATGGATTGCTGTCCCCAGGGCACAGGGCATTGAGCAGGTCCCCTCTAGGGAGGGCTGTGCCTGTGTGACCCCAGGACTGTCCCCCTTGGGACATCCCCCCTGGCAGCCACAGCAGCAGCACCCAAGGCAGGAGAGTGGGAGATTTCCCCAGGAAAATCCTTTCCTGTGCCTGGACCACTGCACTGGTCTGATCATTCCCTGATCATTCCCTGTGAGTCCCAACCCATTCCCTGGGCATCCCAACTCATTCCCTGAGTCCCAAACCATTCCCTGTGAGTCCCAGTTCATTCCCTGTGAGTCCCAAACCATTCCCTATGAGTCCCAGTTCATTCCCTGTGAGTCCCAGTTCATTCCCGGTGAGTCCCAGTTCATTTCCTGTGAGTCCCAACCCATTCCCTGTGCATCCCAACCCATTCCCTATGAGTTCCAACTCATTCCCTGTGAGTCCAAACTCATTCCCTGGGCATTTCAACCCATTCCCTGTGAGTCCCAGTTCATTCCCTGGGCATCCCAGCTCTCCCTGCTCATTCCTTGTGAGTGCCCTGTTCATTCCCTGTGAGTCCCAACATTCCCAGCTCATTCCCTGTGAGTCCCAACCCATTCCAACTCATTCCTTGTGAGTGCCAACTCATTCCCTGGGCATCCCAGCTCTCTCTGTTCATTCCCTGGGAGTCCCAACCCATTCCCTGTGAGTCCCAACTCACTCCCTGGGCATCCCAACTCATTCCCTGCTCATGTGCCGTGGTCCAGGCACAGGAAAGGATTTTGCCACTCTGAACAGCAAAACCCTTCCCAAGGCCTGTGCCACATCCTGGGAGAGGAGACCCTCCCGACTGCAGAGTGGCAGGATCAGATCTCTGCTCTCCTCAGCAAGACGGATTTCCAGCCACCTGAAGGAGGAGTGTTTTTCCTCTCTTTCCTTTTTTTTTTTTTTTCTCCCTTTCCCTGAAAGCTTCTGCAAGACAGAGCCTCATAAATCTCACCTCCCAAACCCCTCAGGCGGCCGGGTGTCTGCATCCTCTCCATCTTCATTTCTTTTCCCTGCTTTGATGCTCTGGGAGGCGGATGTGCCGTGCCAGGAGCCCGAGGTGGGAGGTGGGAGATTCCATCCTCCCTGTCCCTGCCCTGCCACGTCCCTGCCACGACCTTGGTGGCACCTGGGGTGTCCTGGTGGCCACCCGTGTGGCTTGGAGGGGCTGTCCTGGATTTTCCAGGGGCTGCTGTGATACAGGTGGTTCAGAGCCCCTCAATCACTGGGAATTGTGCTGTGTTCCCTGTTGGGATTGTCAGGAAAATGAACCCACAAACATCAGAGGTTTGCATCCAAAAGGAGACAGAGGAGTCCCTTTTACTTTATTCCAATCAAGGGAGAGGCCATGGGGCATTCCCCTGGGGTCTCTCCAATTTTTGGAGGACGCAGCCTCCTTTTTATCCCAATTTCCCAGCTGCATTTCCCTCTCTTTCCCCATTTCTGAGGTACTTGAGAGGTTCAGACTTCCCTGAACACCTGATCCCAAAGATTCCCCTCCAATGTACAACCCTTCCTTTTCATTTTTAATTCTTACAGAATTTAGGGTTTTCCCTCATTGTTTCTTTCATCTTTCAATGTTCAATTTCATTCTTCAGCAAACCTAGAGTTTATTTGTAAAAGCAAATATCTTTTCCCATTCACCAATCAGTGGAATCCTTCCCGTTGCTTCTTTTCTCTCCCAGTGCTGGTTTTATCCACCAGCAGACCCACAGCTTGTTTGGAAAGGACAAATCCCTCATTCCTCTCAGGATTGTCTGTTGGGATTCCCTGTGGGATAACTCTGCAGTAATCAGAGGTTTGGTGTAAAATCCCATGGTTGGTTGTTCCTGGGGTGTCCAGGCTCGCTCCATGCCCTCCTCTTAAGCCAAGAGGAAGAATTCCCATCTTTTCCATAACTGCCCACCTCTGCTCGCTGCTTTGATCTCAAGCTGGATTTTGTGGTGCTGATTTTAAGTGGAATGAGGATCATTCCCATGGAAAAGATACTTAAGGCAGCCTCTCCATCCCAACCATCTTCTGAGCTGGGGAGCAGCTGGGACCCCAGGAATCCTCCCTGCCCCGGGGTCACTGTCCCTGCTCAGCTCTTCCCTCTCTCCCAGCTCCCGTTTGCTCCCAGTCCCACCGTGATCCCTCCTGCTGCTGCCTCAGTGACCCCGAGGACAAAATCAACTTTGTAAACCGGGATGGGAGGGCAGGAAAGAAAGCAGAAGAGGCGAAAAAAAGCAGTGATTAAGGACAGGAACTGCGGGGATACAAATTCCACCCGGCCACAGACTTCAAATAAACACCAGCTCTGCAGATGATGTGGAAAAAAAGTGATCCTGGAAAAAAAAACAACCCTCCTTCAGCATTCCCGGTGTGAGGCCTCGTTACCTGTTGCTGGTGTGAGCCTGGCAGGTGCGTGGAGAGCTGGAGGAAGAGGAGGAAAAAGGAGGAAGATGAATTGGGGGGGTGGGAGATGCAGCCTCAGGCTGGGGCAGAGGAATGGCCGAGCTTTTCCTGGGAGAAGGGACAGAGATTCCCTGGGAGCACATCCCTGCCTGAGGCTCGCCAAGGACCCACTGTGTGCCCTGGGCACCGCTCCGTGCCCATGCCAGGGTGGAAAAATCCCTGAGGAGCTGCCTGGGCAGGGCGAGGTCTGCACAGGAGAGGAAAACAACCCTGGAGAGAGGGAAACAGAGGGATGGAAGAGAGGAGCAGGGGGTGAGGCGCTGCAAAATCAGCGAGCTGAGCTCCTCCAAAGGACACACCGGGAGCTGCGGGTGCCCGAGAGGGTGGCAGGGGCAGGACAGGAGGGTGGAGTGTCCCCGGGAGCTGCGGTGACGGTCCCGGGGCCAGGGCAGCTCCCCGCAGCTGTATTTACTGTTGCTGTTTGTTGTCGCCCTGGCAGCCTCCGTAATGTGAATTTTCTGTGTCACTGGCTGAGAGGATTCCAGGCAGGTTTTTGATAATGTGGGGTTTTTGTAAACCAGGGGTGGGGAAAGGGGGGGGGAAGAAGCCACAAGCTGGAAACTGCTGGGCCCAGGGCTTTTAACTCCTTCGTCACCAAGCGAGTTTGGCTGGAGTTTGTGGTTCACGGAATCCAGGGATTTGGGGCGGCTTTGGACCCGTAAATGTGAAGTTTCCACCACACTTCCCTTCACAGCAGCCTCAGCCCATCCTCAGTTCCCAGCATCAAGAAGTGAACCCCGCGTTCAGCAGCTCCCCCCATCCCTCCCATGTCCCTTCCCCATCCACTGCTCGGGATTTATGTGTCAAATCCCTCCGTGCCTCAGTTTCCCCTCCTGGAGAAGGGGCAGAAAGAAAGCGCCGACAAGAAGCAGCGCCCAGCTCGGTGCTGGGGGTGGTGCCAGGTTGCCCACCTGGCAGTGAGGGGCCGCATCCCCTCAGCCCCAGGCTTTTGCCACTTGAAAGGCAGACAAGGAAATTGCAGCGGGTTTGATCTCTCCGTAAACAAACGGGGAATCCAAGTGTGATCTTCTGCTCCTTTGTTTTCGGGCAAACAGAGCGGCAGCATCTGTCCCCTCCCGGCTCTGCTGCCACAGCCCCGAGCCGCGCTGGAAGGCGGCTCCAGAATCCCTCCTTTCTTCCTTTCTTTCTCTTTTCCTGCCCTTTTGGTGCGGTTGGGGCTCGGGTGATGGGTGCAGCTCGGAGAGGAGCCGGGCACGGGAAGGAAAAGCTCTTGACACGGTGGAGGAGCTGGCAAAGCATCCTCAGACCTGGCTCTGCCTCCCAGGTGGCACCTCCGGCTTAACCTCTTCCTTCCTGTGACACAAAAGGGGATCTCCGCCAGCCTCTGCCACCTCCTCCCAAAGGGCTGCCTCGGATTAACCCTTTGCTCGCTCACCCAGAGGAGAAACAGGGGCTTTCCTTCTTGTCTGGTCCCGAATTTCCAAGTGCCTGTTGCTGTGACCCCAGGACCTTGCATGGGACAAAGAATGAGGCTGGAATCCCTGCGGTTGGACAAACATGGGATTTCCAGGCCGGGATTTCTGTGCTTTCCACCATCTGTGTCCCTCAGGTCACCTCGGTCCTGTAGGGGAAACTGAGGCACCAAATTCCCTGGGACCGAGCAGCAGAGCAGTGGTCGAGACCGGCTCCAGCCCCACTTCCCCCGCACCTCGTGGGGTCTCACGGCCCCCTCAGAAGCTCCGCTCACCTCTGCTTTCCCAACCCCGGGATTTCAGCTCCCGTCACCCGGGCAGGAGCCCTGACTGACACTTGATTGACAGAGCCAATTAGCCAAACGAAGCCAGCTGCATTCAGCCCGCACCGGGCTGGGAGAGGAGGGGGGAACAGAGGGGAAGCCAGAATCCAATTCCTCTCCCATCAGGCGTGATTGCCGGTTTTGTTTTATTCCCAGCCTGGCGTTTTTTTAGGAGCCGCTGCCTCTGGATGCAATCCAAGCGGGGCTCGGAGCCTCCCCTCGGGCTGCCAGGGAGCTCGGGGGCGTTGGCATCACCTGGGCACGTCCTCGCAGCTCCGGGATTTCCCCAGGTGAAGCGGGGAAATCCTCGCGCCCCGACACGTCCCGGATGAAAGCTCCATCCCCTCCTGGCACCCGGGCACGGAGGATGGAGCAGGGGGGTGCCCGGGGCGGGCAGGGCTCAGGTGGGCACTGAGGGAACTCCCAGGTGTTGTAAAAATCCAGCCCCTTCGTGGCAGGGAAGAATGGTGCTCTGACTCCATGTGATCAGAAGGGTATTTTATCATTTTATGATACTATATTATGTTAAAGAAAACTATACTAAAGAATAGAGAAGGATACTTACAGAAGGCTGGAAATATAATAATGAAAACTTGTGGCTCTTTCCAGAGTCCCCACACAGTTCCTGTGACCATTGGTCAGTGACTGAAAACAACTCACACCAGAGCCCAGCCAGGCTCAGCACTTCAGGTAAACAATTCCTGACACATTGCACATGAGCACAGCACAGGAGAAGCCAATGAGATCAGGATTATTTCCCATCTCTGGGCTTCTCTCTGCCTTTTCAGCTTCCCAAGATAAAATCCTGAGTGAAGGAATTCAGGAATTCTGTTCAGTGAAATGTGAAAACCACACCAGTGACAGTCCCAGTGTCACACACAGCACAGACAGATGTCCCCGTGCCAAGCCCAGGTGATGCAGGTGACAAATCCCCCAGTGTTTGGTTCCCAGGACCCAGCCCCTTGCCTGCCCAAGGTCCTGGGGTCATGGATCATCATGGATTTCAGAGCTCCTCTCTCCATGTGCCACCACACGGAATTTTGTCACCTCTCTTGTGCTGGGGACACTCCAGCAAGGCTGGGGCACTGCAGAGGACGGAGCCCCCTCATTTTTGGGGTGGCCAAGGCCTGTGTGTGACCTGTCTCAGCCTTTTCCCTTCCCAGCTGTTTTCCCAGCCCAGCCTGGAGCCGTTCTCCCTCAAAGCCTGCCTTGTGTTGCAATTCTGGGAGCCAAAGCTCTTTGATGGGTGGAGAGACGGCCCTTGCTGACCACCACCAGGCTCTGGACGGATCCCAAAGCTTTTCCAGCTTGTGACCACTGCTGAAAGGGTTCATTTCTTCCCCTAATGAGATGCAGCCCTGGCTGGGGGCAGCACAGCATCTGCTCAGCAGCTCGGAGCAGCCAGGCTGAACAATCTGGGTGAGGGACAGCCAGGAGCAGCCTCAGCCAGGCCAGGGGGGTCACACAGCCCCTCCTGCAGCGCTCCCCTGGCTCCTGCAGGAGGGATCCCATCCAAGGAACCTCCAGGAACGGCCACACTCAGGTGGGGTGGGCGTGGGTGGGTGGAGGAAGCTGCAGAGAGCTCAAGGTTGGCACGGCCTGAGCGCCACCAGGGGTGGCACTGGCTCAGGGGGAGCACCCAGCTGTGTCACCTGTCCCCGTGCTGCAGAGCCACCGCTGTCCCAGCCTCAGCCACCAACACCTGAGCACAGGACAGAGGGGCACGTGCACAGCTGGCCTGGCCTGCAGAGAGCTTCCTCCTCCTCCTCCTCTTCCTCCTGCTCTGCTGGCAGAGGGCAGGGAGCTGGCAGGGGTTCCAGCAGGGCGGGCAGGAGCTGCGTGGGAGCCTCCAGCTGGGAGAGGCTCATGGAAACGCACCGGGAGCTTCCCTGCAGCCAATTCGTGCCCCAGCTCAGTGCACATGAAAAAGTCATTCAAGGAGCCACTTGAAAACAGCCTCGCTCTCCCCTGGGCACACTCGGGGTGTCAAATGATTCCCAATCATCCAAGAAAGTATGATCAGCCTTGGATGGATGGAAAGAATCCGGCTGACTTAGTGAGCTTTGGATGCAGCCCGGAGTTATTAGGAAGTAGCTCTCAGAGCCTGCAGCAGGCAGCTGAGAGGAGTGAAACTCTACCCAGGTGTTAGAGATCCTTAAACTGGGAAGGAATTTTTCTTCCCCTTGGCTCTGGAACAACAAAAACAGCACCTTTTTTTTTTTTTTTTTTCCTTTTTTTTTTTTTTCCTTCCAGCCTATTCCAGAGCAGAGCAGGCACTTCTCCTCCTCCTCATCCTCGCTGGGGTTGTCTGGAGCTGTTTGAAGGCAGGAGTGGGGGCTGTGCCAAGGGTTTGCCCCTCTGCCAGCGGATCTGCCGCAGGCTCTGCCCTGGGGCAGTTCCACCGTGGAGCTGCAGGAAGCAGCAACGCTGAATTCACCCCACAGCCCGGCCTCTGCCAAGGGGACTGTGCAGAGAAGGAGGAAACTGGCAGCAGTCCTGGAAATTTAAAGCCCTTCCACTGCCCGGTGCTTTAAAATAAAAAGTATTTGTGATAAATTAATGAATTAATATCGCTCTGCCTCCCTGAGTCATCCCAGTCACTCTCCCTCTGCGGGGACGGGATCCATGGAAGCAGCCCCATGGATAAACACAGCTCTGGGCCCGAGAGCTCGGGAGTGTAATTCCCCTAATTCCCGTGATCCCAGTAACACGTCCCGGAGGGGCCATGGCTGCCAGGGCGGTTCCTGCTCCGCTCGGGCTCCGCTGCCTGTGCGGGTCCTTCCCGGAACGCGCCTGCCCGGCTCGAGCGTTTCTGGGAACGAGCTCCCAGCGCTGTTGGTTTGGGGAGCCTGCCAGGATTGGGGGGGATTGAGGGGAACAGCGAGGGGCCCCTGCTTTGCTTAACCCCTTCCCTGCCAGCTCCAGCGTTGGGAACCTCCACAGGGACGGGCCCAGCGGAGGGATGGGCACTGCCACACCAGGGAGCAGCGCCAGGGCCTCGCGCGTCGTCCCCATCGCGTGTCCGGCGGAAAAACGGAGGGAGAGGAGAAATTCCCAGCCAGAGCCAAGTCTGAGCCTCGCAAATCCCAGCCCATCCCTCACGGGTTAAGCGAGCCCAGGGCTGCGTGTGCTAAGGTCAACACAGGCTGCACCTGCCCGCGGCTCCTGTGCAGGCAGCACAATTGATGGCTTGTTCCTTTCAGGGTTGCCGTTGGAGCGCGGTGCCCAGGCCCCGGGCCAGCCTGCTGATCACATAAAATATTATTTGTGTTTAAAAATTCCAGTAATTGACTATGCACCGTTTTTTTCCGAGCCTTCTGCCAAGGGCAGTAAAAATCAAAATCCGTCCCAGGTTATTTTCATCATGCAAATTCCCATTTCTGTAAACAGGAGTGCGGCGCTGGGAGCCGGGGCCGGGCTGGGAGCCAGAGAGTGCCGGGCCTGGAGCACCGGGGAGGGACAGGAGGAGACAGGAGGGGACAGGAGGGGACAGGAGAGAGAGGAGAGGGATAGGAGAGGGACAGGAGTGGGACAGGAGAGGACAGGAGTGGGACAGGAGAGAGAGGAGGAGAGGGGACAAGAGGGGACAGGAATGGGAACAGGAGAGAGGAGAGGAGAGGGACAGGAACAACGAAAGGAGAGGGGACAGGAGCAGGGACAGGAGAAGGGACAGGACTGGGACAGGAGAAGGGGCAGGAGAAGGGACAGGAGAGGGACAGCAGAAGGGATAGGAGTGGGACAGGAGTGGGGAAAGGAGAGGGAAAGAAGAAGGGGCAGGAGTGGGACAGGAGAGGGACAGGAGCGGGGAAAGGAGAGGGACAGGAGAAGGGGCAGGAGTGGGACAGGAGAGGGACAGGAGCGGGGAAGAAACCCCTCTGGCTCTCTGGAGATGGAGTGAGGGAGGTTTTGGGTTTTGGCTGCCTCACAGGGAGCACCTGGCACTCCCAGGCTGCTCCCAGGGTGGAGGGAAAGTGCTGGGCAGTCCCAGCTGGATCCCCCAGCTTCTCACCCACCCAATTCCAGCATCTTTGTGCACAGAACCCCCTCGGGGCTGGCCCAGGATGCTCCAGTGATGCTTTGCAGCCATCCATGGGCACCACAGGAGATGTCCCAAAGCAGGATTCCGGTCCCACACCCTCCTGGGAGCCTCCTTAGCCAAACCCGAGTGTTCCAGGGCTGGATTGCTGCTCTCCAGACTCTGGGAAGTGACAGGTAGATCTGCAGGGAATCCCAGTTATTTGCAATTTCTAGAGACTTTGAGGTTTTGAGGTCAGGGTTAAGAAGTCTAGAAAGCATCACCAAAAACCCCAGAACTTCTGAAGTTGCATTAGAGATAATAACAAGCTCTGAGTGTGCCTGGGGGCATGCACCAGCAGCAGGCTGAGGCTGGGGCCATCAGCTGGATGAATTATCCCATTCTCCCTCCTTATGAGACCTCTTTGTACCCATTTTGGAAACTTGTGGGAACAGCTGAGGTTTGGGGTGGGACAGGGGGCCACACAAGCCCCTGACCTACTTGGAAATGGCATTTTCGAGTTCCTATGGGCCCTTTGGGTTTGCACACATCAGCAGAGATGACATTTTCTGCTCTTTAAGGAGAGGGGCGGGAGCCCTCGCGAAGAATTCACATCTGTTTTGAAAACAAGTCAGCGCAGGAAAAGTGCCCACATGGAGCAGAAATGTGGTTTTGATTGTGCTGCACTCTCCAGAAAGGAGGGCTCGCATTTTAAACTCTATTAGACAGAATAATAACAGCTCACAGCTCGTCTGCCTTTCATCTGGCCCCGCTCCCCCGGCGGCGCAGGGATCCGCAGCCTCTCGCTCCCACTGACACCCAACCACCCCTGCTGCACCCCGGGCTTTGGGATCAGCAGCACCCACCCAAAAACCCTTCCCAGAACCCAGGGAAGATGGATTTCAGTGTGGGAACTCATGGCAAGGGGGATATTCCTCTGTCTGCTCTGGAGGACACTGAACACCAGAAAAACACTGAGTTTGACCCTCACCCATGGAGAAGGCTTCCAAGAGTTCCAGATAAACCAGAACCCACAAAAGTGGGAGATGGATAATAGAGATTAGTGCAGCACATCACTGGGATCAGAAATTTAGGTTTTAGGGTGTTTAGTATGTTTTAGTATGGAGCCAAGATGGAGGACAGGGCGGTGGTCTGAGATGCTTCTTCTTCTTCTTCATCTGCTCCATGTTCTGCAGTGTTGGTGGCACGGGGTGTTTGGAGGAGATTTGCCACAGTTTTTGGTTATGTGGATGGACAGAGGGTGAGTATTGGTAGAGAAATGAAAATAAAATACATTTCGAAAGTTAATTGGACAAGGTGATTATAAAGAACCTTGAGGCTGTGCATTCCTCAGCCATTCTGGTGGTGGTTTTCCCTGAGTGCTAAGTCCAGGTCGGACGGTGCCAGGTTTTTGATAAGATAACAATAAATCCAGAGACCAAAGAAAGAAAACATTCTGTGTCTCTTCTTTTCCTGACACAGAACCTAGACTGGAGGGTCTCCCCCAGCAGGGGAGCCTCCTAAAGGGGCCCAATGTCCAGGGGCAAAACCCCACATTTCGGGATCCCAGAGGTTTCTGTTCCCTGCACACCTCAAGTCTGGCATGCAGGGAACAGTAAAATGGACAAAGGGAGGAGATGGAGAGGGATTTCCAAGGGATGGATTGACAGGACAAAGGGGGATGGATTCCAACTGCCTAAGGGTGGGGATGGGTGGGATTTTGGGATGGAATTCCTCCCTGTGAGGGTGGGCAGACCTCACCACAGCAGCTGTGGCTGCCCCTGGGAGTGTCCAAGGCCAGGCTGGAGCACCCTGGGACAGTGAAAGGCGTCCCTGCCATGGCAGGGGCGGCACTGGATGAGCTTTAATGTCCCTCCAAGCCAAACCACTCCAGGATTCTGTGATTCTCTGAAGGGCTACAGGGAGGCCTGGTCTCATTCCTGGTGCAGAGATGGAGGAACCCAAGCCAAACCCCAGGGAGGTGCAGGAGCTCAAGGAAAGACCCATCTGTTCCCCAGCTCTTCCTTGGAGTCCCAAACCCATCACCTGTAGGATCTGGAGTCTGGGTGTTGTAAAAGCAGAGGGCAGCTTGGTCTGGGTCCCTCCTGGTTTTCCAGCAAGTGTTGGCCCACGGGCTGTTTTTGCTTCGAAAAGAAGAATAAATCCTTGCATTATTCTTTATTTTAAGGTGATCCCTGCAGTCTAACTCTTGGCTAATTACTTTGGCTCCATCGACAACGTGGCGTGATTAATAGCCACGGATGTGTGTTTAACTGAAACCTCTCACGTTTGGAGGGAATAATAACAATAATAACTTTTTCCATCCATGGAGATCTGGACCACTTATGATAATTAAAATTGCATGACACTGCCAGTGAGGGTCTCGAGCTACTTTCCAGTTACCCAGGTAATCCTTTGCTGCCTCCGTTATTGCTCCAGGGATCTCAAGTGGATACTGGAATTTTATGTCATTTTTCCCTTGTCCTCCTGGACCGCCTGCGTTGCTCTCTCGTGGAGCTGATGGCTCCTTGTCCTGTGGCACAGCCTGGAGAGGCGTTTTTGGGTGCATTTGGTGCAGATGAACCACTCCCAGCAGCACGGGATCCTCCCGGAACCCCGTTGGGATGGAGCGAGGTGGGCGCGCTCGGAATCCGCTGGAACTGGAGGCAGCAGAGGGGCACAAAAGCTGCTCCAGGAGCAGCTCCAGCTCTGCTTTGAGCATTTCCTGCCCGCCTGGGTGTGACTGGCCCGGGGTGTGACTCAGGCCGTGGAGGGCTCACGGCTCAGCCGCTGTTTATCCGCTGGCAGGGATGAACAGGCTCCGCTCGGGAATCGCGGGAGGCTTTGTACAAACAAGGAGAGGAGAGGCAGAGGGAGGGCTCGGGGCTGGAAATACCGGCTGTAAACATGACACGTTTCACGCCAGGACAGCTCGGAGCTGGGTGATCCAGAGTCACAGACGTGGCGCGAGCGGAGCAACAGGGAGGGAGCCGCGTGCCCGCGTGGAGCGGAGCTTTCACAATAAATGATTAAAGCATGGTTCAGATCCCGTCAAATGGAACGGTGCTAATCTAATCACAATCCATCTGGCACTGCCACATCTGTCCCAACACCTCCACCTCTTCATTTTCAATCAGCCTTAAATAGTACATAATTATTAATGTCTCCCCGCCTGTCAGACGGCGCGGGGGATTCACTTATCTCTCACGATCGGCGAGACAGAGACGGATCCAGCGCCAGGCTCGGGGGGCAAGGAGCCTTTTGCCCTTGGGTTCATCCTGCCCTGGCTCTGTTGGTGCAGGGATGGGCTGAGGAGCCACACGCGGCCCCTGTGGTTGGCAGCAGCCCTGGCAGAGGGCAGGGAGAGGTGCCCGCGGTGCTCAGCGGCGTCGCTGCTCTCGATGGTCAGGGAGGGAGGCTC
The DNA here is from genome assembly GCA_013400575.1 of Peucedramus taeniatus. Classification (NCBI taxonomy): domain Eukaryota; kingdom Metazoa; phylum Chordata; class Aves; order Passeriformes; family Fringillidae; genus Peucedramus; species Peucedramus taeniatus. Next base: position 9,841 of record WBNO01016300.1, on the reverse strand, counting down.
GGGCTGGGAAAGGCCAGGAGATGCTCCCAGCTGCTGGAGAATTTCCCAGCTGCAGGGGAATATCCCACCCAGACTGGCTCCACCTGGGCAAGGCTGCCCTGCCCTGCTCTCTGGTGTGTGCTCAGGAAAACCTCACCTAATTCACCTAAATCCTCATGGGCTGCTCTTCCCAAATCCAGAGCTCATTGGTGTTCACAGAGCCTGCTGCAATGGCTTTTTTCAGCCCTTCCAAGACCCAAGCCAGCAGCAAAGCCCCAGCTGCAAACAGGTCCTGTGTCTCAGATAAAACCTGGGCTCAAAGCTCTCCGTGTGGGCTCCTCGCAGTTCTGGGCCACACTGAGTGGCCAAACTAAGCAGCCCAAGGTTTTACCAATCCTTAGGATTTTTCTGGTGAGCCTTCCTAAATCTGGAGATGTTTAAAGCCTCAGGAATCATGTGGTTATGTGAAAATCTCGTCTGTTTCCTCTTTTATAAAAAAAATATTTTCTTGTCCTTGTGGCTGAGATAAAGCTCAAAAATATGAACCGGAGCAATGTGAAACCCAGAAAGTAAACACTGGGTTTTCTTCAGGATTTTTAAGCTCGTTCCCTCAGGTGGGGGGAGGCAGGAGCTGTGATTTCCTGATGGTCAGGATTAAATCCTCCTTCACATCAGGCAGTCAGGCCCAAACCTCTGCCCCCACCCAAAAACCTGCTTGGCTGAGCTCAGCTGAGCCTGAGCAGAGCTGGACGGGCAGCGCTCAAAACCAGCCTGAAGGAAGCAGAGCCGAGAGCAAATACCTCGTGCAAGCTGAGTGAGCCAGGCCTGGGATGTTTACAGAATAAGTTACCAAATAACCAGTGTCTTGGGGATGACTGGTGAGCCCTTGAAACAAATATTCCCTTTTTCTGCCGGGCGCGATCGATGTGCAGCGGGCGCGCGGCGCTTTAGGTGGATTTGGAGGTTGAAAGCGAACTCGGTCGCAGTTCACAGTTTGTTCACAGACAAATCCTGCTGCTCGGATTGTTTGCAGCTCTTTCTTCTCAGAAAGAGCCTGCTCAGCATGTCCAGGTGAGGCAGAGCTCTCGAATCGCCCTGAGCATCTAAAGCAGGGAGTTAAAGGCAGAGCTGATGGGGGAGAGCTGAGCTGTGACAGGGATGCTCCTCTCATCCCTCTTCCGCAGGGTTTCAAAGCAATTGGGTGCAAATTATTCCTGGTGCGGGGGGCCTGGAACCCAAGCCAAGCCCCAAGGAGGTGCAGGAGCTCAAGGAAAGACCCATCTGTTCCCCAGGTCTCTGCCAGTGGAGTCCCAAAACCATCACCTGTGTTGGGCTTTAGGATCTGGATCTGGAGTTTGGGTGTTGGAAGGGGAGAGGCCAGCTTGGAAACCATCCTGGTTTTCCAGCAAGTTTTGCTTCAAAAATAGGAATAATTCCATGGCCTCTCTTGGCTCGGATGCAGAAGCTTGGGAAATGTGATTTACAGGAGTTTCAGGCTTGTTGAAGTCTGGGGGAAAAATGGGGAGGATGAAATGAAGGAAGGAAAAAACCAAATACCAGCTGGAACCAATGGATGTGACTCAGGTATGGGCCAGGTGCTCCATTTGAGGATCCTTCCTGTGTCCTTGAGCATCTGGGATGATTTTTTGGGACAATTTTTGTCCCCACCCTGTAGAAAGGTGTCCATGAAGGGAAAAGAGCTTGGCTCTGCTTTGCTGCCCTGGAAGCTTCGCTGGGTTTTGGACACAAATGTGGCAGCAGCAAGTGGACAAAGGCCTGGAGGGACAGGACAGGACGGGGAGTGGCTTCCCACTGCCAGAGGGCAGGGTTGGATGGGATTTTGGGAAGGGATTCCTCCCTGTGAGGGAGGGACAGCCCTGGAAAGGCTTTCCCAGAGCAGCTGTGGCTGCTCAATCCCTAGGAGTGTCCAAGGCCAGGCTGGATCAACCTGGGACAGTGGAAGTGTCCCTGCCCAGGCAGCAGGTGACACTGGATGGGCTTTAAGGACCCTTCTAACCCAAACCATTCCATGATTCTGGAATCTCCAGCCTGGCATCAGACCCTGGGGCTGCAGGTTTGGGTTCCTCTCCTGTTTGTGCTCCTCGTCCCCAGGCTCAGCTGTGCCCGTGCTGCACCAGGGGGCACAAACAGGAGCCACGGCCCCTCGTTGTCACCTCCTGGGGTCGGCACAAGCAGGGGAACCCCTCGGCCGGGGGGGTCTGGCCGCAGGCAGGGAATTCCCAGAGGATTACGGGGCAATGGGATGGAATGTGGGGTGTGAGGCTGCCCCGGCTCCGCTCCCTCTTGTTCCCCTCGTTGTCCCGATCCCCCCGCTCCCCCCGGGCCGCCGCCAGCAGAGGGCACGGTCCGGCCTGCGGAGCTCCCGGTGCTTCCCGTTCTCCGCTCCCTTGCTCCGCTCAGCCCGCGGCTCTTCCTCCCTTTCCTCACCCTTTCTTCCCTTTTATTGTCTCCATCATCTCTGGACACCGCTTTCACTTTGATCTTCCAGAAACTTTGGCATCGCTCCCAAAACAAATATGTGTATTTTAGTGGGGGGGAAAAAAAGGGAAGAAGAGCAAAGCCGAGCCTTTGTTCCCGCAGCTGCTGCCGTGCTGCAGCAAAGCTCACACAGGTATTAAACACTCCCATTGATCCAGCAGCCGGTGGTCCGGCCTTCCCTGCCCGTGCCAGCTTATTTCCACCAGGAAGAATTCGGTTCCTGAGGTCTTGCTTGAGTTCAAAAGAAATAAAATGAAAGCAGAGTGAAGAGCTGGAGAGGTGCTGCTCCCCCAAGGGACACGGACCCGGACAGGAGCAGCGTGAGGTGCCAGGAATTGCCGGGATGGGGCCGTGCTGGTCCCTCCCCATGGACACCCTGGGAGCAATCAGCCCTCGGAGCTCCCTCACCATCCCCAGCCCTGCAGCTCCCTCAGCCCCATCGGCCTGGGACTGTGCCAGGGGACCTGGGGCACCCCGAGAGGGCACGGGGCGAGTCCTGCTGCTGCCCAAAGGGACGGGAGCATCCTTTACTCCTCTGGGGTATCCCTCCTTTCCCGGGGTATCCCTCCTTCCCCCGGGGTATCCCTCACTCCTCCAGGGTATCCCTCACTCCCCCAGGGTATCCCCCACTCTCTTGGGGTATCCCTCACTCCTCCGGAGTATCCCTCCTTCCCCGGGGTATCCCTCCTTCCCCCGGGGTATCCCTCACTCCCCTGGGGTATCCCTCACTCCCCCGGGGTATCCCTCACTCCCCTGGGGTATCCCTCACTCCCCTGGGGTATCCCTCACTCCCCTGGGGTATCCTTCACTCCTCCAGGTATCCCTCATCTCTCCAGGTATCCCTCACCCCTCCAGGATATCCCTCACTCCTTTGGAGTATCCTTCACTCCTCCAGGATATCCCTCACCCCTCCAGGATATCTTTCACCCCTCCAGGATATCTTTCACCCCTCCAGTTATCCCTCACCCTTCCAGGTATCACTCACTCCTCTGGGGTATCCTTCACCCCTCCAGGGTATCCCTCACCCCTCCAGGATATCCCTCACTCCCCTGGGGTATCCTTCACTCCTCCAGGTATCCCTCATCCCTCCAGGTATCCCTCACCCCTCCAGGATATCCCTCACTCCTCTGGGGTATCCCTCACCCCTCCAGGTATCCCTCACTCCCTTGGGGTATCCCTCGCTCCCCCCGGGTATCCCTCACTCCCTGGGGGTATCCTTCACTCCTCCAGGTATCCTTCACTCCCCTGGAGTATCTCTCATTCCCCTGGGGTATCTCTCACTCCCCTGGGGTATCCCTCACTTCCCTAGGGTATCTCTCATTCCCCCAGGGTTTCCCTCACTCCCCTGGGGTATCCCTCACCCCCCCAGGTATCCCTCACCCCTCCGGGATATCCCTCACTCCTCCGGGGTATCCTTCACCCCTCCAGGTATCCCTCACTCCTCTGGGGCCATGCTGGAGAGCCAGGAACAATGGGAGAAGTACAGGGGTGGCACAGGGCAGAGGCTGCTGCCCTCTGTGCCAGCGGGACCATCCCTGCCCTGGCCACGGCCACCCCCAGGGCTGAGGGGACAGAGCTCGGCCCGCGGGCACCGCAGAGAAATCGGGGGTGGGGGGGAGAAGCCGGGGCATCGTCTGGCTCCCACATGTGCCGAGGTTGTTAGGAAGATTTATAGGGCCGAATGCGGGGCTTTTTCTCTTTAGCTTTATAATAATACATTAGGCTTTTAACCTCTGACCGGCAGCTCTGCGAAGGGGATGATCCAGGCGGCACCGGGCGGCTCCAGCCCCGCGGGGAAGGGCCGGGCCGCGGGGACGGAGGGGTTAACGCGGCGCGGAGGAATGTGAGAGTTTAGCGAGAGGCGTCGGCTGTCTTGAGGTCACCTGTGAGGGATTAGCCGGGCAGGCAGACAGTTGTTGTTTGAGGACTGTCTGAGGCCGGGGAAGGGGCGGCTCGGGGGGCTGCGGGTGGGATCTGCCCGGCCCGGCCATCGGGAACCCGGCCGTCCTCTCTGCCCAGGGAATGAATCCATCCCTCCTTGGCGAGGAGAAGCTGGGATATCCCCCCAGCCGTCCGTGCCAGAGCCTGCCAGAGCCCAGGTGGGCGGCAGAGATGCTGAGGAGGAATTGAAATGTTCCAGGATCCATCAGGGCTGTCCACGACCCGTCAGGGCTCTCCACATCTGGGCTCCTTCCCACAGAGCTCCCTCCAGAGAGGAACCTCAGCCCAGCCCGGCCTTTGGGGCTTCCCAAAAGGAGCCTGGGCCCTGTGGAAGTCCCCTACAAAAGCCCCTTTTCACACAGTGAAAAGCCTTCACTCCCCGTGTTTGAGCTGCTGGAAACACAAAATGGGATGAGCAGAGTGTCCGTGAGGCCTGCACGGCTTCAGGAGGTTGGAGTGGGAACTGACCTGTCCATCCAAGGCTGCTCTGTGACACTTCCCAAGTGTTTCAGACCCAAACCAGCAGGAATTTCTGAATTCTCCTGGATTAAACCCCTCCCTGATTCCCTGCTGGGCTCACAGGGTGGACAGGACACGCGTGGCTGTGCGGGGCAGAGGAGGAATCTCTGCCTGGAGCTCCAAGCAGTATCCAGCTGGAGCTTTTTACACCTTCACATCATCAAAACAAATTTAAAGGCTAAGTTTTGATTGTGAGACCTCATTCCTGTCCCACCGTGGAGTTCTCTGCCCTCTTTGGAGCACGATCAGGGAATCAAACCAACAATTCCACAACAATTCCAATTCCCTGGGATTCAAACCAACACATAACTTCCCCCTGCACCTCTGGCTCCGAGATCCTGCCGTGCCTCTGCAGATGAAAGGTATTATATGAGGATAAATTCCTAATCATCACAATAATCAATCATTCTTTACTTATAATTTAGTGGAAATTAATCCAGCAGACGAGCACAGGGCCAAATGCTAATCTGTGTCCTGGGTGTCTTTATTGACTGGGAAAGGAGAGAATCTTCTGTGGAAATAAAGAGGAGAGGCTTGAAAAAGTGCACCCAGAAGTTTTGCATTTGGAAAGGGAGCAGAGACAAAAAAGAAAAACCTCGCAGAAACTCTAAAAATTGCACTTTAAAAATGGTAAAAACTTTAAAAACCGTACTTTAGAAACCTTAACATTTCAAAACTCTCATACTTAAAAAAAACCCTTCCTCATTTTTTTGAGTCAGTCCCTGGGTTGGGGCTGGATGTGACTCAGGGTTTGAAATGCTGAAGGGAGGGTTTGGAGCTGCCAGGAGCAGGGAACACCCAGGGCTCACCTGCAGGAGCTTCATCCTTGTGGTTTATTGGAAAAAAGGGGCCCAGGTTGCATTTCAGGGCTTGTAGCTGCCCTCATGCCTGGGTGCACATCAAGGAGAACTCCCTGTGGAGCAGATTTGGGATGGAGAAGGTTTTGGGATGGAACAGGTTTGAGATGGAGCAGGTTTGGGATGGAGCAGGTTTGAGATGGAGCA
>WBNO01016298.1:0-19748 GCA_013400575.1 Peucedramus taeniatus | reverse complement strand
CTTGCTCTGCAACCCATGACAATAAGTCAGATCACATTATAAACGTCCTTACATCTTGGATATTGAGGAAATTAAAGGTGATTTTGTATCTTGTATAATACTATTGTCTTTTACTGATACACATGGGAATTTAGGTAGATGGGAACAATCTTGTGCATGTAAAGCTTACTAGGACTAAAAATCTTCAATGTCTTTTTCAGCATGGAAATGGTAGCAACAGTTCTTTTGTTCCTACAGCCCTGGTTAGTTACAAGTGACAAAAGTTCCTATACTTCAGTGCAAAATATTATGTAAAATATCTTCTTATAGGCATGAAAGGAAAAACATTTTAAGTATGGGATTCTGTATTTACCTAGATTTACATAGATTTGGGATTTTTTTTTTGATCTACAAGGAAACAAATTCTTAGTGAAAGTCTCTGAACTTCATAGGATCCTTGCAGCATATTTGGAAAGTGAAAAATCTTGACACTCACTGGGGAAAAAAATATTCCTTTGTACAATTCTGTGATGGAGTTGATTTAGTAATGGAAAATCATAACCTCCTCTGAACTCCAAATTGTTATTATGGAACAGGGGGATATAATTAAAAAAAAAAAAAAAAGTAATGCCTTTGACTAATTAAAACCTTATTCTTTAACTGCATTAGAGTACTTTAATTTTTTTCTTCAAGTACTTTATTTGAAATTGAATTCCATAGAATATGGAAAATCAGTCGTCCTTTCTCATTGAGCCTTTATTTTGTATGCTGTGATTTGAATGCTGTCACTGATTGAAGAAATTGGAAGCCAACTAGTAGTTTAAAATCTGAGCATTCCTAGTCAACCCCTTATTTTATCATGACAATTCCTTTTCCCATGATCATTCCAAATGAAATTCCATTCTTACATTCTTCTGAACAGGGTTTTTTAGGCATTTAAAAAATGTGCGTTCGCTAAGTAATCTCACATAAAATCTCTGTGGTATTTTCAGCATTTCCAATTCTTCTGTCACAACCCTTTTTCAAGTTGAATTTCACGTGTGCACAAAATAAGCAAGGATCTCAGCTTATGAAAGATGCAGGAATAGGAAAAAGACTGTTGATATAAGATGGCATGTTTCTCTAACAAAATATCTACAAACTACAGAATTTAGTGCTTCTAACTCTCATTGATGGAAAAGTGACCAATGCATCTTACATAGCTCAATAAACAGCCACCACCAGATTTGCTTCTGTCTGTATCTGTGACTTCTGCATAACAATTACTACAGTTGAAGATGACAGAAGGCACATTTTTAATATAATGCGTGTGTTTTCAAAGTTTGGGCAGAGTAGCCATTCTCTAGTAATTTTTGTACAGTGCTACATTTTTGAAATATGATTGAAATATGAATTGTATCATAATTGTATTTTTTGTTCTTTCATCTTTATGCCATCTGGTCCCATTGTCATCAGAACAATGAGTACATGAACATTTTGGAATGCTGTTACCAAAAGGCTGGTAGATGATAAAACAGAGGCAAAAAGGCATGATAAAGAAAATATACTCCCTGGAGGTCAGTGGGGAGATCCATGAGTCACCTGTTGCATTGGAGAAAAGTAGACAAAGAAATCCAAGATTCAGCTGCCTGTGATATCTGTAGGAATTAAAGAAACAATAGCTTAGTTTTCCCTCACATTTCTAACATGAAGCTATTGCTGTCTGTCCTGTGAGCTGTGGTGGCACTGGTACTATCTGGCTGGTAAAGAGAGGCTGAGCCCCTCTTATATAGTTCTCTTCTCTTTTTGTGCAAGCTGTGACTTTGTTGGTTTTTATGATTATTGCCAAACTGTCCATTTAAAATTTCTTCAAATTAGTATACTTATATGTATTTGGCATCTCACATGCATTGTTCCTCCAAAACCTGGGGACAACTGCAGTTGTTTTTAATTAAGAATTAATGAATACGGGGATTAAAATTGTTCTAAAAAATGGTTTTGCATCTAAAATTAAAAATATGGCAGTAAAAATTAAAAATTAGCTGACTCTGATTCCAAGCTGTCCCTCTAACCACATTCATCATGGGGTAATATCACTGTTGACATTAAAGGTCTAACTGGTTCTGCACTATTTATTAGTGTAGTACTTCTGGCTATTTATTAATGTTACAGTTGGTGACATCACTCTTGGTGGTTTTTTCCCTCTCCATTATTTTCAGCAGGTGTGGAAATACAAATGAATTTATTTTTGAGAAAAGAACACAAATTTTCTTTACAAAAAGGGAGAAATGTCTTGTGGAGTAAGTTACCTTAAGACATCCTCATGACAGTGGAAGCACTGGATACTCAAATAAATTATTTTTGGTCTTTTTCTACTTTTTTTATGTACTTCTTACATGCATGGTAGAAGAATACAAACAGACCTGAGTGTTGTTTACCTACTTAAGTCTGAAAGAGCAGCAGAATTCAAGGAATAACACAAATGGAAAACATTTCAATCAGGGGTTTTCTTTGTATTCTGAGATGAGATTTCAAAATTTTTACCTAAAAAGTTATTTCAGTATTTTTAGTCTTAGCTTGGGTTACTATATTCTAATTCTGAGTGACTTCACAAAATTAAAAAAATAATGTTGATCAGTTAGGAGTACTCAGTTGGTGACAAACTATGGTGAATGTTGAAGACATTAAAACATATATACTTTCCCAATCTTCTTTCTTTACTGCTGTTTAATGAATGCTCAATTTAAAATGTTCCATAGTAAATCTCACTTCCCTCTTTAAAAATTAGGAAAAACGTCTTCCTCCAGAATTGTGAAAGCAGTCTGTACTGCCAGAGGAAATCTAAAAAAAAACCCCAACTTTATTTGAGAAGAATACTACTTAAATATTGATTTTATAGTCCTTATTAAAAGTAGACATATTAGGATTATAGGATGGCAGAATAGACACTTTAGAATCTGTTGTCACACAGGGACTTGAAAGAGTAGGTGTCAACTTAATTTCTTGGAATACCAGAAAGTTATTAAAGTCACTACGCAAAGCTTTATAATCTAGAAAATTATTTGAATTTAAACCTAGTTTAAATATTGTCAGAATGGGATTTCAAGTTAAGGAATTATTCTCTACCACATTAGAATGCACAGTCCATTCAGCTAAAATAGCATCATCCATTGTAATGTGCTATCCATCCATGGTTTCTGCAAGAATGAAACAATTTAAGCAAATAATTCCTGGATTTCCCAATGGATACTATATTTCTAGATTTGCCTGTTTTGATTCTTGCCTTCTCAATATAAGGACTGCATATATTTTGTGCTAGCCAAGAATGCCATCACCGACAAACAAACAGTCCCATCAGATAAAAAGTTATATCTTTTCCAGAGCATTTGGCTCAACAGATGTGGAGTGAGTAGATCCAGTTTATAAGTCACAAAATAAAAACTGTTTTCTGAAAACTGTTGCTTTTGTGGCAAATGCTGACTCCTAATAATATTGATAAGAACAGACAAATCCATCAGGTCAATGCATGGCGCTGAGGTTGGTGTCACTTGGTCTGTTCAGCCTGGAGAGGAGGAGGCTGAGGGGAGTCATTGCAATTGGCAACTTCCTCGTTAGGGGAAGAGCAGGGGCAGGCACTGATCTCTTCTCTGTGGTGACCAGTGACAGGACCAGAAAGATTGGACAAAGCTGAGTCAGGGGAGGTTTAGATTGAGTATTAGGAAAAGGTTCTTCACCCAGTGGGTGGCTGTGTGTTGGAACAGGCTTCCCAGCACCAGCCTGACAGAGTTCAAGAAGCATTTGGACAATGCTCTCAGGCACACGGTGTGACTCTTGGGGATGGTCCTATGCAGGACAGGGAGCTGGACTCAATGATCTTTGTGGATACCTTCCAACTCAGCATATTCTCTGATTTTGTGACCCAGAAACTGTATATAATGGAAGAATTTCCCTGTTATGGACTTAAATTCATAATCTCATTGGTATCAGTAGATAGATGACCTAAATGCATCTTAATCTCATTCCACGGGAAGCGTGAGAATAATAACCATCTATTTGCTCTGTTTTGGAGCAAATATATGACAGAGTAGCACCTTGACTGGTGCCTGATGCCAGTAGACAATCCTGTTAGAAAAGCAGGGAAATTGGCTGGTTGTATGGAGTGCACTAAGAAACTGCAATAAGAAACAGTGAGTGCCATGAATACCCTTTAAAATCTGGCTCTTTATGACTTATTGTAATTTAACTTCCTATGTAAGGTTTGGATTTTCTCTTTCTATATATAGGAAATAGCAGGAACACCTAGTTAAGAGTAAATACAACTTTTCAATAGAAGTCCATTTCATGAGGATTTTTATAAGTGAGCTTTCCACAAATCTATAGGAGTACTAATCTGAATATAATGTCACACATACTTTAGCTATGGGAAAGCTGTAATTCATCTACAGAATGCCAAGAAGATTGCTGAAATATAGATAAGCCACAAACTGACATTTTTGCTCCTATCTAAGCAGCTTTCTTGGAAGAGCAAGATGATACTCCAGAACATGTAAAACAGGAAAAAGGACCAAAAATTATTTTGAATATATGAAAGAATGAGTAAAAGGTGACAAATGAACTCAGGTAGTACAATACAATTAAGAAGCTTGTTACAAGAATTACAAGAGTAACACCTAAAAACTATTGACACAGTTAATAAAGACAAGACTGTTTTCCCAACAAGCAAGCTATTATTTCTTAAACGTCTTTTTCTGAATATTTTTCAGCTTGGCAAACTTTTAAAAGAAGTTGAAGTTTCCATCTTCTTGCTTTTACCCTGATTTTCAGGTTTAAATTAGCATGGTAATTCCAAGCCATTTTGGAGGAGTGCATGTGAGTGGAGATTCTTCAGTAATTGGTGAACTTTGCTTCCTACATTACTACATGTTTCCTTTTAAATCTAAAATTATTTACAGCAGTGCTTCCCTTTCACCCTGGACTTGATGCACTTTACAAAGTGCAGCATCATTGTTATTCACAGTTAAAACACAAGAAGGGGAAGGACTAGTAATTAACAGCATATTGAAACTGGATTATTGGGAGGTATCAGGGTTGCTGTGGCTGTTCTTGGACACTCTCAACCTTTCTGAGTCTGCACAAACCCTGTTGTTTGTCGCTGGAAGGAGAAGAGCCTTGTGTCAGTATGCACGCGCTTCAGGATAGTCACATCTGCTTCATTCAGTTTTGATACATCATCTCTGGATTGGACACATGTTCTTTAGACTATTTATTAATTAGGCAGTCATTTGCAGCATGCTGTGCACCCTGTTTTAGCCAGCTGGAGCTATTGGCTTTTTTTACAAAGCAACTTGTTACCTAGTACATGTTAGCTGGTGTTGTCTGTTGCATTTGCCTAAACCGTGCTGAATGGGAGATCTCAGATTATACGTTTAAATGCTGGGGTTCCTTCAGATCTCTGTGTGCTTTCTTGGTTGCTAGGACAATGTTGAGCTAACATCCGTATCAGTTGACAATGGATGGGTCAGCCAACTGTGAAACCTATAAAACTGGGTCAAGAATAGTTCTGCCCAGCCCAGAAAGAGTGAGGCCTGAGCCAAAGGAAATAACCTTTTCCCTTGGCTATTCATTTTCTTATAAATGCTGAGCTTATTGTACCAGATTCATGAAAGGTAAAATCAAAGCATGTATGAGCAAATATAATGATTATTAAAACAGGAAAATACTATTGATACTGGAACAGCCTTTGGTGCTTTTAGGGTAGAGTTGAACTGATCCTGAATTTATCTGGCAGTGTGTGAAAGCTGATCCACTTACTTGTAGTCAAGCTCTAGGTTCAATATTAAGAACATTTTTTGAGAAATACAGTGGAAAATATTACAGCTATTTTGAAACTACATCAGCTCACATATGTTCTGAAATATTAACTTGGCATGTTCCCTCCTGATTGCTTTGTAAAACATTTTCCTCTTCTTGTGACTGTCTCTACATTGGTTCATAAGGGCATTTGTGCTATTGACATGCTTGGCTATTTTCTTACTTTGTACTCAAGCTCATCAGGGCAGTACTTTATGTTGGCCTGTTTGTGCAGCATGCACCACAATGAGTCACTGTTCTTGGTTTGTTCACAGAGACTGTCAAATAAAAACGGCAAATAAAAATGGGATTGAGGGTGTAAACATGACTGAAGATGAATTCTTAGGCAATGTTTTTTTTTGTTCTAAAGAAATGACCAGCAAGTGAAGAAGAGTGGTTTGGGTTGAACTGAGTGTCTGTATTAGTACTGTTCACTAATGAATGGTGTAGACTTCCATAACATGAAAAATACTTTGTGTCCTTTTAAAAAACTTTTCCCCAATGCTATTCTAATCCTGAATAAAAACAGTACTTTTGCTTTGTGTTCATTTGTCAGGGAAGGATCTATCTTTAGCCCTGCTAATCAAGGTAGTTTTTAAAACTTTATTCTTAGGTTCAAAGTTCTTAAGAATTGTGTGTAAATACTTGGTTTTGGTTGACTTCATACAGTTTTTCCAGTTCATTAATGGGAAAGATGCCAGAGCAAAAGTGCTTATAATCTTTTTCTTGCAAATCTAAAATTTTTACCTTGCAAGCATTAATAACTTCCAGTATTACTTGTATGAATATTGCCATAAGAACCATAGGCAACTATTCTAATTATTAAAAGTTGACACCACTTCTCTCCAGAGTTTCAGTCATACTACACTTACAAATTCTATTGAAACACTTTTGGAAGTGTAAAATTAATGCTGACTGAAAAATATTACTCTTTAAAAGATTATTCTTCCGTAATTGTTGTACAGACATTGAGATGTCCTGACTGTCTCCACAGAAACACCTTTGATAGATTTTATCTGTGTGAAATCCAAGCAAAAAATACTAACTTAATATTGTCTATAATAATATTAAGTTTGTATTTTTTGCTTGGATTTCACGCTGATAAAATGACCTACTTGGAATATGTGCAGTGTATTGGTTATTAAATGCATAAGGGGTTTTTATGGGATGTCTGTTGCAATTTGTTGGCTTGCTGATCCTTCTGCTGTTTCACTGAAGAATGGTAATGAAACTTTTGAGCTGAAAGATTGTTTTGAATTAAAGAAATATTCTGGTTTTGTAATTTGCTGTGAAGTTGCTGATGGGTGGAGGTCTAATTGTTTTATGTGTTTGGGAAGATAAAAGAGAAGATCTGAAAATCTTCCATTTGAAGATTTACATCTAAGAATTTCCTGCCTTCCCTCTCTTTTCAAAATGTAAGACAATAAACATTCATTTTTATATGAGTACTGGGTTGTTAGAGAATGCTCTACATTCTGGAAGGCCAAAAGTGGCACTGAAAAAAAAAAGCCAGATGTTCCTTGTTGCAGCATGTGAATGTACACATCAGGAACTAGTCCCAGCTCTGCCGAGTGAACAGAACTCAAGCACAGCAGAAAATAGATCCCCACTGTCTAATGCTATCTCAAACCCTTTTAACTGAATGTTAATCCAGTACATTTATAATTGCCAATAGGGTGCCCTTTACATGAGAGGGTAACATCTTTTCTTTCTGAAGTTGTACATTTTCTGGATCATTTGATTTTGGTGAAAAATTCTTCTGCAGTCTGCCATCATCCGTCATCTGTACCCCACAATTCCTTGCTTCATTTCACTTAGTCCACAAATCTTTCTTTTAACTTCATTTTCACTATAAATCAGAGACTAACCCATTCTACAGCAATTTCTGAGGGTTTTTTATAAAATCCAGCAGAAAGAATACCTTACAGCATCTATAGCCATGTCTAACTAGAATGAGCCTTCACAGGCGGGTGCCTCAGGCAGTAATGTACAGAATCACACACGGAATCACGCGGTTGGAAGAGACCTTCAAGATCGAGTCCAACCTATGCCCTAACACCTCAACCAAACCATGGCACCGAGTGCCACATCCAATCTTTTTTTTAAACACATTCAGAGATGGTGACTCAGCCACCTCCCTGGGCAGGCCATTCCAGTACTTTATCACTCTTTCAGTAAAAAACTTTTTTCCTAATTTCCAACCTATATTTCCCTTGGCACAGTTTAAGACTGTGTCCTCTTTTTCTGTCAGTTGCTGCCTGGAGAAAGAGACCAATGCCCACCTGACTACAACCACCTTTCAGGACGTTGTAAAGAGTGAAAAGGTCACCTCTGAGTCTCCTTTTCTCCAGGCTAAACAACCCCAGCTCCCTCACTCGTTCCTCACAGGGCTTGTGTTCAAAGGCCCTCACCAGCCTTGTCGCTCTTCTCTGGATGCGTTCAAGTGTTGCAACGTCCTTCCCAAACTGAGGGGCCCAGAACTGGACACAGCACTCAAGATGCAGCCCCACCAGTGCCGAGTACAGGGGAAGAATGACCTCCCTGGTCCTGCTAGCCACATTATTCTTGATATAGGCCAGGATGCTGTTGGCCTTCTTGGTCACCAGGGCACACTGCTGGCTCATGTTCAGTCAGTCACTGACCAGCACCCTCAGGTCTCTTTCTGCCTGGGCACTGTCCAACCACACCATCCCCAGCCTATAATGTTGCAGGGGGTTATTGTGGCCAAAATGTAGGACTCAGCACTTGGACTTGTTAAACTGCCTCTTATTGGGCTCTGCCCATCCGTCCAGCCATTCCAGGTCTCTCTGCAGATCCCTCCTACCTTCCAACAGATTGACACATGCTCCCCACTTAGTGTCATCTGCAGATTTACCAATGAAAAATTCAATACCCTCATCCATGTTGTCAGTAAAAATATTGAACAGAGCTGGTCCCAGCACAGACCCCTGAGGGACACCACTGGTGACTGGCTACCAGCAGGATACAGCACTGTTCACCACCACTCTCTGGGCCCAGCCATCCAGCCAGTTCCTAACCCAGCACAGTGCTCCAGTCCAAGCCGTGGGCTGCCAGCTTTTCCAGGAGTAAAAAGACCAGCTGTAGGAGACAGTGTCAAAGGCCTTGCTGAAGTCCAAATAGACAATATCCACAGCCTTTCCCTCATCTACTAGGCACCTAANACCCTTCCTAAACCCATGCTGACTGGGTCTGATACCCTGGCCATCCTGTCAGTGCTGCGTGATGACACTCAGTATAAACTGCTCCATTACCGTACCGGGTGCTGAGGTCAGGCTAACTGGCCTATAGTTACCAGGATTGTCCCTCCTACCCTTTTTGTGAACAGGCCGCACATTGGCCAGCTTCCAGTCATCTGGAACCTCACCATGAGCCAGGACTGCTGGGAAATGATGGAGAGCGTCTTCGCAAGGTCATCTGACAGCTCCCTCATCACCCTGGGATGGATCCCATCTGGTCCCATAGATTTTTGAACATCTAAGCGGCTCAGCAGTTCTCTGACTGCCTCCTCCTGGGTTACAGGAGGACCATTCTGCTCCTTGACACCATGTACTAACCCAGGAGGACAGTTGTCCTGAGGAGAAGCTGTCTTCCCACTAAAGACTGAGGCAAAGAAGGTATTAAGCACATCCACCTTCTCCTCATCTGCAGTTAAGCTTCCTCCCACATCCAGTAGAAAACAAACGTTGGTCTTACCCTTCTTTTACCATTAATATATTTGTAAAAATATTTTTTATTATCCTTTACAAAAGTTGCCAAGTTATCTTTGAACTGAGCTTTGGCCTCCCTAATTTTTTTTCCTGCATGCCCCAGCAACTCCCTTAAATACTTCCTGAGAGACCTGACCCTCCAAAAGAGGGCTCCACTTGCATGATTGAGAATGGAGCATTGTGCAATTTTTCAGAGCTTGCTGCCAAATACCACAAGTAGTTATGTGGATCTGGCTGTGTCCTCAAACCAACTGGTTCCATTTCTACAAGGACAGGGTACACTGCTGGGCCTTTTAACTGGCCCCTGTGCTGGAGAGCTCCAGTCACTGAGAAGGGCGGGATGCAGTTGCTTACTTCTGGTTGTTCTTGGTACACCATTTGCTTAATTTTACAGACAGAATGTCTTTTTAAATTCTGGTTCTAATAAATGTGAAATAGGGTTTTTATTGTTGAAAAAACAACATTTGTTTTGCTGTGAACAGTAAAGGACAAAAAACTTCAAAAAATTTTTTTTTTCATTGCAGCAGGTTCCTTAAAGCTCCTCTTACTTTTTACTGTGAGTTACTTATCTGATGGTTGCTTGGTGAATGCTGGTCCCCAAGTCAATAAATGTGGTTTTGGAGGCATTTCCTCTCTGAAATGAGTGTATGCTTTTCTTGAAAAGAATGAATTATTCACACCGTTGAGTAAGCAACAGTAAATCTTCATATGAACACCTTCAAAAATTGATATGTTTAAATAAACTGCCCTTATAAATAACCTTTTACCCAGAGGTGGAGTTATTTTACATATCAATGGCTGTAGGAACCTAAATATCATAAATAATATGAATAACCTTTCCTCTTTAGTACTCATGGGAACTTCTTCTCTTTCTCCAAATAATAGAATGTTTATAAAATACTGATAGCAATAGACTAACTAAGGTAGGATCTGTCTCTGTTTTGTAATCCACTTAATTTGCCATGTCTGGGCCAAACCTGCTCTGAGAACTTTTATGTATCAGCAAACAATGGTGCAGCCTTTTCTCCTTTTGGAAGAAAAAATGCATTATTTCTAGGTCTGCGTTTGTTGAATGTGCTGTCAATACACTTATTTAGTTATTCAGGGAAGCTTCATTTTTCCATGGTGCTCTCAACCACATATATTGTGGAAATGTGTCAGAGAACACATGTATTTTTAATACAGCTTTCTAACTTTCTAGTTCACATCTCTGGGGATAGAATATACCTGGCGAAGCTTCATTACAGGGTTTGCCTGAAGCCATGACACCCTCACAAAAGCAAGAATAAGGCTACTGCATCAGAAGTTACATATTTACATATTTATAATATACATTTCACTTCAAAATGGGAAATAAATGTATAATCCAATGAGACCCAGAAAGCAGTGTTGACTGAGTTGCAGTTGTGACATAAAGGAGGAAATAATAGCCAGCATGGTGAAAACACTGTAAAAGAGTTTTGGTTGGTGCAGATTACAAAACTGTAGTAAATCTTCTGATATCTATTGAGTTAGTGAAAAATAAGGAATGCACCACTGAGAAAATAACCTGGCATGGGAATTTTTACTTTAATTAGAGAAAATGAATGAAGGATTGTTTCCTTTAGAGGGAAAGGAGTCAGACTGGCATTTAATTGAAGGTAATTTCAGCCAGAAGCACAAGACAGAGATATGTGTTTTTCTTTAGTCCCTAGTGTCTTCATTTGCTCTGGTATGCTAAGAAAACAAATTTACAGTGGAAATTAACACACTGTGTTATCCTATTTCTATGAGTGCTTGTGTTTCATGTGTGTAAAGACATTTCTTGCCAAGCTAACATGTCAGGAGAGGTATGGACCTGATCGATGGTCAACAAGTCAATGTCTGGATGGAGATCAATGATGAGTGGTGTACCCCAGCAGTCCATAAAGAGAAGAGAAGAGNAAGAGAAGAGAAGAGAAGAGAAGAGAAGAGAAGAGAAGAGAAGAGAAGAGAAGAGAAGAGAAGAGAAGAGAAGAGAAGAGAAGAGAAGAGAAGAGAAGAGAAGAGAAGAGAAGAGAAGAGAAGAGAAGAGAAGAGAAGAGAAGAGAAGAGAAGAGAAGAGAAGAGAAGAGAAGAGAAGAGAAGAGAAGAGAAGAGAAGAGAAGAGAAGAGAAGAGAAGAGAAGAGAAGAGAAGAGAAGAGAAGAGAAGAGAAGAGAAGAGAAGAGAAGAGAAGAGAAGAGAAGAGAAGAGAAGAGAAGAGAAGAGAAGAGAAGGACTGCAGGGGGATCTTTTCCTCTTCCCTGTGACAGTAGGTGCAGTGAGGTGAGATGACATGCTTTCATAGAAAAAACTCATCATTGTCTATGGCTCATCTAATTATATAAATCAAATGAAACAAAACAAAATAAAATAGAATCAAATAAAATCACTGAAAATTTTACCTCACAGATTAACTGAGTCATTATTTTATTTACACAGCAGCCATTTGCATTCAGAGGATTAGAATTTATGTATCGAGGGATAATTTACTTTTAATGTTTTCACATGATAGTATAAAACATTATGTAGGAGAAGGCAGCAAATGAAGGAAACAGTGAGACTGTAAATGGTGCTACAAAAGAAGAACTGTTCTTAGGCTCCAAGATTATGCTTCATTCCCCTTGCAGGAAAGATCTGCAGCAAAAGAGGATGAAGAAGTTGGCTTTCTGGATATGAAACTACACCAATATTAGTCAGTGATGAAGGATATCACACTTTACTGTTCTGCATCACCAGACTTCATAGGCTCAGGATTATTAAGCACTACAAGAACTTTAAGTTACAGCATCTGTAAGAACTTGCTGCAATATATTGACTTAATTTGGAAACTGTTTACTTAAGTCCACACACTCAATTACTAGATGATTCAGAAGAGCATCGCATAGCTAAAAGTTTAGACTGAAGCCTGAAAAGAAAAACAAGCAGTGGATATAGGAATGTTCTTCTGTTACAAGTGCTGTTTAATTTGACATTGATCACTATTTTATTTAAATCTTTCTTTTTTTCACAGGTTCAGCTAGTTATAATGCATTTTTCTTAGCAAAATTGCAAAGAATACACTTAGACACTGTATTCCTACCTTCCTACTCTTTGTGCAATATTCCCTTTATCAGCTTCTTCCCTTCTGAAGCAAGCCAGCTTATTTTGCTGAATCAGAATAAAAAGTTTATAGAAGCCTGTGGTAAACAGTGTGCCAATACTTGAAAAAATGCAGTGTTAAGAGTCTAGTATCTGGAGAGATCCTTTTTTGCATAGCTTGCTTCTAGACCTTTAAAAAGCTTTGGTGGGTACATCAAATAATATTTAAGATGTAAAGAAGCCAATAACACCATCCACTTGGAGTTATATCAACATTTAAAAAGCCATCCTATAAGACATAAGGAAAGGAATTGACCTCTGGAGCTTGCCTGATTCAATGCTGCTAACATGTCCACTTTCTTCTGATGTTGAGCTCCCCGGGATTTAAATCTCTTTAAAATAAGGTTTCCAGATTTGGCACTGCCTGGTTTTGGTTGCATCTGAGAAAACTGACACGTATACAGTCAAATAGGCAATAATATGAAATAATTTGAATGAACTACTGCTTGAATGTAATTCTCAGCTAGCATGTGACTCTTGAATGCATTTGGAATTTAGATTCTTGTCTGTGTTTTTTGATCTCATCACAAGTTTTGAAGTCACTAGAGAGGAAGTCAGGTAAATCTTGAGCTTTCCATTGTTCTACAGTCCTGAACTTGACTGCTATTTTCTTATAGACTTTCAAAACTTCTTACAAACTGAAAAAATGAAGACGAAAACGGGTTGGCTACATTGGTGACTGGACACAAATAGAGATCCGTGTTGTTTTGTCTTCTAAAAAGGATCTATACTGTGATACAGCCCTAAATATTCCCCTCCCTCCCCCCCAAGGTAATTGAACAGAAAATAATAAAAAGATCTAACAAGGCTCAGAATATTTGCAATCCTGCTTCACAGGATGCACTGTCTAATTGCTCTGGAATATCTCCAGATCCAAAGAATTCAGACAGCAACTTCTCACAGATGGCACATAAAGGAAATCAGAGAAGATACTTGGATTAACTTCCTCTCCTATCCCGCTCTGTTTCCACAGCACAATGGTGGGTCATTCCTCTGAAAACACCACACCCATGCCAACATCACCCCCCAAATTTCAACCTCCAATGCAGTAAGTGTAATCAAAATTAAGAATAGCATTTCATCTGTGTAAAAAGAGAGGAGCACACACAATACAGTATTTTTATCTGCCCAAATACTGGGCAGCTGGGATTCTTTTTGTGAAAGCCGCATGTTGGCATCCTCTACCTATTGAAACAATGACATTTAGGCTTGTCAGGAGTCCACAAGCATTTTCTAGTCTCAGGTAGAATTCATTTTCCTAGTGTCTGACTTCTCTAGGATGCCTAGAGAAGGTGTTTTATATGAAATCTAAAGTTCAAGTCCATATTTTAGTTCATTCCTTAATGGAAGAGAGTCATTGAAAGAAATTCTTTAATGTTATAAAGAGAATGGACATTAAAAATGGTTTTAAGAGAGAAGAAATTAATCAGGCAGATTTTAGAGATAAATTTAGTGGTTAGTTAAACTCTTTTTAAATAAGATTATCTATTTGTGCTACAGAATAGATGTTTCTTAAAATTGGAAGGCATGCTTTTAACCCAGTACTGAACATTTAGCACTCACATTTTCTGCCTGCCTCCATTCATGTGCTGAACTAGTTACTGTACAACATAGCACAGTTTGACTCCCGAGTCTCAGTTTATAGTTCAGTGTTTCCGGTGGGTTTTTTTCTGCTGGTCTGTATTCAAGCTTTTGACTTGGTCTTCATCTTCTTTAAATTAAGAAGAATAGTAACAAATGAATGTGATGCATTTCAAGGTCGTTTAGTTGAATCTTCTAGACATAATGAGGATTTTTATAAAAAATTAGATAGATTTGGGAGAATGGCAAAAGTGATAGAAGAGTTTAGTCCCTGAACTCTTGTATACTGAAGTTGTGATCTGCAGTCCAGAAAATTAGTATGAATACTCCACTTGACTTTTTGGAAGTTTCATCAAGAGTTTAAGCCAGTCACCCATAAATAGATAGCAACAGAAAGGAAAGACAGATTTCCCTGCCTTTTGTATACAGGTTATGAAAAACTCATCTTGAATTTTTATCCAAGGACATTTAGGCTAGACATGTCTGTCAGTCATTACAGTCTAAAAGATTAATTTAACACTGATGGCTTACAATCTGTTTTCCTCCCTCCATTTTTGAGAGATTTGATATTCCATTGACTGGCTTTTAGTAACCGCTATAAGCCAATTAATCTCTTTATCTCCATTACTATAAAAGGGTCTTTTCTACTAGGCAAGCTTTTCTATCACATTAATAGGTTCTCATTTTCTTTTGAAAGATCCTCCTAAACAGTCAGTTCTTAAATTGCTTAGATACAGTGGATTTTTGCAACTGAGTAATTTTGGTCATCTTTGAGAAATCTGTAGCATACAGAAATAGTGTTTGTTTAATAATGCAGCTGTACATGAATTACTGCTGTTCATTGTTTAACAGTATAATGCAATATTTTTGCTGAAACAATGAAGAAAACTGAAATGTTAAACTCATAGAATGAGAGACACAGAAAAATGAGGAATGAAGTACTGATTTGTGTTTAAGAAAGAATTATTAGAACAATTTCATGTCTAGAGGCTTGAAAGAGTAGTGAATTTGGGAATATGCTATAACTGAATCTTGGGTCAAAACTGGAAGCAAACTTCTTATGAATTTCTGCATTTCTACATAATTATATCCACTGTGCTGCCCACAACTTGTTTACTGCTGCTCCTGTAATTGTATTTTATCTTTTGCAAGAAGGGAATGTTGTCTTATATAATTTGTGACTATTTCTATTATGCTTGGATTTCACAGTCTTTACATTTTGGTTTGTTTGGTTTGGTTTTTTGAGTAGTCTAATGGATTACAGTGAATCAAGTGCACACATCTAATTAACATTGAAGTATTTATATAATTTTACATATAGGCATGTTTTCAAGAAACTTCAGTCAAGACATGTAATGTTAGTGCCTATAATTATGAGGTTGCAATATTTGCACGGGAAGTTCGGTATTTTTTCACTCATACTTACTTCACAAAAGGCTCTGGATACTCAAATAATAATGTCACGATTTGTCTTGATAGTATTTTGCTGCTGAGAATGTGCTACGATGCCTTTAGAAAGGATTTTGCTTTCTGGAGATCTAGCAATGTTAATGGAAAGTTAACATTGTCCAGAAAACACTTGGATAGATTTCATTAAATAAAGTTGTGGGAAGGCAGAATTAGCCAGCTGTGTTAAAAGTATGGGTTGGGAAATAAACACAAATGTGCGTGTTGAGACAGAATAAGCTCAAGATGCAAAGTTCTGCTCTGAGATAGCATTGAATTTAGCAGAAATTTACTCTTTTAAGCTCATCTCCCTTTTCAAATGACACATGGTCTGTCTGCATTCAAGACACATCCTCAAAGCAAAGTCTCTCTTTTATCTAGAGGCCACACAAGTTGAGAAAGATCATTAAAAATTATTCTGGCTGGCTTTCAAAATATACATTCATGTTTTATAGCTGGCATCACCTCCACAAGCTTTAGCTGCTCTAGTGATTACTCTGTGGATTTTCTCTATTTAAAAAAGTTTGGAAATGCACTTCTGATACCATTCCTGTCAATGGTAATATTCTGCAAATGTAATTCTTTCTACTGAGAGAGAAAACAGGAAAAACTTGTCAGTATTTGTGGTTTATTTCCAGCTCCTACACTAAGGTAGGCTGGAGCCACAGGTCCTTTTCCTTTCCTCAAAACAAACTCTCCTCTATTGAGTTACTCAGCTGGTAGCTGTGGCCATTTCCCAGCCAGGCTGAATTCACACAGTGGAGAAAGAAAGTGTGTGATGGGGGAATTTGCACACAGAGACTTTTGTTTTGCACAGCAAGCTGTCTCAGGCTCAGAGGCTGGATCTAGGTGTAGTCTTTTCACTGAGCAAAGCAAGTCTTTCCTCTGCCAGCTCCATTTACTAATGGCTTCCTCACTGGGTCTTTCAGACAACAGGCGATGCAAAAAAGGAGCAAAT
Source organism: Peucedramus taeniatus (assembly GCA_013400575.1). Lineage (NCBI taxonomy): Eukaryota > Metazoa > Chordata > Aves > Passeriformes > Fringillidae > Peucedramus > Peucedramus taeniatus. The sequence goes on along the minus strand of WBNO01016298.1, from coordinate 3,087 downwards.
TCCATTGCGTCCACTGTCCTGCTGAGGGGCAGAAAGAGAGAAAATTTCTGTGTTTGGGTCCCTTGATAAATACAGGTTTCCAAGGATGGAGAAATGCCCACTAGTAAACAAGTATAGCCTGTGGCTATTTCACCACTCTAGAAATCTGGACTATAAACTTATGGGAAGTTATCAAATGAGGAATTTTTACTTGAAGAAGACTCACATTTCCCAAAGAATCTTTCACATACCCATTATGTGATGTTTATAGAGGAAATTCTTTCTTCATTCCATATGTTATCTGTAGAGGTCCTGTATAGATATGCAGGAATGTATGAATTTTTTTAGTAATGAATGAACTTTTTGCTCTGGTACAACACTGTATTTCCAAAGTGGTCAATTTGCATGCTTTATAGGAACATGTAGAGATAATGTAAATATATATTTGCATTTAATATGCCCATGAATTGTTTGTTAACTGGAAATAAGCTTTTTTTCTTATTCAACTTAAACATTGCTGAATATGGACTTGAGGCCAAAGAAGTCAATAGAAGTAATGCCATGGACTAAAATAGGCCTTGAATTAGGCCTTGTCTTTTTATAATTAGATTTCTTCATAGAAAGTTCTTTATTTGGTACAGTGTGTTCCTTTCATAGAGCGAGGAAAAGTGAAATTTTATTTAGTAGCAGTTATTTAAAAATCACAAGACATGATGTGTAATTGAAAAAGGAAGTGGGAAATATGGTATGACAGGCAAACAAATGAATGATAAACTGAATAGATAACTTTACTTTGGTATAAAGAGAAAGAAATTTTTTTCATCCAGGGATGAGAAGTAGTGTAACTATTTATACATTTCTAGGAGCTAAAAGGCAAGATTTTTAAAAAAAAATTATTTGCTTATAGTGGCCAAGGATGCAGTGAAAGTAATTTTCCCTAGGGTGAAAAAATTATCATCTACTAAGTAGTTGTAATCCAAAGATTCAAAAACTATTGCTGTAGTTAAAAAGTCGTGTCAGAAAAACTCAGTTTTATCTGTATCTCCTCTAACACATGAAACCATGTTGAAGGTTGTATAAATTAATGAGATTCTAAGAAATAATTGTCTTGGATTTCTTTAAGAGATCTCCTTATAGAATGAGCCTTTATGGTACATGCTTACAAACCTTTATCTGTAGACCTGCATGCTAGAATCTTCTTAAGGAAATAAATAGATTAAGCTTGATATGCCCATGTAAATATTACCATAGAACTTGGGATTGAAAAAAATTAAAAAAATATTGTGTCACTTGCAATAAAGTAATTTACATGAAGAGGAGATTTTCCAATGTCCCCTAAAGATAGCAAAAATCTGGAGTTGTCCTGTGGAAAGTTTATTATATAACTGCCAACAATTCATTTTAGTTCAGATGTTTTATTTCTCATTAGCTTTGTTTGGATGCCATAGCAAGGCTGTGTTTAAGCCATGGTTCTAGTCAAAGCCTAGAACTTAGGGCGGATTCGGGCAATGTGTCTGAAGCATTTAAAGGTTTCTTGCCCTACCTAGGTACTTAGAACACATGTCCAGCCTATCAGTGATGAGCAGTGTTTCATTTAAACACAAGGAAAGCAGATATCAGCTCTTCCATAGTATAACTCGGCTGACAATTTTGTTGCTGGGTGGAAGAAACCTCCCTGATGGCATGTTGCATACTTACTGTTGCAGAGTTGTCTGAAGTTTCTAACCCATAAACACATCCTGCTAAAGGTAGGATGTTGCTCTCCGTGGATGATTAAAGTAATTCAGGATGGTAATTCATATGTTTCTTGGATAAAAGCATAATGTGACCTGAGAAGAACTAAAGAATCCCTATTTTTCTGACAGGAGCTTCTCCTTTCAGTTAACTGCATGCCCAAGAAATTTGACAAGATTGTGCTACCAACTTCTTTATGAATCTGCATGCCATAAGAGATAGTGTAATAGTGGGTAATAAGTACATCAATCTGAATCTGATATCATGTAGAGATAGGGTCACCCTTGGTTGCTACAGTTGGGTGATTACCCATCCGTTCACTGATTTGAAGAGGACTGAGGTTTTGTTATTGCTTTCCGTAGGAAAGAGAGAACCCAGGATCTGCAGCTGCCTAGGGCTGTTTGATAAATTGCTAAAAGTTTGTTTGGTTACTAAGTACTTGAACCTGATCATCCTGCTCTAGATTCTAGATGCAGTCAGCTTTGCTGGGACTTCTGGTATAAAAATACAGGAAGTTAAAAGATGGCTCCTCTTACATAGCACTTCAGAGCACACTGTATGAAATTTACTAAATGAGGGGTGCACATGCTGAGTTTGTTTATAAAAGTATCTCACTGGGAAACAGCTTTCTGTGAATCTTCTTCCTGTGACCTCTAATGGCTGTGTGAAAATCCTGTGAACAGGAGCATGAAGACTGTTGTCTGAACAAAGGGGAGGGGGGAGTAAAGGTGAAGGAGAAAACTTGGTACTTGTGGGTAAGAGGGAACATGTCTGGAGAAGTAATGAAACAAAAGCTGGCAGCAACAAAGCCAAGCCATTTTTTGTTGGCTAAGAGTGAAGCTACCAAAAGAATAAGTTCTCATAAGTACACACTGCAAAGTAGTAGGATTAAAAGAATGATGATAATGATCAGGTCATGTGGCACTTCAATGTTGATGAGTTTCTCTGTTTATCCACTCTTCATTTTGGTTTAAATTCACAGATAATCCTAATACTTTTGATCTTGTTTAAAATGTAGAACAAGTGTGCAATACTAAACCTCCTCTCCTTCCTGTTTTAAAAGGACCCAAGGACAGTCACAGAGACAAAACAAGGCCTGGCAAAAGGTCTTGCCTCCACTGCCTCCACATTGCTTAGCAGGTAGACTGGCTGGCATCTCTAAAAATCTGTAGCCTGTCCAAAGTTGCCTGATGTCAACTCAGGCGTGGGCAACACTTTTAAATGTAATGCAAAAAATTGTCTTTGAGACCTGTAAACTAGAAGAAAGAGAAATTAACAGCCAGACTGGCAAAGGAAAAAATAACATGCACCATATATTCTTGTCATTACACAATAAATTAGAAAGCATGTTATAGTTATTGGCACAAACACTGA
>WBNO01016297.1:7703-36862 GCA_013400575.1 Peucedramus taeniatus | reverse complement strand
GACATTCAGAAAAATAATTTTAAATTGCTAATTTACAGTAGCAAACTTTCCTACTGTATTGCAGAACTCTTGCTCTGCTTTTCACAAGTGAATTACAGAGAAACATCTTAGTTCCTAGAAATATAATAAACTGTTTAATAAACAACTAACAATGTTGCTATAGTATACCAAAACTTAAAAAACTAGTGTGGCACTGTTTAAAAATATAAACAATGTCAATTAATATGATGTTTAGTCTGAGCCACAGCTGTTTAGGGATTTTTCCAAAGCATGATTTTGCTACCATCAGCAAAATGGCCCAAACAAATCACCACTGTTTTTATTCTGACTCATGTAGCAAATTTGCTACAAATACAATTAATATTATCTACATTTAGGTGTTGCATATATAACAAAAAACACACTGGATATCATCTTAATGTATTGCAAGCATTAGAACAATAAATAACAGAATTACGGTACTGTGATTTTATTTTCATCCACCTACAATACAATTTGTTTGGTTCAATTCTTGAAATCAGATCCCCATAGGTAAAAGCTCCCATCTGTGAGAAGACTGAAAAGCATTATGCCCAAGCAAATGTTTGGTGCCTTAAGTTGTGAAGACAGTGTAAAAAAAGATTTGATCTTCAAGTAAATTGACAAACACTGTTGACAGGAGTTCTACCACTAACTTCATAGTGCACAAGACCCTGACAAATAAAAGAAAATGTAGTAATTGTAACTCGTGCAACCTGTTTTTAGCACTCCTATTTCTATCACAATTGAAGCAGCATAATTTCTTAGATGTCAGCTATGAAATGTTGCAAATAAAAGAATAACTGGTGTGGGAACATTTAGTAAGAGTAACAGTGGCTGATCTTCATCAGTGTGCAACAAGCCCAGTAAGGAGACGTGAACAAGGAAGAGAGGAAAGATAAGCTTTGCTGTGATTTTGGTACAGATCCACAATAATATCTTTCCCTGCCTTTCTGTAACTTTCTGAATTACCTCTAAGAAACCAAGGTAGAAGTCCTCAAAGATACTTAAGTGCCTAACCCCCTTTTTCCATGGGAAAACACAAGCTCTTTCATGGGATTGTCTTTGCTGAAGGACCACAGTATACGTGGTGGCTAAAGCAGCAGGATGGGGAAACCCAGTGTGTGCCTCAAGGACATTTAATCTTGAGGAAAAAATAATCTGTGGTGCAAGTTTCACGTTGCAGGCAGCAAAACAGCAAGAGTAACATGAACCAATGAAAAGTGAATTTTGTGAGGAGCAAGGACAGTGTGGCAGTGACCTGGCTCTGGCTGGTGTTGGTGCCCAATCATCAAGTGTGCTGCTTCTCCTGTCATAGGCATCCATCCTGATGAATGGATCCCGAATCATGGCCTATTTTTGAACATCTGGAAGGGAGGATGAAGTCCATGAAATGGGAAAATAATATCTGTCTGTGAAAGGATGGAAGATAGTAGTTAATGTGAATGTATTTATCTTTTTGTTGGTTATCAAGAGGATTTAAGGATGTAGTTATGTTGCATGTGTATGTTCTGCATGCTTCCACACCCAATATACACTACAATCACTACAGTCAAAATGTAGTAGCTAAATAGCAGTAAAGTCCCTAAATACCTTGAAAGAATTGTGTGCATCCCTATTCCTTTAATTTCCAGTTACCAAATATGAAGAAAAACATTCACAGAAGTTGTAAGAAGACAACATTTCAGTTAAGACTTGATAGAGTCTGACATTGTTCAATTACAAATACATAGCTAATACTGATTTTTTTTTCAAAATCTACTTTTAAAATTCATACTCCATATTTTCAAATTAAATTGAATTGGTTATGTTCTGGGAAATTTTATCCAATAACAATCTTGCAAATGTGATATGAAGGCATAAATGCAAAAAATACACTTACTGCCAAGATGTCATTTTTCCTAACATATTTCTCTGATCTTAACCATATGCTGAAAGGGGAAGATTTTTCAAAGTGATATGCAAGAGGGGACTTGGCATTAAAAAGCTTTTCAAGGTATTATGAATTCAAATTAAGATCTCTGTTTGAATATGCATAAGGGCTCTTGTGCAGAGGGAGTATCACTGATATCATGATGAGGGATGATTATGAAAGTAACATTTTGGGGGTTTAGTTTTTGTTTTTCTTTTTGTGGGCATACATTGTTTCTATTTATGTTCATAGATACTTGCACTTTTTTATCTCTCTACTTTTTTTTTCTTTTCCAATGTTATGATTAAATGCTCATTAAAAAGAAAAGAAGTGAAATGTGTACAAGTTCAAATAATCTCCAGTGAAATCTGACTTCATAAAATTTTACCTTTTTTTTTTCTTCCTGGTTTGCTGTTCACTGTTCATTTTTCATAATAAATTTTGAAAATATATTTCTCTAGTTATGTCTTATTTAATTTTCTGCTTTTTCTTGTAGCTTTCAGTGATATTCACAATAATGTTACATAAATATTGAACAGTAAATTTCAGTAAAATGGATGATCAAAGACAGGCAATGTCATCAGTGATTTATACGACATGCAAATTTGTGGATTTCATTGAGAATTCAATGAGATTGCATGGTAGATCAAGCTTTAATCTGGTACACAATGTATCACATCATCTTATCTATCTAGATATTTATAGCAAACTAAACAGTTAAATTTTCTGCACATCCTATGCTGCCTTCACAAAAAGCCTCCCAGCTTCGATTCAGTTTCTTATTCTGTTTCTTCATTGGCTGTGCTACAATCAGCAGAATAGAAACTATACAGGCTGAAGGGAAAAGCACCTTAAAAAGTTAAACTCAGTTTTAAAGTCTGTAGTATTATAGTCTGATTACAAAACTTGCTAATGAGCAAAGTAATAGATTACATAGGCACAGAAATATCTTTAGGAAGCCCTATATGCTTCCTAAAGATGGAATGCCAGTTCCCTCTGCTTCCTCCTTTGCACAAACAATTACTGCTTTTGTTTCCTGCCCCCTTTTCCTGGAGAGTCTGTATATGTCTGCCACAGAACTCCAGCAGTGTCAACTGTTTTGCTGTGGCTCTGTGATTTTAATAACGTCATTGATCTCTGATCGCACGTGAAGTTCCAATTCTTGGGCTTCCCGTGCCACATTTGCTTGTGTACAGATACTTGAGAGCTGTTTCTGGTCACCCCACTTCATCAAAAACAGTGCAAGAAAATCCCTCATCAGTCTGTCCTGTGTGCACTCTGCCAGATCCTCTGTTCCTCAATAAACCTTCAAGCTTTGGCAACCAACCACAAAAACCCAGCGGACCTGGGTCAAAGACCTTCTCATTAGGTAGCAAAATCTTGCTCTGCTAAATAAAAACTCTTCAATTTAGTCTCAATAATGTAATGTTTAGAGTCAGAGACTAAAAGATGAATCTGTACATAATGTTTAGAGTCAGAGACAAAAGATGAATCTGTATAGAGATCAGTGTCTGTAGTATAATGTATATTATATTAATTTTAAGTAATATTCTGATACATTCTAGGAACTCCAAAATGTAAATCCAGATAGGTATATAAATATATAATATCTGAGTAACTGTTGACTTTTTCTACAAATGTTGACTCTTTCTACAAATCTATAGCAATGAAAAAATTTCAGCCTTTCCTTATCATTTATGCACAAAGAATAACCTTAGAGACTTCAGAAACTGAAATATGAAGATTGCAAAACATTCATCTACTGAAAATCATTCAGGACAGCCTTGCAGAAGATTTTTATCTGTGACTTATGTAAAGTTCACCCAGCTTTTGAGTAGAGGGACATAAAACAATTCTTGAGGACAAATGGAAGTCTTATTTTCTGTATTGATTTGTAAAACTCACAGATTTTAAATTCCAAATAAACCCAGTGATGACTATAAATTGACATGATTCACATCCTCAAATCTCTCACTTTGCACTTTTGTGCTGCATACCAGTAAAATTTATACAGATTCGACAGCCACAATAAATTTTAAAAATCAAATAATGCATCTGTAGCTAAAGAGATGAGGAGCTTAACTGGTGCCTGAACATAGGTTAAACGGAATAAATTGCCTTCCCACCTACCACCGCTGAGATAGAACCACAGAAACTGCCTATGCCAGGGGAAAACACTACGATACCCACACAGCCTGCGCCCGCCTGGAGGCCTGGGTTGGGCCTCACAGGGTGACCCGTGAGGAAGGGGCTGGCACTGCCCGGGCTGGCACTGCCCGACCGGCGCCGCGGCCTGGCCGAGCTCAGGGCAGCGGGCACCGAGGGCACCAAGGGCGGCACGGGAGGCTCAGCGGGGCACCGAGGGCAACAAGGGCAGCCGGGGAGGCACAGCGGGGCACCGAGGGCAACAAGGGCAGCCGGGGAGGATCAGGGGGGCACCAAGGGCGGCAGGGGAGGCTCAGGGGGGCATGAAGGGCAGCAAGGGCAGCCGGGGAGGATCAGGAGGGCACCAAGGGCGGCAGGGGAGGCACAGCGGGGCACGAAAGGTGGCAGGGGAGGCTCAGGGGCGTACGAAGGGCACCGAGGACAGCAGAGAAGGCACAGGGGGGCCGGGCAGGCACAAAGGGCAGCAGGGGAGAACACGATTCGGTGAGGACACAACGAAGGACGAGGGACAGAGGGGAGCCGTGGGCACTGTCCCCTCGCTGCCGGTCGATGGAGGATGAAGGTGATGGGAGGCAGGAGCCAGGGGAAGGGAGAGATGGAGCCCAGGTGAAAGCAGAGGAAATCCCTGTTCTCTAAGTGCTCTAAGATTTTGCCTTTTTTTTTTTTTTTTTTTTTTTTTTTTTTTGGCAAATCCTGAATCAGTAACTAAACTTTTATGTTACCTGGCAATAAATTAAAGTTCAGTGATATCCTCAGAATTGCCCTTTTTTTTTCCAAGGGAATGTCATGTTGTGGGTGTTATTTAGGTGAGTTAGACTCTCCTGTACTCATAAGAAAAGTAACTATTTTCTAGTAAATGGTGCACAGACAGAGGTGTCGTTGTTCATTCTTTAAAGAAGAAAGGAAAAAAGGAAACATTTAAACACAAGTAAAATCTTGGCACATAAAGCCAATACTTTGTCTTTTATACAAAATGAAAACACAAAAACCAAACCAAACCAAACAAAACAAACAACAAAAAAAAAACCTAAAAGAAGCAGCTTCCTGAACTCTTACCTATATATTTGGTTAAAAATGTACATAGAATTTTAATTTTCTGTTTTAGTAGGCCAGAACTTGAAATTGATGGATTAAATCACATGATTTTTTAAACAAAAATATCTAGTCTACATATCAGTCAACCATGTCTTTACTGCTGCCTTCCAACAAAAAAACAAATTACATTTTTTTCTCTCATAGAAGTGAACTTTGGGAAATGATTAGTACTTTTATCGCTTACAAACCAAGATAATTTAAATTAAAATATTTGGACAGGCTTTGTATGAATATAAGCACAACAGAAAAATATATAAAGATTTCTTGATGATCAAACTGTTTCCTATTGCTTTTTGAACCAATAAAGCTTAGAAGCTCTGCAGCATTAAGATACTCACTTAGATTTCATGGTTCTCAAGCCTGATATTTACTGTTTGAGTTGCTGAGGGGCAGAAGGCATAAGAGTAAATTAAAAATGGAATACAGAGGAAAGCAGAAATAACTTTAATTGATTGCTTCAACAAAGAAAAGGAAAAAAAAAAACCTAGAAGTAAATACAACAATTCATCAACTTGAAATTCAACTATTTTTTCTTTCTCATTATTTTTAATATCTACAAGGAAAAACAGTTTTTACTATGATTTATAAATGTAATTTTGTCTTTAAAATTTGTCTTTAAATCAAGGATGAAAAATGTGAAAGATGATAACATAATACTTGAGATTTTAGAAATTACTAGGGATCTCATGGATTCTGTTGTTTTTTTTTTATTTCTCAAAACTACATCAAAGTATGAACTTAGCAGTGGCTGATTTTTACACCTGGTTTTGTAGTTTTGCCTCTGAACCAAAAGAAATTATAATTAAATTATTGTAATTTAAAAGCAAATATTTATGGAAATGCACTAAATAATGGCAATCTTGTGTTTTAACCCAGCTGCCAACAAAGCACCACAAATCCACTCTCTCCAAATTAGTAACTAAGTATTTGAAGTGGCACTTGTTTTATTTATCTGTTGATATTTTACTGTATAAAAGAAGTTTGTTTCTGTTCTGTGAAAATCACGTGGTGATAGAATCAGGAAGAATGTTGAATCCTAACCAGAGTACCCAGTGTCATCTGACAGTGCCAGCAGAGAGGAAGAGTTACCACTTCTTTTGGGATCAGTTTACAGCTCTTAGTTTGAAGGACCTTCTCAGGAGAAGAGTGTAGCAGGCAGAATGTGAAAGTCACCAAGGGAAAAGCTTGCACAAATGAAGATTGTACTGGGTTTGTGTGGCAAGGTTTTGGTGTCGGGGTGGCCTCTGTAGACATCAGGGGCTGTCCCCATGGAAAGAGATCCAGGATGCTCTAAGATGGAGCTCCACCACTGACTAAAGCTGAGGCAATAAGCAATATTGGTGATGCCTCTGTGGGAACATATTTAAGAAGAGGGAAAAATGCAGCAGAAAGAGGGAGAGAGAGAGACAGAGAGGGAGATGTAAGAAAAATGAGAGATGCGAACCTGAAGACACCAAGTCCAGTGAAGAAGAAAAAGGTACTATAGGCTACAAGTGCAAAAGTTCCCGTGTAGCTGGTGAAGAAGACCATGGTGATGCAGGCTATGTCCTGGGGGCTTATGTTTGCCTGGAGAGGCTGTGGAACTTATAGGCTTGGAAATTTTCAAAAGCTTAGGAGCTGCATAAGACCCAGAGAAAATATGACTGCCTTTAAAGTCAGACTTGAGAGGTCTCTTAGCATTGATAACCTCTTGTGGTCCCCAAATAAGTTCTCCTATCATTCAATATAGTTCTCCTCTGATAGTTTAGAGATAGAAAAGAAAAATAACATCCCAGCAAATTGAAAAACTTAAACAGTGAAGAACTTGTATTGTTTGAATTCATTTAATATTTTTTAAATTTTCCTGCACATAATCTACTAGAACACCTAGAACAAGATCAGGGGAAAAAAGAATACTTCCTCTGTTTTATTTTCTACTGAGTTGACCCAATTAAAAGTTGTATTTTTTTAATTCTATTTTTTTTCCTCAGAACAGGTGCACTGTTTTAAGTTTTGAACCATTCAATGGAGAATGGATTTCAACACATACATGTTCAGTTATTTTTATCTTAGCTTTAAAAATGCTGGAATGAGACCACTTCAGTGTCTAAACCATCAAGCAAGATTTCATACTAATTTTCTGTATTACATTCAGTATAGGACTTCAGAGGCATAAGAGGCTACCATAACTTTCATTGTCTAGTCCTTTGAACCTTCTGGCTTAATGACAACTGGATTACAAGGAGCATGGAGCTTAAAATAATTTACTTTTATGAACTGAAGTAAATGCAAATGTTCATCAAAATTTCTTCCTAAAATGTGCAATTCCATATGCTCATTTTTGTAAAACCTCTAAACAACAGGCCGTATTCTTACCAAGCAATGTGCAAAACAAGAAGCACAATTTCTGTGGCATATTTGTGATCTCTTTACTTCTGTAATGTTACATTTCTACAAGAATTTGTGTTTTATTGCATCTCAAAATGCCTAAATGATGATAAAATGTTTTCAAGATTTCAGTCAAGATTTCTGTTGTTGCTTAATGATGCAGACTCTAGAATTCAGCACTCCTGAATGTGAACTGTGACTACTGCTTCACCAGAAGAGAGAGCAGGACTTAACCTCTTCTGGATACATTTTCTCAGCCAATTTATGACTGCTTTGGCAGCTCTCTTACCTTATTTGCCAAAATTTATCAAACTTAAATTAAGTCTGCCTGCATTTGAAAAGTTCACAGAGACATTCAAATTTGGAAAACTAAAATCAGAACTGGAAGGAAAAGATTTTTACACCACAGCAGCAGTTAGAAATAGGAGTTTCAGTGTTCTGCTTGAGTGATGAACAAAGTTTTTCAAGTAGAAGTTGAATATATCTTCTTCATTTTAGCCAGTAACACTCTCATAGACAAACTGATAAAGTATGGGGTAGATGATGAATCTGTGATGTGTGTTGAAAACTGACTGAAGAGCTGGGAGGTGAAAAGCATGAAGGGTGGTGAAATGCAACAAGCAGCATAAAGTCCAGACAGAGACCAGTTCCCTCACACCTGGAGTACTGAATCCAGTGATGGCTGCACAGCATGAGAGACATGGACAGAGAGAGTCCCACAAAGAGTCACAAATTATTCAGGGACTGGAGCTGCAGACACACCAGGGAATCTGAGAGTGCATGTTCAGCCTGGAGTAAAGAAGGTTCAAGGGGAATCATCAGTGCTTATAAATACTTCACAGCAAAGTAAAAGAAGATGGAGACAGACTCTTCTCAATGGTACCAAGAGAAATAACGAGAAAATTTGGCATAAATTGAAATAGAAGTAATATGGTTCAAACATATTTTTTTTCCCACTGTAGGTTGATTTGACATTTAAACAGGTTGTTCAGGTAGGCTGTAGGGTCTCTATCTTGCAGATACTCAAAACTCAACTGGACATGGCTCTGATCACCCCACTCCAGGTGGCCTTGCTCTCAGTGGGGAGATTTTAACTAGATTATATTCAGAGGTGCTTTCCAGCCTCAGATACTGTCTGTGTGATTCTGGGAATATTGTGCCCTCTATTAGGTCAAGAACTGAGTACAGTGCAGTCTGTGGAAAGCCATGGAAATCAGGATACTGTAAACACAAATTGAGTGTCGTGAGTCTTGACATTAGTCACAGATCAACAACTGTCAGATCAATACCAGAAAATACTGGAAAGGTGCATGTGGGTGGTTGTGGACTGATCTGGTTTCCTACAAAGACCCTTGACTGAAGAGATATGCAGGAAACGTTTTAATTCATCCATATGAAATCAAGTAGAAGAAAAATGTCCAGAGTGGAATTGCTGTGTTTTGAAGCCTAGCCACTGCATGAACACCAGCACTGAGAGTGGCTGGAAAGAGCATTGACTTCTGTGTATGTAGCCAACATCTACTCTGGAGTGGTGATCTGAGGGAGGTAAAAGCTGTATCCTGACACATCTAATTCCTCTGGTCTTCTGTTTAAAAGATTGAGCTCTGGCAAGTACATTTTTTTTGGTATTTCTTTCCCCCAATGACAAATTTCACAATGAATATATACACATACAGATACACATACACATACACTTACACATAGACCTTTGTTTGATATCTATTTTTTTTGTCCCTTCAAGATTAATCAAAAAAGTTATACAGAACAGCTCTTTTAAAAAGCCTTGGCTTTAGAGCCATTGAGGCCTACAATATACATCCTTCTTATTTCATACATTGAGTCAACAGGTAGTCATGGCATCTTTGGAGCCGTTCTGGTTTATGATAGAAATCCAAAGCACAAAAAATGTGTACCTAAAGTCATTATAAATTTTTTCCTGGAAAATCACAATGCATTTCTAGTAGTCAAAATTTCAGGTTGGTGCCCATTTTACTAGTTCAGATTTAAAAAAATGATTGGAATCATAGTCCAAATGTTCATCTTTTATTTTCATTAGCTTCCTCTCAGCTATTGAAAACTTCAAAGATTCAATTGCCGAACGTAAAATATATGCAAAAACTTGTAATAATGACCTTGTGAAAAAAGCCATGATTGCAGAACTGAGCTAATCATAAATAAAAAAAAAAAAACGTACATCTTAGTGCTGTTGTCAAACAAGGATGCTGCAATATGCTTGTTGATTTTAAGAGTCACAGCACTCTGTATAACTACAGCTGTTACAGACACTTCCCAAAATTAAACAGACCTGAGTTGAAGAGCAGGTATTTAGAGAGGCAACACAATCAAAACTCTGAGGTCCCTGATGACAGACTTTGTAGCAGACCACCTTGCTGAAATCAGAATTCTGAATTCTGAAAAAAAATTCTCTTTATTGCCATATGCATCCTTTATTCCCCAATTAACCCTCTAGCAGGATATAGAATCAAGTATTTTTTTCAGCTGGAAGGGACCTTAATAATCATCTAGTTGCAACCCCCTCCTCACTGGATGGGACACCTTCAAAATACAAGACATTGAAGTATTTTGTTTTATAGATTCTTGTGAAGTACGCTCTATCTTATTAAGTTTAAAACTTTGCCAGGGTTTAAAAAAAGCTGAATACATATGGTTGCTATCAAACTGCTCTCCTGATAAAGGCAATTAAAATCAGTATCCTGCTATTATTTGTGATAAATATTTATTGGTAGCATGTAGAAAAGGAAATATTACATTACAACGGAATTGTGCTATCAAAGTGCCTAGACAAAATAAATATCAATAGGAAATCAGTATGAACATCTTATCTCAATATAACCAACTTCATACTCTGACTCTGATAAATGGATGTGGACACATTTATATGAATTGAGTTGTAACACTTCTCATCCAATACTTGGTAGTTCACATTGCTTATGAAGATGGTGTGATGCTATGTATACTGATGGATAGGTTTGCAATTCCATCTGGACCAATGGCGTTACACAGGACTTACTTAAGCAATATTTTTACTCAGTAAAGGAAGTTATTTAGAGATACACCAGGAAAAAAACTGAGTTCAGCAGACTAAATTTCTATCAAAAGAATTTTGAAACATTAATTCTAAATTGGGTTGGCTTTTAATGTCATGCTGACACAATGCAAATACCGTTTATGTGTCTGGGCATCTTCAGTGAAGTAACAGCAAAAAAAATCAATAAGAAAACACAAATTGGCTGAGGAAGTTCATACAATTTATTGGTTGCAAAACTATTTGCATCAAGTGACTATTCTCAAAGCAAACAATGTAATAATACAGTAATAAAATGCATAACACGCTATTTTCGTAATGATGACAGTGTAACAGTTAGAATCAAAGAAAAACACATTCCTTACATTATAGCATAGACTACCTGAAAGTTAAATAATTCAACAACAGCATAAATTATTGTCATATAAATTAAACATTATGCTTAGGAGAACACAGCGCATATGATTGCTTGTATAGCAAAATGCAAAAGCCCTGAACTGCACTGTTGAAACTTTATGCTGAATTGACTGTACAATCACTAGGAATTTCAGTTTGTCTTCTTCCTTCTCCAGCACCTCTTGAATCTATAGCTGAGCTTTTAGCAAATTTAACAGTAATGACACATTCTGAAAAACACTTCTAAAATTTTCATGAAAATAGGCAACTAGATAGATGTAAATTACTAGTCCCTTTGCAGAATTCACACAGTGGAGAGCAAATACAATCATATTATTAGACAATGAAAATTCACAGAAGGCAAAGGACTAAAAAGTCAATATTTTTGTTACAGCCAACCACCACAGAAAATAAAGATTTTTACCTTATTTTTTTCTTTGCTTGTTTTTGAAGGAATAGATAAGAGTCTGAAGACAGCTAAGTAATTTTCTTACTTTAGATTTTTAATGTTAAAAAAACCCTTGATACTTGTGACTCAATTACTTTTTTCCTTTATTCTAAACTGAAGTGGTTTCTACAAGTGATTATATTTCTCTTCATCTACAATAACCTCAGCTAAATGAGGATCAGTCATAGAATCATAGAGTGGTTGGGATTGAAGAGATCTTAATCTAGTTCCAACCCCCTGCCATGAGCAGGCCCAGCTTCCACTAGACCAGGTTACTCAGGGCCCCGTTCAACCTGGGTTTCTACACCTCCAGGGATGGGACATCCACAACTTCTCTGGGCAACCTTTTGCAGTGCCTCACCACCTTTACAGTAAAGAATTTCTTCTTAATATCTCATCTACGCCTTCTTCAGCTTAATGCCATCCCCTATTGTCCTAGCACTACACTCCCTTGTGTAAAGCCTCTCTCTAGCTTTCTTTTAGTAGTCTCCTTCTAGGTACTGACAGCCTACAAAAATTACTACTATTTTTGAAATAATGTTCTATTCACTTCCTACTCTGCTCTCTAATGCAGAAATTCCCTGTATTTCTGCAGAAGTTATTAAAAATTAGGTTCAGAAAGTTACACTTTTGAAATATTAAAACTTGTAGAAAATTGAAAGTACAGTTCTCAGCCTGTGGTATAAAATTTCAAAAATATTATTAAAGTAAATTACTTCAAAAATAATATCACAAGGCCACAGATATATATATATAGCAGGTCACTTCATTATATTGTTTATATAAATATATATTTATGTACTTTATTAGTAAATGTGGTTTTATATGTATAAATAATGTACTCAGTACTAAAATCTTTACTATTTAAAGTACATATATGAAAAACTTGTAATACTATGGTTAGATTTTTTTTTAGAAAATATATAACATTCATTAAAAATGCAGCAGATTTCTGAAGTTTATATATATTTTTTTAGTTTCTTTTTGAGAAAATGCCATGCTGTAATGAATGAATTTTCCCCTTGCCTCTTTGATGCAATTATATTACTTGCCATTCAGTCTGTTAATTTGTGGTCAAGATAATGTTCATGTTTGTCCTCCTGACACAGTAAAAATCTTTATCTCAGTTCAGCAAAGGGAAATGCACCATTTTTGGCAGAACACAGTACAGTGGTTATTGATAAATGAAGAGCAGCAGCCTCTAAATGTGATCATATGTTGTTTAACAAGGAAAGAAAAAAGAGAAAATAAAATACAGACTATTTCATATTCAAAAGTTTGGTTGTTATTTCTCAAAACAGTTTCATGTGCATTCAAGGAAACATACAGCTTCTTGTTGTCCTAGAAAAATTTGTTTCCAGTTGTATATATTTATATCCCTTTGTGCACCTTCCTCATTCCCCCAGATTTGACCTTCTTATTTGGTCCTTTAACAATACCCTATAACCACTGTATTGTTCTTACTCATTATTTTATCTTCTATCCCATCTTTGAATTGTGGTGATTTCTTTTTTCCATTAACAGTTTCAAAATAGCCTGTCCATTTCTCAGAATCTTCTTTCCTGCTGTATCTTGTGTTTTCTCATACTTCCATAGTCTGGATAGGTTTTTCCAGCAATTTCTTTCACTTTGCATTTGCAAGATCCACTTAATATATGGAACTGGAAATCTCACCTTATTTTCATATACATACACACTAGACTTCTGTATTTGAGCTAGTCACCTTAGAATATTTCATAACAATTTATGAGAAATAGACACTTTTACAGTACATCATATTAAAAGACCAGTATGAGTGTAAAGGAACTGAATGACAAGGTTTTAGAACAAGATGGGCTATAGGAGTGGCTTCTTGTGAGAAGCTCCTGGAAGCTTCCCCTGTATCTGACAGAGCCAATGCCTGCTTGCTCCAAGATGCATCCATGGCTGGTCAAGGATGAGCCCATCAGTGACAGTGATAGCACCTCTGGGATATTGTATTCAAGAAAGACATAAAAACTGCAATTTTAGCTGAAGAGAGGTACAAGACCATGAGGGAAACAGCTTTGCACGCACCAAGGTCAGTGAAAAACGAGGGGGAGAAAGTGCTTCAGATACCACGGCAGAGCTCTCCTGCAATCTGGGTGAAAACCATGATCAGGCAGGTTGGACCTCATGGAGGTCCACAATGGAGCAGATATTCATGTGCAGCCTCTGGGGAACCTCATACTAGGGCAGGTGGATGCACTTGAAGGAGACTTGGACCCATGGGAACTCTGTACGGAAGTAGGCTCCTGGCAAAACCTGTGGCCCCATAGAGAGAGAATCCCACACTGGAGCAGATTGGCTGTTAGGACTTGTGACCCCACGGGATATCCCACACTGGAGTAGTCTGTTCCTGAAGAACTGCACCCTATGGAAGAGATCTGTGGTGGAGCAATTCATTAAGAACTTCAGCCTATGTGAATGACTCAGTCTGGAGAAGTTTTTTGAGGACTCTGTCCCATGGGAGGTACCTCATCCTCGAGCAGAGGAAGAGTCTGAGGAGTCCTACCCTTGAGGAGGAAGGAATGGCAGAGACAGTGTGATGAACTGGCATCGATCCCCATTCTGTGTCATTTCTGCACTGTTTCAGTGGAGGAGGTATAAAAAGTCTTGAGTAAAGTTAGGCCTGGG
This sequence comes from Peucedramus taeniatus, assembly GCA_013400575.1. NCBI lineage: Eukaryota > Metazoa > Chordata > Aves > Passeriformes > Fringillidae > Peucedramus > Peucedramus taeniatus. Next base: position 22,759 of record WBNO01016297.1, on the reverse strand, counting down.
AAGAAGGGATGAGTGGGGGGAAAGTGTTTTAATATTTGATTTTATTTTTCATTATCCTACTCAGATTTCATTGGTAATTAACTGATTTCTCCAAGTTGAGGCTGTTTTGCCAGTGACAATAATCCTGAGTGATCTCTCCCTGTTATTATTTGGATACATAAGCTTTTTTTTAGATTTGCTCTCATTTGCCCAGCTGGGAAGGGAGAATGACAGAGCTAAGGTCAGCCCAACACAACAGGAAAGTCAAAGTTGTACTGGACTGAGACTGACAAGTTGAAAGTCCCAAGTGATTTGGGAGCTGGAGCATATGACTAGAGGAGAAGCTGAAAAAATAGATATGTTCAAGTTGGAGAAAAGAAAATATATGGGGCACCTTACTGTTGTCTTCAACTTCCTAATGGGAAGGTACTGAGAACATGGAGCTGGTTTCTTCTAAAAGGTAAATAGTGAAAAGGACAAGAGAGAATGAAAAAAAACTGAAACTTGTGAAATTCAGATTAAATGTAAGATAAAAGAAATTTTCCATGACTGAGGTCAGACACTGGAACTGGAGCCCAGAGACAGTCTCTAGAGACAGATCTCCATCTTTGAAGATATTGAAAGTAGACATGAGCCCAAGCAAATTACTGTAGTTGACCTTGCTGTGGACAGAAGGCCTCTTGAGGCCCCTTCCAACCTACATGATATTACAAATCTATGATTTCATTTATCAGAGAACATAAGATGGACCATAAGTGTTTTATTCTCTGTTGTGGCCTTAAAAATATAGAAATGTAGTGAACGTGTAGACTTCTATACTGAAGATGCCTGGAGGAATCCCTCAAGATACCAGAAGAGAACATGATACTTCTATTAGTAAGATAACACAGTTTCATTTCCATTACAAAGATAAATTTAACAATGTATTTACTGCTGTCCTGTTGAATGAATCTTTCATTAAAATGTTTTTTCATCTAAACATTTTATTTTTTCAAGTATGATTTCTCTGCAATTGTCAGTTAACATCTCAATTGCATACACAGTTCAGAGCTCAGAGGAAATGCTTAAATGCAAACATTTCAGTCCAAGAAAGAAACCCTACCCTCTAAGTGCTGGTATTGTTTAAGAGCTATGGAAATTCAGATATGGAGGAAGCAAGTTAGTAGGCTGATGTCACATGCCCATGCCACATTCCCCTTGCTTTTATTTTTTCTTTTTTCTTAAAGCTACTAGAGAAGATAAGCATGACAGAAAAATAGCAGTCTAGGTCACATTTCTCATTCACTCTCAGTAAATGAATAGTCATAGCCTCTTAATGTAAAACTGCCTAAAATTAGGACAGCAGCTCAAGATCCACAGAATTTCAGAGCTTATTATAGAAAGGAATATATTCCATTTAATGAGGGGATTAAATGCTTTCATTTACTGCACAATTTGAAATGAAATGCTTATGCACAACACAAACTACCTAAAAAAGAGGAAAGAGGACAAATTAGAGAAAGACAGGACTTTTTGGAGTCTTTAATAATGTTCTTGTTTCCATGGAAACCCTGCCAGTGTGCTGGATAGACTCCTCTAGGGAACTGGTGATCACATAATGCTTCCTAATTGTTTAGCAACAACTTGTTTTAAGTATAGATCTTCAGTTAATACCACATGTATATTGCCAAAGGACACAGGATAAATTTCATGAAAAGAAGAACAATACAACATGAAAGTATGCTACACAGGAAGACAAGATAATGGTTTTGGTTGACTTACACCAACTCTACTCTCACATTTTAAATACATTAAAATATATTTGAGTATATTAAAAATAAGATATTAAGTAATATAGATAGAACGCAATCCAATTTTTAAGAAGAAATAAAATATAAAATGTTCCAAGTGACCCTGTAAAAACCTCCTAAATCTATTCAAGCTGAATTGCACCCAGGCATCTGACACATTTGGTATCAAGACAACCTATGCAAAAACTGCAACTTTTTTTTAATAGAACCTCAGTGAGAATACTCTTGTTCATCTCTCTGAATATTTAGTAGAAGAAATAATCTGCATATACACATATGCATGTACAAAATTTTAGATTTGCTTCCTGTATGAAAAAGACTGCATCATACACACTGCACCTAAAATCACTGTCAGTGTATTTGTGTCTGAAACACAGCACATACCACCTCTCCAGGCACTTACAAATAGATGCCTGAGACCTTTGCCTTGAAACAGGGCTCTCCTGAGTTCCTTTCTTTCTTTGGGGTACCCTGTGCATCAGTCTTTTTCTTAGATGAACCTTCATACTTGTCCTCATCAGCCAGCTCTGCAAAACAGTCTTTAGAGGCTCCTCATTTTCAGATTCTCCATAAGGCTTCAGTTTGCATAGGCCTACTTTGCTTGTCAAATATTTGTTCACATTAAATACTGTCAATTTTTTTCAGAGTTTCTAATCTGTAGTTACAAAATAAATTTCACTGAGGTTTTCAGCCTCTAGGCAGGGGCTGTTATGAGACCTTGAAAATTATGTGTTGACTGTTTACATACCTACTAGAAGTGTCTGTGACTTAATCAGTTCATTTTTCTTCATTTGCTGTTTGGGTTTGCTTTAGTTTTTGAGACAAAGATGAAATGGTAGTTTAACGACATGAAATCTTTGGAGGTATCTATGACAAATGTTATAATTAGACATGAACAGTTTATCTTCAAAACTCCCTAAATAGATGACAGGGAGAGGAACAAATGCATTTTTGTGCCAGAATTCCATATTCTTTCCTAAATGTTTGAGTTATGACAAACATCATTAACTTCATGAAGTTTGTTTGTTTATAGGATCTTAATGCTCATATTTTTATCTTCACTTTTTACATTTTTTTATAAATGTATGTAATATTTAGCCACAAGCTGAAAGCTTTTACCAAACAGAGGTATCTGATCAGTGTCCAGAAATAAATGTGTTTGCTTAGCATGCTAGAGTTGCTTATAAATTTCAAGCTATTATTCAAGTGTATCTAAATATTGATGGCAAAGCTCTTTGCTAGCTACTACTTGATTTGGACCATAGATCTTTCAGACTGTTATGCAAATGATTGTACAAAAATTAAGAAAAAAGTTGGATCTTTAGAAAGATTGGATGAGTGAAATACCAGGGATGATGGAAAAGGGAGCTGTTAGTGTAATTATTTGTACACATTTAGAAAATCTCTTAATTGGACCTTTTATGTACTACCCTAGCCAGAAAATGGCTGAAATACAGCAGAATCTACTAAGCCTGCCAACTCCTGTGCTGACATTGTGCAGATTACACATTAATTTATTCTTGGACTAGAAGGCTACAAAATCACTATTGTCTGTAAACCATTTCCAGAGTGCTGGCACAAAGCGGATAATATGCAGCATTGGAATTTATGTCTGAGAGGAAATTATTTGGCTAATAGCAAGATCATTATAACATCCTTGTTCAAAATGGCAGGTAGTCTTATAAATAACGGGGTAGACATGAGACACAAACAAATATAATCCAACGATACTTGAAATTAGAATGGTTGTAAAGCTATATGCAACAGCAGAAAACAAACAGAATTAACATGCTGTGTCTGACTTAGCAATTCATGATATATGACACATATTTCTGGCTCTTCTATGCCCATATGGACCTTTGGTCAAACAATTTATCTAAGGTTCTAGGTGGTGAGCAGAAGTAGTATTTATAATGGAGAAAGAAGTCATGTAAACAACAATGTGCTATCACAGACTGAAGAAGATACTGAAAAATCAGATTACCCTGTAGCTTTTCCAGTCAACAGAGCCTGGAAAAACTGTAAAATCATTTCCCTCACTGACCAAACATAGAAATTATATCTGGAATCTTAAGAATTAGATTCCTGCTATTGAAGAAATATCGTTTGTAAAGCAACATTAGTTTATGATAATTAAATAAATTTCTTGCATTTCTTGTGGATACCTCCAGAGCTGAGAGGCAGAAATTTGATAGAATGAATGCCTGAAAACTTCACTTCTGGAAGACAGATTTGTGTGCAGATGCATTCATCCTGCATTTACATACTCTTTTCCAGAGTCATCTTAGGAGTGCTGTAAAAGGTAAGATGGAAAAAGGGACCATGGATCGAACCTACAAAATTAATACAGATTTGTACTGAAAGGAAAGTCAGGTAGTGGGATGACTAGATAAAGTCTTTGTTTACCAAAATAGCATATATATTACCCTTCCCAGTAGCACAGTATCTCTGTTGTAGCATAATCCTTTGAATCCCTTCATCTTTCCCACTTCCTCTGTTATTCTTTTTTGCTTCTTATCATCACCGTTTAGTTTACTAGAACTTGAGGAAGTGGCTGTAAAAGTTCCAGGTGGAAAAAGACCTGGGGGCATTGGTTGGACAGTGGCTGAACATGATCTAGCAGTGAGTCCAGGTGGCCAAGAAGGTCAATGACAGTCCGACCTGAGTCAGGTGTGGTCAGCAGGACCAGGGCACTGATTGTACCTCTGCACTCAGCTCTTGAGAGGCCACTCCTTGAATGCTGTGTTAAGTTCTGGGCCTCACTACAATAAGGACATTTATTGAGAGGTTGGAGTGTGTCCAGAGAAGGGCTGATGAAGGGACTGGAGCACAAGTCTGATGAGGAACTGCTGATAGAGCTGGGGGTGTTTAGTCTGGAGAAAAGGAGGCTCAAGGGAGACATCACTCTCTACAGTTGCCTGAAAGAAGGCTATAGAGAGGTGGCTGTTGGTCTCTTCTCCCAGGTAACAAGAGATAGGACAGGAGGAAATTGTTTCAGGTTGCACCAGAGGAGGTTTAGATTGGCTATTAGGAAAAATTTCTTCATGTGAGCAGTTGTCAAGCTTTGGAATAAAGCTTCTCAGGGAAGTGGTAGAGGGGTGCAGACAGCAAGGCTTTACAATACCTAGGTACTGATAGAAGTTTCTTCCAGGATAGGTCAGAAAGATAAATCTCTGTCCCAAATACTGTGTCAATGCATTGAGGCAAGGAAAAGTGATATTCTGAATAATCTCTTCTTATGCTCTCAACACATCTATGTTACGTGGAAATTTCACCTTATGCTATTTTTAACTGATATGTAACTGCAGGTTTTTACATAATGTCCTGGTAGCTTATGTCCTATTTAAAATATGCTTGGTAAATAATGGTGCAGAAAGAGTCAAAACTAAAGGCAATCAGCAGGAAGCTTGGCATGGCAGGAACATGAATATTCCCTTACATAGCCATATGATTGCTTTAAAGAGAGTCACTATTCAGAGGAAAAGTCAGATATCATGTTTGGAACATGCTAATGCTGTTTTTAACAGTAACAGAACACTGAAAGACCAGTTAAACACAACTTAGTAAGCAGCATAGTCAGTGGATAGCCTGACTAATATGGAAACCTCTAAATCCCCTGAAAAAATTTGTGTGCTCCAGAAAATGCTCCAAAATATGGCAGTTATAATCTAGAAGTCAATTAATATATTTTTACAATGTAAATTCATTCAACATCACTAAACTAATTATATTTTTTCTTATTTTAAAAATGAGACAAAAAATTTTCATTGAGTGTTCAAGGTTTTTAATATCACCTTCCTTAAAAAAAATTTAAAAAAACTCATAAAAATGTAGAAAATGTTTGGTTAAAAAATACATTCATGCTATGGTTCTTAGACTCTAAGATATATGAAACCTAATTCCTTAGTTTTTTTTAGCTTTTTAATGCTACTAGAACAGATACTAAACTCAATGTCTGTCCAAGGAGACTACTTGCATAGTTAAACTTTGCGGAAATTCATGCACTTACCCACTACATAGTTTAAATGTAATATGGTAGTTTAATTTCCAAATACAAATAATTAGGGGTGTAGGGAAAAATTCTTACTGATGAATAGAACTAACTTGCTTACAAATGTCTTCAGCACCTGTACATTAACAAAATTATGAATGGATAGATTCACCACAGAAAAGCCAGTGAATACTATAATAAACTTTTCAGAATGTAGATCTCAGTCTTAGATGCAGTTTCTTTATTCTTACACAAAATGAATGGTTAAATTGCCATCCTAAAATGTTTGAAATTCAATCCAAGAAGCATGGAGTGTACTCTGGTCTCTTTGATAACTACAGTTCTTAAAATAACAGTTGGAAATTACTACATATGTGAAAAGAAACACCTGGTTTATCAAGGCTTTTTGGACAAACAGAAAAATGTGTCACTATTGGGAATGAAGTGGAGAAAAATAATGTAAAAATCATTAAAATGGTTGGAGGTTTTTCTCTGTTTTGCTAATGAATTGAGTATATAGTGTGCAATCAGCTGCGTCAGTAAAGAAAATTGGGTGGGGCTTATTTTAGATTTAAATTTAAGAGAATTATCCTTAGCATAGAGAAGGAAATGCCTTTTAATTGGTACCTACAGACATAAAAAGAACAAAATTATAGTAATCGGATTGTGTCTCACATATTTAATGAAAATATCTAATTTACTATATCTTTCATCTGATAATTATAAGGCCATTAAAAAGTGAAATGAAACATGCCTTACTGTGTCAGTTATACATGACTGGAATATCCAACCACTCTTCCAGACAGCTCCAGATGAAACAGGATCAAAAGGGGAGGACCTTGTTTTACTGATATAGGATTGTCAGAAGGAAAAATAAGTGAAAGGAACCATGAATATATTTAGCATATGTTGAATCTATATTTTATTTTCTGATAGTTGAGTACATCTCTATTTATTAAAAAAAAAAAACAAAAAGCCAAAAAATACCTGCTCAAGACTGTGATCAAATGTTAAACCTGTAATAACATGAAAAACAGTTCCCAAAAGTGCCATCAAACTGTGTGAGACATATGAGACTGCCTTTAACTTAAGGCAAGAGTTTACAGACTCAGAAAGCAAGTAATAAATTTGCAAAATGGGACATGAAAGTCTCTTTTAAGAGTTCTCTTTAAATAGTAGGAATTTTTCCAAAGACACACTTATAGATGCTATATAGACTTCTTTTTCTTGCACAATTCAAGCTTACTTGAGCAGCTACAGTTACCTGCAAAAGAGGATAATGGGGTCACTGTGCACCTAGATGTAAAGAATAACTGGACCTACTGTGGCTGCCTGGAACATTTAGGAAGAGCAAATAGTTGGCAAGTCACTTTGCTGACTTAGTTATATCTAAAATGCTGCTATTATTCTTCTTCTGCAGTTATTAATCTTATACTATGACTAATGCATAGCTGCATGTTATCTGGATAGAACTGACTTCTCTATCAGGGAATTAGGAAAGAGAAAAACCTGTTGTTATTGTACTTGAGTATCCAGAGAGCCAGCTATTGATTACTGTGCTGCCCATTCCTCTGCTTTCTCTCTTCAGTGAAGGAGTGCTCTTAGTCCATTTGCTGTACCATTTGTAGGTGATAAACCCTAGCTCAGTGAGTATCAGTCACTTTATTTTGATTTACTCAGATGATGAAAGCCTAGTGTTTGTTAATGATTATAAAATTTTACTTCAATCTTTGGTGTTCCTAGCGGAAACTGAACATTTTATAAATCTTTGGTGTATGGATAATATCCACATAACTTGGATAAATGACAGAAACCCTTTGAGCTTTTATCTTCTGTTAAAATTTCTGAATGTTTGCTCATGAAGTTACAACCATTATTGTTACTAATAAACCTCTCCTTTTTAAGTCCTGTTCAGATAAACAAACGTAGAAAATAATTTTCATAATTCTTTCAGTTTGACATGAAGTAACCACTACCTCAGCATTATCACTTGGTGCTCAAAGATGCAGGAGGACTGAATCTCCCAATATAGCTTTTTCAGTATTTGTATTAAACGAAATTAGAGTAAATGAAGAGTTAAACCACAGCATTTTTCCTATAGATACATGCACTTTGCTTTTTTACTTCAGTTAGAAAATTGGAATTTGACACCACATTTTTGGCCAGCCTAGAGATTTATAGATTGCAGTAAATAAACACCATATTATTCTGGGACTTTGGCCAAATTTTCTACTGAAGCCCTTTAATTTGTGCCTTTCCAAAACTGCTTTATTCCATGGACAATAAAGAAGGATAAAATCCTTGCCTATCTACCTGGAATTTAACAATTAATGTTTTGAAAAAAAACCCCAAAAACCAAACAAACCCAACCAACCAACCAATCAACCAATCAACATGAACACTAAAATTTAAATAATTTTCATTAAAAATGTTATTTAAAAACCAGGACATTATTTTAAAAGTGGGACAAGAATTAAAATTACCCTCACAGATTAATTGGGTAAATAACTGGACACATCCAGAGACCAGAAAAATCATGCTGTAACTATGAGCTGTGATCCATGAAGCATAAAACTTCTTAGCTAATCTTTGCTAATCAGGGCCCAATACTTCAAAAGAAAACATAGATAAATTTAAAAAATCAAGAGGAAATTAGCAAACATTACTAGTGTTCTCATGAGTTGTGAAGTAAGATAGCATTAGCATTATAGTAGTTAAAGACCAAAACTAAATATGTAATAAGAGCTGCAAAGAGGAAGAAAATAATTTGTTTCTAATGTGCATAGGTGCAAAAGTATATACAAGGGGGAGGAAAGAGGGAGGTGGAAGACAGTATGTTTACATCTAACATGGGATACATCTAACATGGGAAAAATACATGTGGAGTAAATTATAAAAGTTCTTTCTATTAATATTAAGTACAAAATATAGAAAACCACTGCCTTTGGAAAATGGGAAGGCTTTAAAAACTATCTGGACAATTATCTAGTGGGAATAAATCTTGCAGTGGAATGCAGGTATGGATTCCCTAAGATCTTCTGAAATCTTTACAGTTTTCATCCTGTCTTATTGCCTTTTCAACAAGAAACAGGAAGGTTGAAGTGTATGAAAACTAAAGTGTGTGAATTAGAGACTTCCTTAAGCTCTTTAAAGAACACTTCACACCTTTCCTCACCCTTATCCACTGGTGTGTAACAGACTGACAATATGAGTTCCTTGATTGTTCTAGTGTTCTCTGATCCTGATCCACAAACCCTTGGCCAGCCCATTCAGCATCTTTGTTTTCTGAGAAGTTTGCATACATCTTTTGTTACACTCCAGCTATGTGAGCTGTCCTACAATCTCTGTTATTCCAACAATGTCGCTCTCTGTGACTCCTGCTTGTGTCCTAGGCTGACCTGAGGCAGGTGTGCTTTCACCTTGTCTTATCATTTCTGACGTCACCCATGTGCTCATCATTCTGCATCCTTTGTTTATGAACCCTGTCCACTGCTACCTGACTTAAATGTGGGTCAAAATATCTGTTTCCCATGGATCTTAGTTTAAATTTATTTTCTTTTCAACTTGATTATCTAAGTATTGATACTGTATGTAAGTAAAGATCTGTTTTCCTCATGGTTCTCTAAAGACGACAAAACTGGAAACTAGCAGGCATCAAAAACAAAGACTAATTTTTTATTAGTTACACAGTTTTTACAGGTTCTAAGATTAATACAGAAAATTTAAATATACATACTTACAATTATTTCAGAAAAAAGTGTAAAATATGGGCATTTGCCTCTTCTGTCGTGTCTCAAGAGGAAATGGCCTCAAGTTGTGCCAGCAGATGCTCAGATTAGATATTAAAAAAAAAACTTCACCAAAAGAATGGTTAGGCATTTGAACAAATTTCCCAGGGACATAATGAAGGCACCACCTCAGGAAGTGTTCAAGAGGCATCTGGATGTGGCAGCTGGGGATATGGTTTAGGGGTGGTTATGGTGGTGCTTGCTTGATTGTTGGACTAGATAACCTTGAAGGTCTCTTTCAACCTTGATGATTCTGTGATTATGTGAATTATATAATTTTGTAATAGGATATCACATCTTCAAAATGAAAGACAAAGGAACTGTGGCATGGAGAGAATTGATGCATAACTGCACATGAGGAAGTTTCTTTCTCTGAACTGCAAAACACCAGCCAATGTTAAGAGTATTTGGATTAGGAAGGTTAAACTGATGAGGTAGCTAGTGATCCTAAATTCTCACAATTAAAATTTTTGACCTCTTCTCAGTTTGCCTTAAAAGAACCCAGAATTAACTTGATGATGTAGTGCAAAGAGAACTTTTACCCATGAACTGTTTTGTGCAGCTGAGTTAAGGTTACCTCCAGTGGCTGACAGAAATGCAAAAGAAATTTAATGTGCTACACTTGTACAGATCTACCATAAAAGGTTTAATCCTGAACAAAACTCAGAAGGCCATTCAAAATGAATGAATTAACAAAACAGACTGTTTACCTATATGTTCATTAAAGTAGTTCTGTGAGAAATTAAATCTTTGCTGATGGAATCTTTCATACACATGTAGGAAAACTGCTACAATTTCATTAAATTTAAATGCCCTTCCAGAGTCAAGACAATTTAAGGCAAATTGGTTTTTGCCTCTGAATTTGCAGAGCTGAATGAAAAGATGAATAAATTTTGTGGAATTCCAAATTTATTTTAGTAACACAACAGCATCATCTTCAGACTCCTTCATTAGTGTACAATTGTAAATATTGGAACTTAAAAACAAGCTACAGTTTTGAAAACCATCCCACAAGACACCAAAAGGGATGTCTTAATATTTAAATAAACCAGCAACACTTATGCTAATTATGAGAACAAGATTCATTAATGCTTAAGATGAAGATTCATGTTCCATAGTGAATCAATGTTTAGGCTAAGAAAGATGCAGTCTTAGACAGATGTAGTCTTGAAGAATGCTAAAATGTCATGCTAGAATTTTAGCAATGAAGTCTTTCACCTGCAAAAAAGACTACTGGCCACCAGTTATTCTCTTGTGGAAGTATTTGAAGGGCTTTAAATACTCCCCAGGAAACTAATTTGCTATGACTTCTGCTTTCCAGATGTAATTACAACTGAGTTATAAATCAGGATTTACAAAGTGGTACCAAAACCCTGAACAATATTCTCACAATTTCCATTTATACCTGGGTAAATTCTCATTTTAGGCAGAAACTGAGAGGTATTGAAATGTTTATCAAGCCATAATTTCAATAATGTTAGGAAAATATACTTGTCTGTTTAGAAGCCTATGGCAGCCAAAGGTTTTAGATTAAGCAGCTTAATAAATTGAGTTAATGAACCTGGGATTTACCAGTAATTACTTTCAAAGTATCTCAAATTATTTTAAAAATATTATTTCTGCTAATTGATAACTACGAAGGATTTATCCAAGAATGCAATATAGAAAATGAACCATAGAAAAACAGAAGGTTGGTAAAGGGAAAAAATTATCTTGCAAAAGCAAGTTTACTAGCCCAAACTGGGATTAAGGTAGCTATACATTTAACACCCATCCTCTTAGAACAGTCTTTAGGTGTTTTCTAATAAATAAAGATATTAGTTTTAAATCAGATATGAAAGACTGAGTCTTTGTTGTAACTGACAATTCTAGTATGGTGCTTTGGTACTAAACATCATGATAGACCAATATTTTACTTTTCCAGGTTCCTTCTTCCCATTCACTCATCATAATTCCTCAGAGTAATCTTCATCTCTTTCAGTCTCAGGTATAATTCTCAGTGTTATGTTGTCCTCAGTGAAAATTTCACACCATGATTTCAATAGCATGTGTTGACATTAACAATTAACACAATTTCTATGTTCTTTTCCCGTTGTTAAGAAAAATTTAAGAAAATAGGAGATGAAAGCAGTGTTTCAAGCTTTTCATAAACCACCCAACTACTTCCACCCACTTGTGTAAGAAGCCTTAATTCCCACCTTTAAAATTGTGGAAATGAAGATTTTTGTATTCAAGAAGTTTTATTGTGTTCAGTATTGGGTTATATTTCTTGAATTTAAAATCTGATCTTTCTTTTTTCCTCTTCATTGCCTTTATCAATTGTTATAACAATCCTTTGTAATGAAATTTGATCTTATTGCTACTTTTTCTGTGAAAAGTAGCAAGATAAGGCATTGCTACGTCTGTCTTTTCCTTACTTTGGTGTTAACTACAACTTTTCCCAAACATTCTCTTCCTGGGATAATTACATATACTTTCTTTCTTCTTTAAGCAGAATTAATTTTATTTAGAAAAAGTTAATTTCTGCTTCTTTCCCCAGTCCTCTGTATACTGTTTGGAGATGTAGTGTAAGAGTCCTGTTTTCCAAATTAACATGGTTACCGCACTGATGAGTTTAAATTACTTTGATGCATATACCTTTTCATTCTGAGGGTTAGTCCACTGCTAATATAAGTTTCTAATGGGTCTTAGGAGAACTACCTTCCCTACTAATAGGAATTACTGAAATTACATAAAGATGTGCAAAACCAAACTCTGTTAACCAAATGGAAGTATGACTCTGATGTTCTGATTAATATTCTGATGTGGAGGTATACCTTTTTAAAGAAAGGACAAGTAAGAAAAACATTTTAAGATATTCAAAGGTTTGAAAAGGTAAATCCTGATTAAAAAATGAAATAATAAAAATGAATTATTTTCTGTTAGAAAAGTTTCCATAGTTAGATTGCTTTCTGAAAATTTGTAATGTTTTTCAAGTATCTTTGATACCACAGTAGCACATCACTGCAGGCCATAAATTTTCACATAGGCGAAGTTCTCCATCCATCCTAAGGACTTTGTTATTGGACTATCATTATCATAAATGAAGAAGCACAGGGTCTAGACATAAATTGATTGTATTAAACCCAATTGGAGCTTTCGTGAATAGCGTTGCCTGCTTAAGAAGTATGTACAGTGTTAGATCATTATCATTGCTGGTGTATTTTCAGTGACTTAGGAATGCATTTAACAGACGTTATGTATATCAGTACTGCTAATATTTTTTTTCATTATTAATACAGTAAAACTAGAATATTTTAGCATTAGTGTTAGGAATATATGGCAATTCTAATATGGTAAGCATTTCTATTTCTGTACTAATTTCCTCATTTACAACACATCAATAATGACTTAAAATAGCTTCACATAACTCAGTAAAGTTGTGCCACTATTTACAATGATAAGAAATCCATGGTTCTGGTCACACAATAAAATTCACATGAGGATTTGCTATTTTTCAGGCTCAGGTATTTTTTTCACTCAAGCAGATTCTGTATTATGTCCCTGACAGTGAGAACCAGTAAGAATAGTGATGTGGCAGCTGATAACACAAATAACACAATAACACAAATATAATGAGAAAATATAAGTGTGGCAGGGTACAGTAGTGAGCAATTTCAGTGCTTTTCATAAATGGAAAAGTTTGATTCTATTGGTATAAAAAAATTACACATTTTAAAGATGTCTAAAATAAAGAACTCACAAAGCACTCTCAAAGCAACAAAAGGTATTGTATATTTTGTTATTCAAAATGTCATTCTGGGTATTATTTTGCAGATCTTCTCTGCCCTGCTTGAAAGCACACAGCATGGTACTTGAAAACACCCAACCATTATTCTACCATTTCAATAAAATGGTAGATCTTTTTCATCATTTCCACCCCCCAAAGAATCTTAGTTAATATCTCTAATTCTAGGTAGCAGCACTGGCATTTATATTTTTTTAAATACCAGCCATGAGAGTGTTAGCCATTCTAAGCCACTGATTAGTTATGTCCCAAAAAGGATCTACAGAAAAGCTCTGAAAAACTGTTCATATATAAATGCTTATGTAAAAATACATCATTCTAGAAAATATTTTTTTGTTTTCTTTTCAATTTTCTCAAATAATCCAACATGTTTCTTATCCAGACTCACACAGCTATACTGGGGCTTTTCCCAAGAATAAGCAAGAATAAGTATTTGTGTATAAGAACTTGCTTCAGGCAGAAAACTGCTCGTTCCCTGTGAGATGTAATTTATTCCTGCTTTTAAGTTAGTGCACTCTATTTTCTTCTGTGTATATTGTCAGTTCCAATAGTTAATGCATTACATGGCATCAAGTGCAGTATTTTGACTTTATATCCTGCTTTGTTCTTTCCACAGCCTGCAAATACCAGCTTATAACAAAGATGCAAAGGCAGTCATCTTCTTTTACTGCTTATATTACTAGGTTCTATTTGACATGATTTCATAAAATCATAAATCCATCTGCAACCAAATATATCTGTCTGTGAAATGTTTACACTGCTATATGATTATTCCTTGGTAATTATGTGAAGTTTAATTTTAGTTGTTTTCTTTTCAAAATTCCATACTATTCTATGCCATATATAAACAAATACAACCATTAAAAAAAAGTGTATTGGAAGGTCCCCAAGACACTTTAATTTAATTTGAAGCTACTCTCTGTTGTGTCTGACCTAAAACTTACCTCATGGAGTTGAAATATATATAGTCATGTGTACTTACACAATTATACCAGTGACTTGAAATTAACAAATTTTTCAGTCCAGTGGGTTCTGCATAGAGGAAATGGCAAAATATTTAAATAGTGAGCTCAATATTCTAATTCAATTTTGATACGTGTTAGATCACTTTTAAAAATAAGAGCTTTTAAGTATCTCAATTCAGTTCATTTGGAATAAATCCACTGAAGAAGGAGAAATTAAGTATACATCTATAAAGATAAGTACAAAGAAACATATCTTTATAAGTACATGCATACATATATATTGCAGAGGAGTTACAGAATTTCCAGACTCGGAATTTAGTATGAACCTCTTCAGCCTTTTACCTGTCATGACAATATATGCAAGAAATAACTTAATGTCCTCGCAGCTAAGTAGTAAAAAGAGAAGTGCATTTTTTCAATTATAAAAATGAAGCTAGTCAGTAGGTTGTGCACTTCCCTGATCAAAATGTGTGTTCATTTAGACAAGTAGAAAAACAAAGTCTCTCATTGAAAATACAAACAGAATTTTTATATTGACTAATATTTTGTAGCTATATGTACAGTGAAAATAGTACATGTACTATATGTAATAGTGAAAATCTTTTATTAGAACATCTAGGAATACAAATACAACTGCATTCTGCACTTGAAATTTCTGAATTAAAAAAAAAAAAAATTAGAATGGAGAATCTTACAACACCCATTTTCGCATGGAATAGGAAATTTTTAGAAGACATAAAATACTTCCTTGATTAC